>OU744331.1:15092003-15505748 GCA_916610235.2 Lasioglossum morio | reverse complement strand
GAGAGAGAGAGAGAGAGAGAGAGAGAGCGGGAGAGAGAGCGAGGCGCCGCGGGGGTTGGCGAGCGAAGCGAGTAGGGGGCGGAGCCCCCTAGTTTGATATAAAATAATTTAATAACGTAAGAATTATTTTACATTACTCATATAGCAATATTTAGTGGTGCCTAAATAAGTAAGTATTCTAAATGATGAAGTATTTATTAGAAATAGTACTTGCTGAATTTTATTACCTAATGTTACAGCAGTACTAGTAGAAGATTAAGCACAAGAAATCTTATGAAGAAGATTATGTATATTATAATATCATAATATTATTAAAAATTGTAATAAAATAATTATACTTGTTTAAACATACACAATATTTATGGAACTACAAAAATATATTGTGTACGAAACAAATTGAAATCCGTAAAAAATATAAACTGTACATTTTTATTTCATTTAGTATTGTCTTCGGGAAATATGATGTCAACAAACATAAAATGTCCATATATTTTATTTGAGGAAATCTATTCTTCTTCAGATGAAATTATTGATAATTAAAATATATTTCTATTTAATAATAATTTTTGGAAATCTGATAATTAATCAAATAAAAATATCCACAGCTTATTTCTTAATTTGCTAATTGTAAATTTAGATTATTCCAGAAATGAAATATTAAACTCTAATTGTATCACGGTATCGTCATGCATGGTAAAGTATAAGTAAGTTCATGTCTGTGTAGCAAAGTTTCGCTAGGATGAATAACAAGGTTAGAAACTAAAGTACTGTTACCATCTTCTTTGTGTCAGTAGTAAGCAAGAAAATTATTATAGTTTTTCCGTTCGTAGAGAACAACATTCATTTCATCGCAGTGTTCACTTTATAAACAAATATTCCAAACATTTCTTAACATCCTTTGTAGAAATTGATTTGGATAATTCTTTTCAGAGACTTGTGATGTGAAATATTTTACATCGTCAGCAATTTATTAAAAAGTTATTGATATGGAGAAAAAGATACTAATTGTTGTAATACATGTATTTAACATTTAGTTGCTCTGATAATGAATAAACATTACGAACTTTAGCATTGTAACTGTCTATGTAATATTCTGAAACTATAATATTATAATAATATTTATAAATGTATAAAAGGAAAACTAAACATCAATAGATCTTATTAAATACTAGCATTCAAAATAGAGGAAATATAAATACCAATAAAACATAAATAAAGAGGAAATAATATTAACTATGTAACATTATAAAGAAAAGATATACGAAATATTTAATACGCAGACTCGCAGAAGCAGTATTCGTGATATCAATAGTCAGATACGAGGATATTACATAGACATTCTGTAAAACGTAGAATTCTAGTAAAACAGTAGAATTTAAAGTAAAGATAAAGTTGAAATACCTCTAATGGGCGAGTTTCGTGGAACCATTGGAACGACGCAGTCGGATAGGACTCAACCTTAGCCTCCATGATGACCACCTCTCCTTCAGCAACGATTTGCGGTTGTATAGGCTCGACGAATCTCGGAGCTTTCACTTCATCGGTCTTATCCTGTCGCTCCTTCACCGTGACAGAGCCGGAGCTTCTCGCCTCGCCGACAGGGTTCTGTACCCTAACTTCGTACTTGCCGCCATCTTTCTTCTCCACCTCGGGAATGAACAGTTCAGCTGTGTTCTCGTAGATGTTGATCACACGCTTGTCAGACGGTACGATTTCCGTTCCGTTCCTGAACCATTTCACTTCAGGAGTCGGTTTGCTCTCGAAGTCAGCTGACAGCGTCAGAGGCTGTCCTCGCTCAGCTACCAAAGCTGGCAGAGGTCGCGTGATCTTCGGCGCCCTCAGAACTTCCGGTTTGCTGACCCTAACCACGCTGCTGATCACCAAATTCGCTCTGCATTCGGCGCGACCGAATTTGTTCACTGCCCGCACGCGATAAATCGTTTCGTCCTCTGCCGTCGGCTCCAGTATCTCCAATTTAGCTTCTCCGGTTTCAGGGTTGAAACTGATCTCTCTGCCTCTCTTCGGCTTCAGCTCTTGCTCCCCGCGGTACCATTTTACTTCCGGCATCGGAGTTCCGGTGACAAGGCACTCGAGCAATGCTGGTTTGTGCTCCTCGACCATCAATGGTTTGATGGGTATCGCAAAATGTGGTGCCACACCTTCTTCTTCTTTTTCTGAGGATAGAGTTTGGTATCAACGTCATCGTAGTTACAAATTTCTCTAAACACCGGCACACTTCATGCACAAACGTTTTCTTCACCCACAGTGAATCAGAAAGGTATTGGCACATTGTTATTTAACTGTAACATGACGATTTTTATGCAATGTTTTGTAGATAGTTCGTAGAAGAATATTTAACACGTATTTCAGTTTGTTTGCAATGATATGTATGGAGACGTTGAAAACGGCCCCTATAGTCAAGTCTATAATTATTTATTGTGTTCACGAAAAATCAAAGACCATACAAATTTATGTAGTATCTATAAAACAAGTTTTCATATTTATCTTCGCATGAGGAAGAAACGTATATGTTTAATAATTACTATTAAATGGCGAAAACCAAGAAATTCCGGGAATTAACAAATTGATTATTTGAAATTGTCTTAAGTGACTCAATTCACCCTTCGAAAATATAAAGTCTTTTAATATTCTCACTGTTTTAAATTGCACTTGCCCATTTTTGCTGTAAATGCATAAGAACCGGAGTATACTGATGACAAATTAATATGATTTAGCTTTTTTGGTTCTTCGTTATACATAGACAAATCTATTGGTCTAGATGTTCATGTTCATCATTACAGAATAATGTAAATAGAACAAAGATCTTATGATCAGAAAAATAGTGTATCGGTACAATTAAAAGCATCGTGTTGTAAGAAAAATAGCAAAAAATCCGTTTGTAAATGTTAACATGGTTCTATAAGTATTGAAGTAGGTTTTTCGTTGTTTTTCTTACAACATGACGTTTTTAAATGTATATGTACATACTGTACAAATCAAAAGGATGACAATACTTTCTTGATCACATGATTATGTTTCTTTAATTGTAAATCATTAAATTTTCATAATATTTCTTTATACAATAGAATAATATATTAATTAAATTGCAACAGTATGCTATTTTTCTAATACAGATTATCACAAACAAACCTTAGTGTGCCAATACTTTATCGATTTACTGTATTCGTTTCAAGAGCGTAAGCTTGTTCCTATTTGATGATGCGTTGCACTTGTTCTAGACTAATAATCTAGTAATATAATAGCTTATTGTGTAACTATGCAGAGCGGCCATTGCGGTAAACAACAAAATATTTGAAATTACAAGTCTTTGGAAAGTGACTGTACGAAAAATTATAAATGAATCAGTATAAGATGATTGAAAACTGAAGTTTAATATATATATACATATTTTATGCAATTTATTTTCTCATATCTAATATTTTTGGAATAGCTGAATCTATTGTTGAATTACTGATCATTATAATACTACAGAGAATTATTTATTGTAAAGAATTATACATGAATTGAGTATATTATTTTATATTCAATAGACAGCTTATCTGAAATTTATAAAAATAAACAGTGTGTTAAAAATTGTTTTAATAAAAACCAATTTGTTTTCAATTCGTATAACAAAATTACAACTCTTTAATATATGTATACTACGTTAAATGTTGAAACCGTTTCAACCATCTGAAAGATTCATTCCATGTTGCACCAGTTAATTCTTAAATAAGCAGACGTGCCTGTTGAAAAAAATTGTACAAATAACATGAACACACAATTCAACCAGCCAAAAGAACGAAACCTGTTCCTAGAAACTGAAATACGAAAATTAATTACAAATAATTCTTGTATTTATTAATCAATCCTAAAATAATCTTTTACTCTTTCATAAATTATAAAACTGGTCTTATGCTTTTGGCCGGTAATACATTCAGAGTAAAACAAAACTGAAGCGGTTTCTAAAATTGTTGAAGTACGCTATCCAACGCACATTTTGTGTTTCAACATTAAATAAGCGACTTCAATAGATTTTCCTATATGCACTACATCTCTGAAAACCGTTTTTTCTCGTAATCGTGAGTAGCAAAAAAATTTAATCCTGAGGAATAGTCAGATTTTAATGTAGAATATGTGGAAATGTAAGATACAAACAGATTCTCCAGAAATGATCCTCCAAACTTCATCGAATAAAGTAATATGTGTTTATACCATTATAAACATCCAAAAATTCGTTAAGTATAGTTATATCTAATTGTTCATTACGTTAAATATACTTAATTATTTATAATGTAATAAAAGTATGTAGGTGTCTAATTACTTTGATTATTTTTAGAAAAGTAAACGCAGAAACCGTTTTTTAAACGAAATCATTTCACTGACTCTTTAAGATTAAACAAATTAAAAGCAATTCAGAAAAATGGCTTTCAAATTCGCATTTAGCGCACGATAGTCTACAAGTAATCGCCAATTAAATGTCAAAACAGCAAAAATTCGTTGCTGTACAGTGCTAACTCAGGAACTCAGAACAATCACACGGACATCACGATGAACAGTTTGAATACCGAATATCACGAGATTCACGGTGGATGTCGCTACCCCTGCAGGATTCGACGCCCTGCAAGAATACATGCCGGCGTCCTCCTCCTTCACTTTCGTGATCTCCAAAGCGGCGGTTGTTTCGTAAATGGTCATGATATACTTCTCACTGGCGTGAAGCTCCTGTTCGTTTCTGTACCAGGAGATTTCTGGGAACGGATTGCCAAATACTGTGCAAGTGAACCTTGCGGTGGACTCCGGTTCAGCAATAACCGGCTGAAGTTTTTGGATGAATCTCGGTGCGATCTTTTTGTCTTTATCCGTGATGGATATCTCGACCTGGGTACGCTGTTTGCGTTTTCTTCTGCGATCTTCAACTTGCACTTCTTCCACTACACTTTGTTCGACCTCGACCACTTGTTGCGCAACATCTTCAACTTTGACAACCTTCTTAGTCACCTGGGTCTCTTCAGCAGTGACCACAGTCTTTTCTACTTTTTCTACCGGCGCAGGTAACTCTTCAGGTTTCTTCGGTTTCCTTCTGCTGATCTCAATAATTGATTCTACCTTTTCTACTGTCTCCTCAGGTACCTCTTCTACCTTGACAGGTTTTAGTTCTGGCGCTTCTTTTTCTTTAGGTTTCTCTTCAGGCTTCTCTTTCTTGACAGGTTTCAGAACCACTTCCTCAGGTTTTTCGACCTCTTCCGGTTTCTTCGGCTTTTGTTTCCTTCGCCAAGAGACCTCGGACGTTTCCGTGACCTCTTCGACTACTTTCTCTTCTTCCTTGACCTCTTCCTTTACTTCTTCCACTTCAACCTTCTCAGGTGCCGGTTTCTTCGGTCTTCGCCAAGGCAGTGCCTTGACCTCTTCTGGCTTCTTTTCAATGATTTCTTCAGTCTTCGTTTCAACGACTTCTTCAGATCTCTGTTCTACGACTGTTACCTCTTCCTGAACTTCAGTGACAACTTTCTCTTGATCGATTGGCACGACGGTAACTTCTTCGCGGAAGTCGACGACCTTCTTTACCTTCTTACCACGTTGCCATGGGAGTTTTGGTGCTTCTTCCTCCTCAGGCTTTTCTTCAACTTCTACTGGTACAATTGGCTTTGGTACTATATCCTCCAGCTTCACTTCTTCTGGCTTCTCTAGTTTTGGGATCGGTTTTAGTTTCACTTCTTCAGGTTTCTCTTCTTCTTTTGGAAGTTGTTTTACTGGTTTCAAAGCCACTTCTTCTGGTTTTTCTTCCTCCGGTTTTGGTAAACGTTTCACAGGTTTCAGTTTGACTTCTTCAGGTTTCTCTTCTACCGGTTTTTCTCTCGTTACGGGTTTCAGCTTTATCTCCTCGGGTTTATCTTCTTCCTTAGGTAGACGTTTCACTGGTTTCAAGGTTACTTCTTCAGGTTTCTCTTCATCTTCCTTGGGAAGTCGTTTGAAAGGTTTCAATTTTATTTCTGGTTTCTCTTCTTCTGGTTTCTCTTTCTTTATTGGTTTCAAAGTAATCTCTTCCTTCTCCTCTTCTTCCTTAGGCAGTCGTTTGGCAGGTTTCAAAGTAACTTCTTCAGGTTTTTCTTCCTCTGGTTTTGGTAACCGTTTGAATGGTTTCAATTTTATTTCTGGTTTTTCTTCTTCGGGCTTTTCTTTCTTTATTGGTTTCAAAGTGACCTCTTCCTTCTCCTCTTCTTCCTTAGGAAGTCGTTTGGCAGGTTTCAAGGTAACTTCTTCGGGCTTTTCTTCTTCTGGTTTCGGTAGTCGTTTGAAAGGTTTCAATTTTATTTCTGGTTTCTCCTCCTCTGGCTTTTCTTTCTTTATGGGTTTCAAAGATACTTCTTCCTTCTCTTCTTCTTCCTTAGGAAGACGTTTGACAGGTTTCAAGGTTACTTCTTCAGGTTTCTCTTCCTCTTCTTTGGGAAGTCGTTTGAAAGGTCTCAATTTTATTTCTGGTTTTTCTTCTTCTAGCTTTTCTTTCTTTATTGGTTTTAAAGTTACTTCTTCCTTCTCTTCCTCTTCCTTAGGAAGCCGTTTGAAAGGTTTCAATTTTATTTCTGGTTTCTCTTCCTCTGGCTTTTCTTTCTTTATGGGTTTCAAAGATATTTCTTCCTTCTCTTCATCTTCCTTAGGAAGACGTTTAACAGGTTTCAAGGTTACTTCTTCGGGTTTCTCTTCCTCTTCCTTAGGAAGCCGTTTGAAAGGTTTTAATTTTATTTCTGGTATTTCTTCTTCTGGTTTCTCTTTCTTTATTGGTTTCAAAGTAATCTCTTCCTTCTCCTCTTCTTCCTTAGGCAGTCGTTTGGCAGGTTTCAAAGTAACTTCTTCAGGTTTTTCTTCCTCTGGTTTTGGTAACCGTTTGAATGGTTTCAATTTTATTTCCGGCTTTTCCTCCTCTGGCTTCTCTTTCTTTATCGGTTTTAGAGTAATTTCTTCTTTCTCTTCCACCTCCTTAGGAAGTCGCTTAGCTGGTTTCAAGGTAACCTCTTCGGGCTTTTCTTCTTCTGGTTTCGGCAGTCTTTTGAAAGGTTTCAATTTTATCTCCGGTTTCTCCTCCTCCGGTTTTTCTTTCTTTATGGGTTTCAAAGTAATCTCTTCCTTCTCTTCTTCTTCCTTAGGAAGTCGTTTAGCTGGTTTCAAGATTACTTCTTCAGGTTTCTCTTCCTCTTCCTTGGGAAGTCGTTTGAAAGGTTTCAATTTTATTTCTGGTTTTTCTTCTTCTGGCTTTTCTTTCTTTATGGGTTTCAAAGTTACTTCTTCCTTCTCTTCCTCTTCCTTAGGAAGACGTTTAACAGGCTTTAAGGTTACTTCTTCTGGTTTCTCTTCCTCTTGCTTAGGAAGCCGTTTGAAAGGTTTCAATTTTATTTCTGGTTTCTCTTCTTCTGGCTTTTCTTTCTTTATGGGTTTTAAAGTTACTTCTTCCTTCTCTTCCTCTTCCTTAGGAAGACGTTTGGCAGGTTTCAAAGTAACTTCTTCAGGTTTTTCTTCCTCTGGTTTTGGTAATCGTTTGAAAGGTTTCAATTTTATTTCTGGTTTTTCTTCTTCGGGCTTTTCTTTCTTTATTGGCTTCAAAGTGATCTCTTCTTTCTCCTCTTCTTCCTTAGGAAGTCGTTTGGCAGGTTTCAAAGTAACTTCTTCAGGTTTTTCTTCCTCTGGTTTTGGTAATCGTTTGAAAGGTTTGAGTTTTATTTCTGGTTTTTCTTCTTCGGGCTTTTCTTTCTTTATTGGCTTCAAAGTAACCTCTTCTTTCTCTTCTTCTTCCTTAGGAAGTCGTTTTACAGGTTTCAAAGTAACTTCTTCAGGTTTTTCTTCCTCTGGTTTTGGTAATCGTTTGAAAGGTTTCAATTTTATTTCTGGTTTTTCTTCTTCTGGCTTTTCTTTCTTTATTGGTTTTAAAGTAACCTCTTCCTTTTCCTCTTCTCCCTTAGGAAGTCGTTTAACAGGTTTCAAAGTAATTTCTTCAGGTTTCTCTTCCTCCGGTTTTGGTGATCGTTTGAAAGGTTTCAATTTGATTTCAGCTTTCTCCTCTTCCAATTTTTCTTTTCTTAATGGTTTCAATGTAATTTCCTCTTTGGACTCTTGTATTGCTGGCACAGTTTCCTCAGGTTGTGGTACCTCTTCGATCTTTGCTTCTTGTGGTTTCTTTGGTTTCTTACCACGGCTCCATGGCAGTTCAGTCTTCTCGTCTGGGACTTCCCGAATGTCTACAGGTTCTGGTTTTTCTAATTTTATGGGTTTAAGAGTCACTTCTTCAGCTGTTTCTTCCTCTTTAGGTAATTTCTTAACAGGCTTCAGAACAACTTCCTCTTGTTCAATCTTTTCTTCAGGCTTCTTGCCTCGTTTAGCAGGCTTCAATACAACAGCAGAGAAGTCTTCAGTCTCAGGTTGCTTTTCAATTTCCTTCACAACCTTCTCTTTCTTCGGTTTACGCCAACTGACTTCAGATATCTCTTGTTGTTCCTCTACAACTTTCTTTTCTTCGGTAACCTCTGGCGTAACGTCTGCGGATTTCTTCTTGCCTCGTCGCCATGGCAACCCTGATACTTCCGTTGGCTTTTCTTCTTCCACTTCCGGTTTCAATGGTTTCACTTCCTCAGGCTTCGGTTTCTCCACCGGTTTCAACTTAATCTCCTCTCTCGATTCTTCTTCTTTTGGGAGACGTTTCACCGGTTTCAAGGTGACTTCTTCTTTCTCTTCCTTCTCTTCGGGTCTCTTGCCGCGTTTCACAGGCTTCAAAGCCATAGATTTGAAATCCTCGACTGTTTCTTCCTCTCTCTTCGTCACTACTTTGTCTTCGACAGTTTTAACTTCTTCTGGTACTTTCTCAACCGGTTTCTCTTGTTCAACAGGCTTCTCTTCCGGCTTCTTCGGTTTCGGTTTCCGGCGCCATGACACTTCCGATACCTCAGTCGGTTGTTCTTCTTCCGGCACCTCCTCTGGTTTCTCAGGTTTGTACGGCGTCAATTCAGGCTTCTGTTTCTCTACTTCTTCGGGCTTCGGTTTCTGGAATGGTTTCAATTTAATTTCTTCCTGTGGTTTCTCTTCGGGTTTGCGTTTTGGAATGGGTTTCAGTTGTACCTCCTCTCTCTCCTCTTCTTCCCGTGGAATGCGTTTTACAGGCTTCAGGACTACCTCCTCTGGCTTCTCTTTCTCTTCAGGTGCCCGTTCGCGTCTGACCGGTTTCAATGACACCGATTTAATGTCTTCAACCGGTTCTTCTTTCTTTTCAGGTAACTTTCGCGGCACTTTCTTGCCTCGAAGCCAAGGAACCGACGTTTCTGTTGGCTTCTCTACCTCTTCAGGTTTCTCTTCTGGCACTTCAGGTTTCTCTTCCTTCTTCTTCTTTCCTCGTACCCATGGAACAGGCACTTCCTCTATTGCCTGTTTCTCAGTCGTCGTTTCAGTCTTTTTGATGTCGAGAAGAGACGTGTCATCCTCCTCCCGGTAAGGTGCCTTCTCTGTTGGTTTCTTCTTGCCCCTCGCCCATGGTACCGGTACTTCTTTCTGCTCCTGCTTCTCTTCAACGTCTTTCCTCACGTCGAGCAACGTTTGATCTTCCTCCTCGTGATACGGCGCTTTCTCCGTTGGTTTCTTTTTGCCTCTCGCCCACGGTACCGGTACTTCTTTCTGCTCCTGCTTCTCCTCAACGTCTCTCCTCACGTCGAGCAACG
The DNA here is from genome assembly GCA_916610235.2 of Lasioglossum morio. NCBI lineage: Eukaryota > Metazoa > Arthropoda > Insecta > Hymenoptera > Halictidae > Lasioglossum > Lasioglossum morio. The sequence goes on along the minus strand of OU744331.1, from coordinate 15,496,050 downwards.
CTTGATCCTCCTCCTCGTGATACGGCGCCTTCTCTTTCGGCTTTCTCTCTTTCCTCCAACTCACAGTTTTCTCCACCTTCTCTTCCTCAATTCTCTCGTCTTTATCGATCTTCAACAGCCGCGTGTCTTCTTCTTCAACAAACTGAGTCTTATCGACAACCTTTTGAAGGTCCACCTTCTCCAAAGTCTCTTTCTTGATTTCTTTCTTCTCCGTTCTCGTTGGTTTCAGAGTAACCTCTTCCATTACTTCCTTCTGGACTTCCTTTTGCTCGACCTTGGCCTTCTTCAAGGTTACCCTCTCTTCGGTCCAAGGCTTCGATTCTGGCTTCTTCTCAACAACTTCGGGTTTCCTCTTCACCTTTTTGTCAACTTGAAGAACTTCCTCCGATGTTACTTCAAGAAGAGTGGTGTCGTCCTTTTCGACGTACACACCTTTCTCTTCAGGCTTTTGTGGCGCTTCCTTCGGGGTTTCTTTAGGCACCGGCTTCAAATCTACGCGATCGAGAGTTGGTTTCGCGATTTCTAGTTTCTCTGGTCGCGAAGGTTTCAACTCCACCGTCTCGATCTCTTCTTTGGGAGTTTCTTTCTTTTGCGGTTTGGTCTTCTTCAGGGTTACCATTTCCTCCGTCCAGGGCTTAGGTTGTTCTACCTTTCCGGTCGGTATCGACTCCTTCCTCGTTTTCTTGATCTGTGTGTCTTTGGTGATGTCAAGCAGCGTTGTGTCTTCTTGCTCTACGTAGTCCACCTTCTTGGTGATTTCTTCGATCGTCTCTTCTGTGGCCTTCCTCGTGACTGATTTCAGATCCACTGTTTCAAGACTTGTCTTACGGATTGGCGTTTTGGTAATCTTCGACGGTTTCAACTCAACAGCTTCGATGGTCTCTTTTTCAACTTCTTTTTTCACAGGCGCCGCTCTCTTCAACGTGACCTTCTCCTCGGTCCAAGGCTTAGGCTGCTCAGGCTTCGCTTCGATCTTCTCTTTCCTCAACTTCCTCACCTCTTCAGTCCGAGATACATCCAATAGAGAAGTGTCCTCCTCTTCAACATACTCGGACGTTGTAACCTCTGACTCTTTAGTAACTTGTTCAGTCACTGTCTTCGGAACTGGCTTCAAGTCCACCTGCTCCAGACTAGGCTTACGAACCGGTGTTTTGCTAATTTTAGATGGTTTCAGCTCAACCGTCTCCAGAGTTTCCTTCTCGACTTCCTTTCTCACTGGCTTCGATTTCTTCAGAGTGACCTTCTCCTCAGTCCAAGGCTTAGCTTGCTCGACTTTCTCCTCGATCTTCTCTTTCTTTACCTTCTTTACTTCTTCCGTTCTCGATACATCCAACAGGGAAGTGTCCTCCTCTTCAACATACTGATCAGATGTTTTAACGATCTCTCTAGTAATCTCTTCCGTCGCTGTGGTTGGAACCGGTTTCAAGTCCACTCTTTCCAAGCTCGACTTCCTGATCTCCTTCTTCACGATCTTCGAAGGCTTCAGCTCCACGGACTCGATGGTCTCCTTAGGGATCTCTTTCCTATCGAGCTTTGCTCTCTTCAGCATAACCTTTTCCTCTGTCCACGGTTTTGGCTCGTCCTTTTTTCGCTGAACGTCTTCATCCACTTCTCGAGTGGTTTTCAGAAACCTTGTGTCCTCTTCTTCGGTGTAAACTTCATCCGTAGTCTCTTCGAGACGAGTTACCTTCTCTTCAGTCCTGATCTCCCTCGTCACGTCTTTCAAGACGGGTTTCAAGTCAACAGGCTCTAAGCTGGGTCTCCTGATCTCTTTTTTCTCAATTTTAGCCGGTTTCAGTTCGACTTCCTCTACCTTTTCCTTCGGTAATTCTCGAGGTATGTGAGGTGTCTTCTTCAGCGTCACTGCCTGTTCTGTCCATGGTTTCACTTGGCTTTCGGCTGCTTGCAGCTTGTCCAAGGAAGTGTCTCGGGATTTTGGCTTTGTTTGTCGCCATGGCGTTACGCCGGCAGGTCGAGGTCGATGATGCACCCGCCCTTTTCGCCAAGGGAGAGATTCATCGCCGGGTGCTAATAATATTTCTAATGGCAATCCGTTCTCATCCAAAGGCAATGGTTCGAGGACCACGCCCTCTCCTGTTCCTAAACCTGTGGATGGCTTTTCCCCGGTTTTCGCTCCGGGCCCTGCTTCCACAGGAACTTCGTAATAACCACCTTTCCTTTCTGCAATGATCGGAGGGTCGAAGTAATTTTATAGTTTTATTTCTTTTTTTTTCATTTAAGCTATTCGTCGAAACGGCACTCTGGGAGAAAAAGCTTCAAACCATGCTGTACAATGCGACACACGAACACAGGTATGTTACAATTATAATTTCCAGCGAAATGAAACTGTTAATCTTTAGAACTAACCCTTTGCACTCGGAGCTATTTTAACTCGAAAATGAAACATTTCTTCCGACCCAGAATATTTCCATTCCATATGATTTTTTACATTTTATGGATACAAGATTGGTCTAATACCGATACGTAAATGTTTAGTAAGTGATTAGTAGACTGCGGATCTTTATGCATTCATGGTTTCTAGAAATTTCAAAGAAAGGATGGAATATAAAATTCGAAAGAATTTAGTAGAATTTTTATTGTTTCGAGATCTGCAAAGGCTACTGGAAATAAGATTGCGTTTTATTCGACTTTCTTAAAATTCGTCAACAGAAATTGAAAATTGCGTAAATATCCACAGTCTAGTGATTAGATACCGACATATTTAATATTGTAAACAATATTTTGAATAATGGAACAGCAAATTATTAATTGTGCCTCTCTCTGTCTCTCTCCCTCTCTCTCTCTTAGAGGCACCATTCGAGTGCCTCTTTTCATATAACTGTTTATTTTAATGAAACTGAAAATTAAATGATTTTTATCCAATAAAGAAGTATTTTTGTAATTGATAATAATAACTTATTTTGTGCATTAAAAACAACGAATAAAATTAATTATATGAAAAATTTAGTATAATTGAAATAATTATTGAAATTTATATAGAAAATTTATTATTAAGGTTATGAGAAGGTTAAAAATTATTTGGAAGTTCTTTTTATGGGTTAACTTTTCACTCAGGGAACCAAAAGTTTTCAATTTTTCTGAATGTACAATAATATTATACAATTCGACGAAAAAACGATAAAAAGACCTAACGGATCCTCACTACATCATACTTGATCCTATAAAATAACAATGATGAACAACAAAAAATATCGTTCGCATATGTGTTCAATTAACTTTGTACAAAAACTTGTGAAAATTCATCCACTCAATATTTTCACATACTGTAAAATAATTCATCCTTTTATATCTACGACGTGAGATGTGTTTCTATAAATTGCGATGCTATAAATGAAACATAATGTCTTGATTTAACGTGTAAACTAAAAATGGGTGAGTTGTTATTCTAGTCTCTTTTGTGTAGGGTTTCAGAGGGTTAACAGTTACATTGTATTCAATTAATAAAAGTTCTGGAGCATCATATACTTTCGGTGAAATATTTAAGAGTAAAGTGTAATAATGAGGAGTATTTATTTAGTTAGCATCATTTAAGGAATTTCAAGCAGGATGAATATAGATGAGAAACTTCAGAGCAAGAGAAATTCGTCTCTTTAATTAAAACTTTCTTCTACTTTCAACAACATAAAAGTTTCTTATATACATGAAAGTGTGCGAAATAGTGCTTTCAATCATTGAATTAATAGTTTCAATAATTGAAGTAATACTTTTAGTAATTGAAATAGTAGTTTCAATAATTAATGTGATGTTTTCAATAATTGAAATAACAGTTTCAATAATTGTGAATTTTATCTTATTAAGTTTCATTCGACTTCGGACAGTGACATACTTAATATAACTATTTCTATGGAGTTTTGCATACAATTTTTGACCGTTAGATACCGAAAACAAATTCGAAATTGTATTTATGTTTATTCGGAGTAGTTTTAACATATATCTTCTATGTACCGGGTGTTAATTTTAACTCAAGTACCTAAATTATTTTCGCTACTATTGAAAGTAAGAAAAAATAATTCTAAATAGATTCACACTCGTCATGAAGATTTCAAACAAAGTCTAATAAATATGAATGTTACGCCTTTCTTTTTGAATGAAATCAAATTTTATTCATTTGTAATCAATATTTAAGCAATACAATAAATGTCACCATACGAAAAATATACATTTTCTTTTCTTTTCGACGACATTTTTGGGGATAAAGACTGTAAAGAAAATGATACGGCAAGGAGTTAAAGCGGCAGGTGAAGGTCGTTGAACTCATCTTGACGTCGACTACCATATTACGTTATAAAAGATACATGTTAATATGCAAAAAATTCGTTGAACAATTCGTGAAATTCGTTCACAGGATTTTTTTTAATGCCATCAGATGACCGCCTTAAAACTATGTGTGTATGTACATCCTATTTAATTGTTTCTTTCTTACTTTCAATAGTAGCGGAAATAATGTAGGCGCTCGAGTTAAAACTAAAACCCTGTATACATAATATACGAAATATTTATCATAGTTTATAAATGAAATATACCGTCTCAAGAGAATTCGAAGATTTGTATTTATGAAAATAGTCAATCATTAATCGTATTGTGTAATGTTCTTGTGTTACTCCATTAAATTCTTCTTGATTGCCTAAGCAAATCTTTTTACAGTGTATAATAATTGCAAGAACAACTTTACATTTAAGTAATGTTTGACGAGGAAACTTCAAAATACGTAGTTTCTAATTTGGTAATATTTGACATTGACTGGTACATGTTCCACTATACGAATATTTTCATTTCAACTTGAAATTGTATATTGCAGTAATAATAGTATCAAATGAAATCAAATTATGTAACAGCATTATTCAACAGATTGAAACCACATGTATGTATTGTGCTTCTGAATTGAGTATTTGGTAGGTACGCAGATTGTATGTGTTCAGTATTTTTGGATTTCGTCTTCCATTAAACATGAAATGGACATTGTAAGGGAAGTTACAAACGTTTAAATAGTGACAAATAATTTGCTGAAATTACGTGATCGTTGATAGTTTCCAAATTTCAAGAACAGCGGTTTATTGTATGAGACATCCGAGTGACATGCCAGTTGCGATCGCTACCAAGGATCTTTTTTTATCACTACTGATTTGCACAGTAGCAAATAATAAATTGATTAAATTTAACTTTTCATCGATACTGATATACAGAAATAAAGTTCACATTTCGTAAAATAAATATCAAATAAATCATAGATCGTTATGTGAATTTGTATTTGGTAATTTTAAATATGCTTTATAGAAGCTCCAAATAGACAAGCATTTTTTATTAAAATTGATGAAAACGTTCAAGCAGAACGAGATCTATGGAAATATTGGGTTGGCAAGAAAATAATTTTGGTATTTTAAGGTGAAATAGAAACCAATATTTTTATTCAAGCAATGAACTTTAATCAATAGAATATTTTCCATTTTGTGCGATGATCTTTTGCCATCTTTCTTCGGAAAACTTTGTGTCCTTATCGGCATCAAAGAATTGATCGAAGTGCAATTTCAGGTCAACATCATTTCACCTTAGAAAATACCGAAATTACATTCTTGTCAACCCAATAAGTTCTATAAATGTATGAAATTCGCATTCTAATAATAACTGAGTCAGGAAGTGTATAAGTGTAAATATTAAACACTGTCTGGAATGCAATTTCGAATATACACGTGTGCGGGAAACCGATGTATCACTGTTAAGATGATAACTTAGCATGTGCAGAGGAACTCAACACGTGATGCATCATATAACCTGTCAAGAGCAGAACAATATCTGGGTACTCTATAAATTTCTCTTTCTCGGTTGCGAGCACGTGTAAATGCACTTGAAAATTAATGTTGCACAATTTTGGATAGAAGGTTTGTGGAGCGGGGCCAAATCAACCTCGCAAAAGAGAAATCAAGGCAAATCGCCAGAGGATTGGCCTTCGGAAACGATGGCAAATGATAACCTCAAACAAATATGACGATGATACGATTTCTATCAAAAATAAACTGTGGCACGGTTTCTCTGATTTTCACGTAAACAAAATCATTTTTCCTGTAACACAACTCCAATTTATAACTGTTTGTTTAACCCTAATTTATAACCGTAATATTGTTTGTTCCAATTTTTCATAGTCAATTTCAAACACGATTTTTAAGAGACATACATACTCTATTATTCTCGTTGTGCCATACTCTCAGCTGTGTACATTAATTCCTTATTTTTTTTTCTAGTAAAATCCGAAGTTTATTCACGAGTCATTTGTTGTTCAACTTGCAAGAACAAAACGTAAATTATAGAAATTGATAAATTATATAATTATAATAACATAAATATGAGGAGTGATTACTTAAAACGTTTATAAGTCAAACTAATGTTTAAATGAATATGTATAATGGCTAAATCTAAAGGCACTGACGTAATTTACATACTTACAATATCTCAAAAAGCATAAATAAAATTTAAAACTATTTCTTATATGAACCACTTTGTATTGTAATAATTATTCCTGCAAATGAGAACTCGAACTTAGTATAACATTCATAATTTTCTACTGTATCCATTATTGAATTTAATGATAATTAATTGTGATTGATTTGAATATTTTTTTATTTGTTTTCAATATACATATAATGCCATTCATATTAAATGCAAGAGCAGTAAAATAATTCAAAGTACACAGCACTTTAGCAAAAAAAAGCGAAAAAGACACATTCAGATCGAATTGAGTAACCTGCTCCTTTTTCGAAATCGGTTAAAAAATAGAGAATATTCGCTGGCACGTTAGATGTTTTCCCAGACACTAATTTTGAATTCCTTATATAACACGAAAAGCACGCTTACGCATAATTTTCTCCTCTCGCGTGTTCATACGTTTCTTATACGTAGACTGCGAATCTTTAAGCATTTATGGTTTATAAAAATTTTTTAAAAATACTGTAGTATTCAATTCGAAAGAAGTTTGTAGGATTTTTATTTACTTTTCGACCTAAAAATGTTATCACCAATGAAAGTAGAATTTTATTTGGTAACACGTTTTAACCCTTCACTGCATGATTTTTTGTGTTTTTGTGTTTTATTTAAGGAAAAAATATTTAAAGGAATTAAAACAACATTTTCAGAAAAATAAACATAATTTAGGATAGTAAGAAAACACATTCTCAGTTTACTATATACCAGATTTGTTAACTGTATCAGATATGATACACTATGCAGCGAAGGGTTAAAAATTACTATAGAAGAATTGAAAACTGCATAAACATCCGCAGTCTACTTATAAGGTAACAGAAGTTATTTGTGTAGGGTAAACTGTCCTATTGCTGGCACTGCAGTAGTTATTGGCACTATTGATTTAAACGGTAAATATTAACCCTCATCCGTCCCTCATTTCATGAACTGAATCTGTCCCTCGGTGTCAAATTGACACAGTAATAAAAGATCGATAACATAACGAGGTAAACAGTTATTTTTCGATGTTTTTTCATTGAAATCGATGAATTAACAGTTACATCTATTAGGTTTCCCAATAGTGTGTTTCGCATTAAAAAAGAAAAGTCACGAAGTTTCAGGCAAAATCTACAAATAACAGAACAGTATAACTTATATAACTTATATCGGAAAAACTGAGTCAAATTGACACGAGGGACGGATGAGAGTTAAGAATTCCTGGTACAAAAAATCATTTTATATTTCTTCTTATTTATATTCCAAGTAACGTTGTAAGTTTCCATAACAGAGTTCCACGTATGACTGTTAGCAACGCTGGTACATCCAGTAAGACCGACGGATGAACACAGTATAGTGTAAATGTTGTTTTATTTAAATTTTTGTTACGAGTAAATATACTTTATCGCTTTATCACAGAGGTGGGCATTATTTAATATTTTATACTTTATTTTACTTAAAGAAAATAGTACTTTAAATAAGATGTACAATTTAGAAAATAATATATTTCTATTTTAACAATCGGAACAACAAAATAAAATATTTCTATTTTAATAATTTGAAACACAAAATAGAATATTGTATTTTTTGTGCCTACTGAGGTTTATTGATCAACATACAATGTATCTTATCACCAAGAAACTATTTCTACTCGTAAATCTATTGAATCCAAACCATTATTTTCAGCAATAATATTATAATATTTAAAATTGAAATTGAATATAAAGACAAAGTCCAAATATTTTCAGTATTCTTAAAATAAAATATTATTTTCAAAAATTACTGCCTCAAATAAATTATTTTATTTTCAATAATTACTGCATCAAATAAAATATTTTATTTTTAATATTGTACACATACTTTAATATAAATAGGATTATGTATTATTTACTATTTAAAATACTATTTTCCCCAGCTCTGCTTTATAACTTAATTTCTGACTGTACTACAGATGTAATCAGTGTGTATATGTTTAATTATAAAACAAATATCCTGTTTAACGTTTACTTCTTACTGTGCCAATCACTGTACTATTTGTCTTACGATTGTTATCCACTAAATATATTTTACAATAAAAGATTTACGACTCGTAAAACTGTTTGAGTTTGCTGAAAAATCTCTATGAGCTTATAATAATAGGTTTTGGCTTAGGGTGCCAATTATTGTACAGTTTACCCTAAATAAATTCCTTTCGAGAATTTAAGATTCTTTCTTTGCGCGTAAAGGAAAGATATCCACGGATCACATGAAGGTCTGTGCTGAAAGGTTTCGCGCAGATGCGTGCATTTGTTTCTTTTTTATTCTCAGCAGGAGGTTGCGGGCGTAATATCAACGAAAGAACACTGGTCTCAACCTCGCATGCCTTTATTTTTAAACACGACGAAAAACAGACGATTCGTCATACGTGGGTCAGAATCCAAACGAAATTTTTCGACGTTGTTTTTTCAAATGTATTTTTGCATTGGTCATATTAATCACCGCCTCCGAAGGATGAATAATAGAATTAACATCACGGGAAACTCGTTTTTGTCTCGTTATCTTTATGAATGACAAACAATATTTCAAACGATCGTGGATAATGTATCTGTTAAGTTGCGAATAAAACATTCAGAATTTTCAATTCACATTTTTCATACTGTGTTGCTCGGTTAGTAAATTCAAATTCTTTCGTCTCGTATTACTGTGCATCAGCAAAGACAGAATACTTTTTTTATTACTGCTGTTTCGGTTCTGGTGAATTGAGAATTCTCTAATGAAACAATTTGAATTTGATATTGTCGGTAAATATTAATTTTAATTGAAGTATGAACGGTGAATGGTGCAAAAAAAATGTGTTTATGTGTTAATCTGATTTATCGTGTCCAATATTTTCTAAAGAATGCAATATTTAGTATAAAAGTACTAAGAATTCAAAAGAAACTGTATGCTACTGTCCAAAATTGGTAAAATAGAAGTCATCAATAGCTAAAAAATGTATATATTTCAGCATGTTTGTCTAAAGTTCAGGTACAGCGACTCTCATTAATATTCGGACACACTCAGAAAAACGATAACTTTTTACATATTGCACTATACGATTTAAACTTTTTTGAGACGTTAGAGCAAATAGTTTACTGCATGACGTGAAAAGAGAAAATACTAAAAATTACATTTTACAACTTTTTCAATTGGGCCTATATTGAAAATTTACACAATACGTTTCGTAGATTTGAGTGAATTATAAAACAAGATGTAAGAATGAGTTAGAGGCCGAAAATCGTGTAAAACTGAAATTTATACAATTTTTAAACTTTGTCGCTAATTACAACGTTAACCGATTTTGACGAAATTTACATAATATGTTTAATTGATACAGATCTACGAAATGTATTTTCTAAATGTTCCATATCAGCTCACATAAAAAAGTTACAAAACACAACTTCTAGTATTTTCTCTGTAACTCTGCCAACGGCAATTTTTCTCAATATTTTTATTCAGGTTTTGTAGCAAGCCAATTGTTCTAACTTCTGGAAAAAGTTCAAATCGTTTGGTGCAATATTAACACTAAACCTACCGAGCCTTAAAAGTAACTGATACACGTTCCCTTATAAAAATGGCAAGATTGATTTTATTTAGACTTTAAAAAGATATTTATACAAGCAATTCAATGATTTTATTTAGACTTTATAAAGATATTTATACAATCAATTCGTATAAAATCGTTTTAATTATTTGAATAATTAAAAAACAATAAATCTGGAACCGATCATTTCGACCGGTGGTGGTAGGTTCAGCGTTAAAAAAGTGATCGTCTTTTTAAGAGTGTCGGAATATTAGTGGTAGTCACTGTATATATTCAAGTGTCCGTACGTCCCCTCGAAAAATCCCGTCGAATCGGAACCCTCGGCCAGGCCAAGTCCTCCTTGAAGAGCAACCAACGCGGAAGTCCGTCTAGCATACCAAGCTCGCTAATAACCACGTCGGGTCATTATTCTAGAGGAACGAGGTGACGGAGATGGCCGTGCCGCGGTTTCCCACTTAAAATGCAAAAACCCGAACCGCGGGCCAGTGGAGAGTGGGCAGGCAACGGTGATGCATGCACCGGGTCGAGAGCGGGCGTCCCGACGCCGAGGAACATCGTGGTGGGGAAAACTGGCGTCAGACGCCACACACCACGCACACCTCTACCCCAAGAGCTTAGTCTAGCCTTAATAGTCATCCGCTGGAAGCCGGAGACGAGCATCAAACCAACCAGTCTCAGGATAAACCGAGATCTCGACGAACGATCTTCCCGGACCAGCTAACTTCTCGACTCTTCTACATATTTTGACAGCGATATCGGTGCTCCGAAGTGCTACCAAGTCGCGGTGAAGTGGCAGTGCTTGTTCCGCGGTACAGTGAAAAGTGAAACGACGATAGTTGACAGTTGGCTGCCTTCGATCGGGCCGTATCCACTTCAAACGAGTTTCTTCGAGCACGGCCCGATCGAAGTGCAGCCGCGTTCGAACTGGACACGTGTGAGCCCGAGCTGGTGTCGAGTGTCGCGAAGGTGGTGCATCGATCCCTCATTCATCTTTCGAAGAAGATCCAGTGTCTTGTCGCGGATCGACGTTCGACTGACAGTTTCGCCGGTGTCGAGAGTTCCGTGCTTTTATTCTGTAGCCGCTATCTTAACTAATACTTTCGACGAGGTTTTCGATCGATTCGCTGCGGTTTTATATTTATTTGTGTCGCAGTCGTTAATCCCCGTCGAGCGACGGTAATGACACAATGCTTTGACTCATTGTCAGCGTCGACCGGGATGAGTAGAATTCTTTTTTTTCGGGGAGTGAGTCATATCTCGAGCAAGGCGAACCTTTGTTTACCGTATTCTGGTCGCTCGGTGGGGAACAGAGACTGTGATACACTCTACACAGTGATACAGACATTTTATTCGATGATTCACAGACGATTGGAGTGGTCATGTACAGAAATATAAATAAAATCGGAACGTTTAGCGCGCCGTTGCTGTTCCTGACCTTCTTTCCTTTGCTGCGTGAATCCTTCCTTCCTTTCTTTCCCCGGTTTCTTCGGCTGCCAGTGATTCTGTTTCAGCGATCAACCGTTATTACTATCATCGATCCGCCGTACACGAAAATTGTAACATTCCGTATCAAATAAATTACATTCGAAGTCATACAATCGACATTCTACTGTAAACCCTTGTGATGAATCCTAATGAAACTGAAAATTCGAATTTCCATGCGTTCGGGCGAGAGGCGAATGAAAGACCAGAAGGTTATATAAAGATATTTATTTATTTATTTATTTATCGTAAGCTTGAAAACTGACAAGTGTCCTCGCCGGAGGAACGTTTCTAGAATCCGCCGATCGGGATTTTACTGGTGCATCTCTCCGAAAGCCGCTCGCAGCGGAGTTCAGCCGCGCGGTTCCCACCAGAAATAATTCCTTCCCGCCTTCCAGAGTGCGCTGACACGCGCTGAAGCGGTATTATTTCTAGAACGGCTGAATCACTGGCAGCTGGGACGGCCGAAATAGTTGGCTTCGTCGGCCTGACTCCTTCTGAACAGCGGTGTCGACGAACAGTGGGGGTGGTCGAGGACCGAAAGACGAAGGTGAACCACGGAAAAGAAGGTCCGATGATTCACCGCGTTCTTTTTCAACGACGGACAGAAGCTGCGACGCGACGCCTTGGCAGTTGTTGTCTTCGATGCTTCAGGTGGTCGCTCTTCAAGGTCGTCGCTAAACGACCAGAACTCTCCGGGACCAGGGACTTTCTTTGTCGCTTTCTTCGCGGTTTAACCCCTTGCCTTATAATTAGACTGCGGATTTTATGCATCTACAAAACAATTTTTTCATTCGGAAACTTTGTTTATTTATAATACAACGAAGAATTCTTTCATTTTAATGTGTAATCAACTATCTTACATGTATGTTGACTACGGTGAAGCTGTTTGTCGTTTCAATTTTACTCGTCCTTTTTGTTGCATCTTCGTAACAGTTCATGTTCATTAAAAGGTCAACCAGTTAGAAGTTTAATGATTTATTTAAATAATTGAAGGAAGAAAGGACGTCTGTGTGGTTTCTGTTTCTCGTAATCGATGTAGACATTTTGATTTTATTTTGCATAAACATCCACAGTCTATTTATAGTATTTCTGCGAGTTTTATTGAATGTGATACTGAAGAAGTTGGCTTCTGATAATGATGACTTACGTTCTAGGGACTTGAACCGTTTGCGGATGAATAAATGGCAACGCAATTCTTCTAATATTGTCCTTGATACCTTATAATTTAACTATTCGCCGTGTAATTTCGTTTTACTTAGAAAATATACATTTTTTTATTGACTTCGAGCGTCTTCGAATTTCTGATAATTGCTAAAAGAGAATTCGATACGTGTCTGACAATAATACATATAAAACTCGTACTCCTTGGTTTCTATCAATCTGTTTTGCTCGAGTGAATGCGACTTATGCGACCGTGTCATAATAACCATATGACAAAAACATAGATCTCCTTTCATCGCCGGTAAATAACAATGAACCAGTGTCGAAATAAATCATAAGGCAGACGGTTAAAATAACACCGGGCCATCTGGCAATCATAATCTTTCTTAATCATTTTGGCATCTCTCGAATTCATTACGCAGGACCTCAGTCGTCTAACCAGACTGCGGATTGTGCAAAATTCCCATTTTAATGTACAAATTTTAAGAAAGCGACGCGTTCAGTAGCACTTGACTTAACCCTCATCCGTCCCTCGCGTCAATTTGACACAGTTTTCCTGGAAATAAGTTATACTGTTCTGTTATTTGTAGGTAAATTTTCCAGAAACTTTGTGTGACTTTTATATTTTTTTTAATGCGGAACACAACCGAGAAACCTAAGATGTAAATGTTAACTCATCCAGTTGACTAAAAAAATATTGAAATTTTTTTATTTTGTGTCACTGCATGAATTTGACACCGAGGTACAGATTCAGTTCGTGAAATGAGAGACGGATGAGGGTTAAAGTAGAACTGTTTCGACGTGAACGTGCACGAAACCTAAAAGTGTTCTACGAAATTGGTGCTGATCTTTCGAGAACTTGTGAGTCATAGGCAAACATTCGGCTCGTAAGTTTCAGTTTAATAGCTCTGATCTCACGATACTACACAGGATTGTATGCTTGAAATAAATTCATAAGTCCGAAGATGAACGGAACCGGTGATTAATACTGTTGGTGCTTGCCCAGCTTAGAGACAAGCCTTATTTATGGCAGAGTTTCACGTGCCAGGTGTTTTCGTGGATTTTTTCGCGCTGCTGCTGCCGGAGCTCTCGCAATTAAGCCTGCGATCGGCGGCAGATTTGTGCCCGGCCAGAATCCAATTAGAATGGTCTCTCGCGATTATGGCGGCCGGCGACTGTGAGAAAGGACTCGCGGATTGATCGTACCCGTTGGCCCGTGAAACTGCGCTCCGAATCGCGGCGACCCGACTCGTCTGCCCCCTCCGCAATTAATTAGACAGATGGCCGAGATTAACGGGCCGAATTCGTAGTCTAATTTTGCGTCGAGTTGCCGACAAGACGCTCTGGTTCTCCGAGTTGATGAACAACGTTACCGAAGAACGCGTCAAAACTGGAGAACGACGCCGTTCCGGACACTGAACTGCACATCGCATTTATACCACCCGACCAGCAGCATACATTTTCGTAGCGAAACTGGTTGCACAACAGATCTGGTTTTCGCCCGCTTTTACCCTTAGAAAGCGGACACTTTTAACAACTTCGTACTCGCGCATCGATTCTCTTTCACCGATTTTTCCCCCACTTTCTTGAGATCGACGTTGACCCATTTATGAAACTTCATATAAATAATTTCGATCGTTTGCTAAAAATATAATGTTTGGGGATCTTTTGTAATCGTCGGTTAAACTGGACCCAACATCTGCCGTTTCAGAGTTAATTCTACCAATCGAGTTTTAATCGTGTGACGGTTAGTGAATAGATTCCGTTGACTTTCTCACAGAAATCTCTTCGAGATCGTCTCTGGCAGGAAACGTCCTACATGACCTTTCATATCAGATTTGACCCTTTTAACGAAGACCGAACTTTGGCTTGATTTAAATGGAATTGACAAAAACTAGAGTTTGGCCCTAAGCGACCCTAGATTATAAACAGACCACCCCATTCATCCTTAGGGTATATAAGCCTGAACATTTTCACTCTCACGGGCAGTACTCCAGTACTCCTGCAAAAGACATGAAGCAACAAACTGTCTCAATGAAGGCCTTGGACCTCGACTGATCAAGAAGGAGGAAAACACGCGTTATTATCGTAACCTCATAAAATCTACCATAGGTGACCATCCGTAAAACAATCCTTCAACAATCCTAACAGAACCCTATCACCCATTAGGTACATAGGCGACATTCCAATTGCCGACATAGGGATTTTCCAACCTAGTGGCTACCCGATTATATATTGGGATCATCCACGTTACCTATATAACCAAACCATCCTAGCGGTTCCCTGACAATCGTATCAGGTACGTCAGCACATCCTAACGGCACCCTGACAATCGTATCAGGTTCGTCCGTGCCTTCATCCAACATCCTAGCGGCTCCTTGACAATCGTATCAGGTGCGTCCGCTCACTCTATAATCTCCTACTAGAGTTTCCCCCAATTACATGTTGGGTTCATCCCTGAAACTCCACTCATCCTAACGGCTCCCTGACAATCGTATCAGATGCGTCTGCGTTTTGACTCCGTTCCTAGCGGCTCCCTGACAATCGTATCAGGTGCGTCCGCTCTAACAATTTGAAACCATATTCCCAGGGTAATAACCCTTCGCCGGCTACTCGTGCTACTCGCGGCCCTGGCTCGTAACAACCGTAATTTTATATTTTAACAGTAGACCTACCACGGTCGACGATTGGTTGGATTATTGTTTTAATATTATTGATGTTTTTTGAATTGAATTCGTTTCTCAAGCATAGATTGTGGTAAAGACTGTACGACATAGAAATAAATTCAATTTTTTCTTCGTTTAATACTTAATATGTTTAGTATTGAATAAATGCTTTAATACGTTGACAAATCAGAACAATTTATTTATTTAGTATTGCAACCTTTTTATAACAACGTGTCGTCTACTTAATGACAGGTTAAAAATTAATTTTCATTGGAACAGACACCGAATAATCTTGATTTCACAGTTTGCGTTCTGGTTTATGAGGATACTTGTACGAAGACCGCGGAATAGTAATTTCTGTGTCGGTCACGCTAGCCTTTCCGCGACGATGAACTTTTAGGTCTACTTCTTGCTCGGCGAATAGTGCATAATTATACAGGAGAGTAGATTGAAGACACATCTGCATCAAATTTCTTTCTCTACTAAAAGATAATTATGGGTCAACGTGTTAGCTGTAGTAGCTGTGGAATTTGCACTCGATTTTTCATAAATATCTTAATGTATGGGGATCGAATAAAGAGTTATATATATATATATATATATATTTATATATTAACAATATTTCTATAGGTATGTATACTAATACTAGACTGCGGATGTTTATAGAATTTCCAATTTTTATAGACAAATTTTAAGAGTGGAAAAAATAAAATCCTATTCTCAATGAATGCAAAATGAAAATCGTACTAAATTCTATCGAATTTAATGTTGTAGCATCTTTCGAAAATTTTCATCGGTCATAAAGAGATCCGCAGTCTAAATATTACTGAGGACATTTTTCACATTTCTTCATTCAAGTGGAAGTTACATATAAAATGATTAAAATATAATGGCAAATTAGTTAATTTCTTCATTAAATATCTAGCTTACGAAATCCTTTAATAATCTTGTTCTTCTCAAGTCTACTTGGAGACTATTGAATAAGATCTGAATAAGAGTTTCTATTGTATATGGAGTTTTCAAATAATTAAAGATGAAAGCAGTTTTATCCTCAATGTGAATCTAACCTGAAATCATCGTTTATCCTTCATTTCCAAAATAAGGAATGCAGCAACAGAGAAAAATAATCTCGTAAGAGGATACCTGCAAAGTAACTTCCATTCTATTGTTTAAAAGCGGAACGTTTAGAGCAGGGGTGTCTACATCTGGAACTATGCGCTATAAAGTAGGTAATCGTTTACCGTAACGTTGGAAATCAGAGAGCCGGTTAGCAATGAATTGCAGTCTAACTTTAGAACAACCTTTGGTAAGGTAATATTCACCCCAATTTCTAGAAGTAGGTAGACTAATTATAAAGAATCATCTTCTTTTAGAACAGGCTGTTCAACATTTTCTGAAAACAACACGGCGCGTGTCAAAGGTGGCTTCGGTGAACAGAAGCAAGTATAATTACTGAACTGTGGATTTGATGTATTTGTGACAAAATTAAACAAGAATTTAGACATATTATTATATTATTTTTAACGCTAGATTTACGAATCTCTAGAAATAACTAGTTCACATTATTTTATAAACATAACAAGAATGTGTCTATCCAAATAATTGGCCATTCTTCCAATAATATTATATATATATATATATATATATATATATATATATATATATATATATATATATATATATCTAAAGAAATAAATTCGGTAAATAATTCCTCGAGAAAGCGTCTTTACTCAAGGACTCTAATCTATCTCAAATCAAGGATATTAGAATTTAATAAACTTATTAACCTAATAAACTTGTTGCAACTCATGTAGAAAATCGTGATTTTGCATAGAAATTCGTAGTTTTGCATTTAGTTTCTCTTTAACTCAGTAAATTTTATCTCAAAAATTCTTAAAAATGTTTATATACTCTTACAATCCTCTTATATTTGCAGATTCTAATTTGATACCTTGATTTTAACGATATAAAAGTATTCTGCATCAATTACAAGAGGTCGGAGCAGAACAGAAATGTCTTTCCACTTTTAATAATTTTAATAAGTTGATGATAATCTTCATTGTTGTCATAAATGCGAAAAGTTTGAATTTATTTAAACTTTATCCGGTGTGCATTATAATGTATGATTGATCAATGAAATATATTCAATCATTTTCTATGGAAACGTCTATATAATTTCTATAATTGTAAAATAAAAAGCTTTTTACTAGAGTAAAAAGTACTGGGTTCTTTTGAACAGAACTACTAAATATGTATGTTAGTTATTAATAAACCGTGTATTTTATGCATTTGTTACAAAAATGGTTTGAGATTGGTCAAATAAAAGACTGTAAAGACATTAGAATGTTATATTGTTTTCGATTCATTAAAATGACTAAAAGAGTAAATATATTTTCATATAACTTCTGTCTGTTACAGTCGACACGTACAATTTTTATTTAGCATAAAGATTCACAGTTATTATAAAATTCTATTTTGTTGTTGTAAATATATCGTCGAAGGCATAAAATAAATTTAAACTTTCCTCTTCGAAAATAAATCCTAGTGCCAGGCGTTAAATTATAAATTATTAAAGAAACAAGAATGAGATATTTGGACAGAATAATAGCAAATAATTTTTCACCGTCAAAATACTGTTTTCTGTAAACTGTTGTGTCTAGCCAAATGCAAATTTAACCCGGTTGTTAATCGGCCAATAGTCGCGAAAGTATTCTACGTAAAATTTCCACGGCCGTTCTATGTCGAAGAAAATTATGAACAACAAAGCAGTTCTAATCACTGACAATTAGACTGCGGTTCTTTATACGATCAAGGCTTTTGAAAATTCTCAAAAAATGCTAGGACGTGAGATACGACAGAACTTGGTACGATTTTACTTTATTTCAGATCTAAAATGGCTACTTCCACGGAAAATAAGATTTTATTTGCGCCGTCTACTGATAACGATAAAACAGAGCTGGGAAAATAGTATTTTAAATAGTAAATAATAACTGATCCTATTTATTTTAAAGTATGTGTACAACATTGAAAATGAAATATTTTATTTGATGCAGTAATTTTTGAAAATAAAATAATTTATTTGAGGCAGTAATTTTTGAAAACATGTTTTTTATTTGAAGTATATTGACAATATTTGGACTTTGTCTTTATTTTCAATTTCAAGTTTAAATATTATTGCCGAAAATTATGGTTCGAATTCGATATATTTACGAGCTTAAATCAATTGTTAACGATAAGATGAGACTATATGTTTATGCAGTTGCTCAGAGTATACTAGCAATGCAAAGAGTGAAATATTTTATTTCGTGTGTTGGATTGCGAAAATAGAAATATTTTATTTTGCGGATTAAATTGTTGAAATAGAAATATTTTATTTCGAGGTACAGATTATTAAAATAGATATATCATCATTTTCGAAATTCTATATCTTATTTAAAATACTATTTTCTTTAAGCAAAATAAAATGTAAAATAGTAAATAGTATTGGAGATATTTGTTTCGCCAAAAAATGCCCACCTCTGCGATAAAATAAACGATAGTACAAGAGATGAATATATTTGGACAAACAATTCCGTCTCCTAGAAACGGGAGACCGAGCGTGCTGAATAAAGCCGATCAGCGTGGCGCGGCGTAGATATTTCATCATCGAATTTCGCGAAGGTTTTTGCAGGGTCGCGGCGCGGTTTTCGCGGATCGTATTTACGGGTATCTCATTTACGCTCGGTTTATAAAACGTGAAAGTGGTATCTCGCAGGAGTACGGCGCGAGTGGCCAACAAGAGAGACCCCACGTGAATTTACCGAGACTTCGGGGAGTTCCGAACCGGCGACCAAATATAGCCGGGTAATGTAATACACGTCACGTGGTCAGAAATAGCCTAAGAAGAGGGCCTAGCCGAGTCTGCACACGGCACTGCGGAGGCCACGTCTCTCGTTTTCAAGCGAACCGGCTACCAGAAACGATGGAAGAAAATACGTTTACCTCTTCATGCTCGTTAAACCAGTTACTCTGAGAGAAAGGTGATACTCGGAACTGAACCGAGAGCGTCGTTAAACACCCGTGTACCGATGGACAGATGCATGTTTGCGTTCATATGCATACGACTAGACAACGGATCTGTATGCAAAATAAAAATTTTCTACTCGATTCGCAACAAATTCGAATGAAATTGAAATTTATTTTCTTAACCCTCGGACAACGGACGATTTTTATAGCCGTATACATTCTCATTGAACTCTACAAATTTATTCAAGGCGAAATATTTCTTTTTACATATTTTAACATATTTGACCCTTGGACAACGGACGATTTTTATTGCTATATAATTGGCAATGCTTAGGACCGTTCACAGCTCTAGTTAATAATTTTTAAAAATTTGCTTTTGATCATATCTCGTGTAGACACATTAGATTTTCCGATATCCTCAATGAAACACACAATGAAATGACAATTTCGATGTTCCCGGTCAAAATATACTCGGGCACAACCGTCGGAGAGTTAATATGTTTATTTGACTTAAAATTATGTAACAGTATTTTTAAATTCTTCGAATGTTTTACTGTTCTAAATTACACCTACTCATTTTTCAGCGTGGACACCAGGTTCCAGTACCGAGAAGAATTGTCAACTTCGCTTCAGTTTATTTCAACAATTTTCACTCGAGCTAATTATAATAATTAGACCGCGGATTTTTATGCAAAATAACAATTTTCTACAAGAATAGCCACAAACAGAGCTGAAATAAAACTGTAATTTTTTTCAAATGTTTAGTAGCTTGAAAATAATATAATGGTAGCATTAAATTCGTCTAATGTTTTCGCGATTTTAGATTACACCTACTCGTTTTTGTCATTAATGCATAAAATCCGCAGTCTAATAATTATGTACTAGACTCCGGACCTTTCTGCGGACTAATCGCAAGATACGGGAGCCACGTATACATATAGAAACGTGTTTCTCCCTCTTTTATACTAGACCTGCCACTTCGGTTTTGTATATTACCACGTTTTTATTAGCTCGCTTTTTTTATTTTAAAATTTTATTTTGAGAGATTTATGTCCAAAAAGTTGTCTACTGGAGATTATTAAGAATAAAAAAAGCCACAATTCTTCAGACAAAAAGCATCGTATTAATGTGAAAGGAACAAGGTCAATTTCAAAATTACTTATAAATCAAGCATTATTTCTCTTCGTGTGAAAACAATAACTGAAGGACTACCACAGTTTTGTATTAGAAAAGTCAATTCTTAAAATGGTAAACGTCTTTCCATGGGAAATGATCGAATAAAATTTTTTTATTAAAGCATGTAGTATAATGAACATAGTGCAAGATCCAAGTATATTCAATGTTGTCATTTTTATAAGTCAATAGATGTTAATTTCTGTGTTCAATAAGTTAAAAATAATGTATTGGTGTGCGTGCACATTTATTATGTTTCTAACGTTGTACGTTTCACTTGTTGTGTTGCCAAGTTGCATAAACGTCGCAGTCTATTGAATACTGTATTCATTAATACATTGCCGTTTTATAGTGAATAAGAGTCTTGGAAAAATGTAAAATGCAAGATTGAATTAAGTTCTTTGCAGTCGAGGTTCTAATTTCGAAAACTTTTAAACTTAAGAAATCGAGCCATTTTAATTATACAACACTGACAATTTTAACAATTTATTTAATTCACACAAATTTAGTAACGTGACGATTGCTTGGAATAACGCTATGGAAATTTGAAATCCTGTCTCAGTGCTGCCATTCGATTAAAAAAAAAAGGAAAACAGTTTCATTTTATTTGTCGCAATTCATATCTTCACATATTATAATCATTCTATTGTATGCTACTGTTCATGTTCATATTTCTTATTTCGAAGCTTTAGTATATCTTTAAACGTACTATCTGACCATAAAATTTAAACATCACCGTTGTATATTTAAACTATTTATTGAAAAATCGTTCTCAGCTCAGCAAAAACGTCATGTTTCAAAACAACTATTGATCATAACTAGATATACATTACTGTGCAAGAGAAAGAACCACCCAGAGTAATTATAAGATATAATGAGTAGTTCTTATTTGATTTTCTACGCTTTTCTATTAAATATGGCCGGGTGCTTCTTTCTTTTGCACAGTAGTTTATGTAAATAAATTTTTTGGGACTGATACTCATCGTACTGACCTTGGGACTAAAAGTGCCGATAGTTAAACTAACTCCCTTTCAATTCTAGTGACACGAAAAATCTAAAATGAGTCATTTTGATTCGTTCTATAGATGTAGTGTTAATTGTTTACATATTAACCCTCTGTATCCCCGTCTATATAACTTCGAAGTCACACACTGATATGTAATTGTTATTCTATTTAATGTCATCGTTAAGCACAATGTGACAAAAGTATTTTGTTCTGTTGTATCTACCTCTTAATCAAGAAAGTTATGCACCGTTGTCAATTCTTATTTCACGCGTCAAAGTAAATGCTATTTTTTATTAAACCGCGGAATTCATTGTGTAACTACATCAAGGAGTTTTAACTTGGTTCTCTCCAAGAACCGCCAGCCCCCCCACCATTACTCATATCTCCTCCCACTGCTACTCACAGCCGTAAAGTTAGTAGAGTGGGAGTAGCGGCATGAAAACAGGGAAGAAGTTCTATGGCAACGATGAAGTCTAAGAGTGAGGGAAGTACCTAAGCATATTTTCGATATTATTTTTCTTAAAGAAAATAATATTTTAAATAAGATATGCAATTTCGAAAGTAAAATATTTCTATTTTAACAATCGCAACCACAAAAAAAATATTTCTATTTTAACAATCGGAACCACAAAACAAAATATTTCTATTTTAATAATCTGAAACACAAAATAGAATATTGTATTTTTTGTGCCTACTAAGGTTTGTTGATAAACATACAGTGTATCTTATCACCAGGAAACTATTTCTACTATCTCTCTCTCATAAATCTATTGAATGCGAACCATTATTTTCAGCAATAATATTTAAAATTAAAATTGAAAATAAAGACAAAGTCCAAATATTTTCAATATTCTTCAAATAAAATACTATTTCAAAAAGTACTGCCTCAAATAAATTATTTTATTTTCAATAATTACTGCATCAAATAAAATATTTTATTTTCAATATTGTACACATACTTTAATATAAAAAGGATTATTTATTATTTACTATTTAAAATACTATTTTTCCAGCTCTGGGCTCGTGAGTCATATGTTAGAACTCCCTGATATAGATGATGATGTTTGATCTCTTAAAGTTTCATAAATTTCGTTATCAAAATAAACGGTAAAATATTTAGACAGAACAATTGGCAAGTAATTTCACAGCGACAGGTTCGTGTTTACTGTAAAGTGTGTCTGCCAAACTGCAAATTCAACGCAGTTTTGAAGAACTTTTAGGAAAGGAATTTTAAAACGTTTTCACGGTCGCCCATTGTTTCGAACAGTGCGTGTAAGCTGGACAAAAGTAAAAATTTAAATTCTACTAATGGTCTCAGTTTTCATTGAAACTTACTTGGTACAAAAAAAGTATTTAGACACTACATTTCTTCTCGAAAGATTGTCGATATTTAAATTGTGATAATTTGCTCCACACGAATAGTACAACCAAAAACCTGGTCTCATTTTAAACTTTGAAGTCTCTACTTTCTCAAAACAGTGTTCATTTGTCTCTAAGATAGTTTTACATCATGTAGCAAGTGGAAAACCTGAAGATCCCTTTTTATCGTCAAAATGCTGCAAATCCAAACGTCTCGAAAAACTTCAAAAAATTGTTCTCGTAAATGAAACAACCATCGATTCGAAGATTAAATCCTCCTCTTCACAACGAGTCTTTAAAAATTGATATAAAATTTTGTTTCACTGTTTTGCAGACGTTTGAATGTATAGCATTTTCAAGAAAAAAGCGTCTTCAGTTTCTCGCCTGCTTTGTTACGGAAAGAATCTTAAAATAAAATGAACGACGGATTATGAAACTGGAGGCTTCTAGTATTAAAATGAGTCCAAATTTATTGTCGTACAATCATTTTTTACGAAATTATTACAGTTTAAATTTGTCGAGAATTGTTTATTTAGTATTCCAATACTTCTTGGCATGGAATTGTATAAAATTGTTTTGAAAATATCCGTTTATGGCAAAAATGATTAGGTGTAATTTAAAACAGTAAAAACATGAGAATAATTTAAAGATTCTGTTGCATTATTTTCAACCTATTAAACATATTAAGGAAGGAAATAAGTTTCTATTTCCCCGGCTTGTTGATCAGATAAAAAATTGTTATTTTGCATAAAGATCTGCTGTCTAGTGATTCTCTAATCGTACCTATTTTGAAAAATTCAATTCAAAGTTGTAGAGCATGAAAATGAAATTTTATTCAGCTAGAATCTAATTTCTCGGAACAGTGTGGGCCGTTCCAAGATACCACGCGCGGAGCACGAATTTTATTGTTTCTGTTCAGAAAGATCTTAATATCTCCAGGGTCAAAAATAGTCGCGGCTGCACTCGACTTCCTCGCAGGAGGCGAACCCCAAGTTTCCTCGCGTTCTGTTATTTTAGCCGCAATAAATCTGGCAAGTGTTGCACTGGGTTTCCGCTGGTCCCTGTCTACCCTAGCATCTTATTGTTTGATCGATCGTAACGGTCATTAAGAAAGCCCGCCCCGTGGATCACTCGACTATTTCTGGCCCGGATCTCGGTACATCGCCGCGGTTTTATGCAATTATTTTCGGGGTGACTAACGGTGGCATTGCGAATTGTTTCACGAGACGCGCGAAAACTGACTCATCCGCGTTACGAATCGACCCCACGCTCGTTTTCGCAACCGAATGAACGATTTACGATCGTCGACCGTGTCAAACTTCGTTACATTATTACGTTCGCGAAGTCATCGACCATTCAACTGACGATTCTTACCTCAACTAGCTAAAAGATTGATGATCTCGCAGAAAACAATTTTCGAGAATTTGTCTTTTCACTTTGATAGATTTTTGTTTCGAAAAATTTTCAACCCTCGGGCGGCGGAACGTTCTTATGATTATAAAATTGATTATGCGTTTAGGATCATTCACTGCTCCATTTATCATGATTTTCAAACACATTTTTCAAGGTAAATTTTGTAGATACGTTAATCTTTTTATCGTTGTTAACGCAGCAGCTGTACAGTTAATTAATTTCTGAGAAATTGAGTAATTGAATGGCGATTTTGATACTCTGGCTCAAAGTAAGTAAAAATACTAATACTTTGTCCACTGGCAATTTTCTAGAAGTTCTTTTGAGATCAATAGTTTCTTCATAAATTGCTTGAAATTGACAGCAATAATTTCATCTAACAAATTATATAGACAAATATAGTGTAACCACTTCTTCTGAAATTGTTACTTAAAAGAAATTCATCAAGCCTCTTTTAATTACAGGTTATCAATTACATAATAAAATGTCTGTCAATTGACTTTCGGTAGATAAAGTGCTGAGTGTTAAGATGTTCAAAGATGGACTTGACATATTATAGTGACAATATATACATCATGTAATATTAATTATTACAGCCTTGCTAATGTAAAACTAAGAAACTGTGATAAAATGTCTTCCCACTAATAATGCGACCTTTTTCATATTTTTTAAACGTAAAATACAAAAACAAATTCGCAATCATTAGTGTCCTATGTACATTTTCCTTCATTTTCTACGATCTATAGAATTATTGTACATATGTAAAAGACTGCGGTTGATTCTTTGTATTTCACCTTTCAAAAATATGAAATGAAACATTATTTACGGTCAGACTTGCGAATTTTATGCATTTCTAACGAGAGAAAATAGGTAACATGTAAAATAGCGAAAAGATTAAAAGAATTTCAGACTGTCCACGAGTTATTTCCAATTTATCAAAGTTATTAAAGGAAAAATGAAATTCTTCTGCTGCTTCTTACAATTAATGCAGATAATTTTGATTTTCATAAAAATCCCCAGTTTACTTATGTGATCATCTAATATTATATTAAGTTTGATGATGTTCTCGTTTTCTTTTGGACCTAATAGTAATATTGGTAGGAGAACGTAATTTCTTTAACATAACTTTTGTTCAAAAGTCCACAGTGAATTATTATTATAATTATAAATATTCTGAAACAGAATGAATAGTGTATGTCGTTTGTATTGAGCTGTAAACTGTGCTAAGAATAATTCATTCATAATGCAGTAAAACCTTGATCTAAGAAAAACCCTAGGGTCCGCGTTGTTTCTTAGATCCTGTGGTTATACCATTTCTTCAATTAAACCACTAGATACAGTTGAAATTATATCGTGTTTGGTGTCATTTTAATCAGGAAAATACCAAAAATAAGTTGGTGAAAGTCCCATAAAAATTAATGTAAATAAAGAACTTTGTAATTGGGTTAGTAGTGGTTCATACGGTTTCCATTTTCTTAGATCAAGGCTATACCGTACCGCTTCGAAAGATACATTAAACAATCGTGATTCTTCTCAAAAATGTAGGAATTGAGATCTCGATGCGTATTCGTATCGATAGAAACATCCACCTTTCGAAAATTAAATAGTAAATAACTTGTTTCTAAATAAGTCTGGACAGTTTCGAAGTTGCACAGAATTCGGAGATGCCATTTCAACTGATTGCAAAGCGTCCCCATTAGACTCTATGCGCTTAAAGATTAACTGTACCAACGTATCGTGTAAAACTATCTAGTCGGCAACAAACGAGGCTTGTACGTACTTAAAACAATCGATTTTATTTGCCTTTTCATTGTACAATAATAAATAATCGATTAGTAGAATGTTAAGGGTTCTGCGGTGTGTTTAGTCGTGTAACTATAAACTTTCATCGCCGGTGTGACTAAATCGTAGATTGCATTTTCTGCATCTGTTTCGGCGGCGGGGTAATGTATACACTTACAAATCTATATATGTATATTATATAATTTTAACGATACACGTAATATGCTTGTTTATATAATGAAACATCGACACTAAAACGAACGAGTGTATGAACGAGTTTCGTGCTCGTGTACCAACATCGTTTCCCTATTGTTTCGCTCGAGTGTTCCGTAGTTCTCTCGCGATTCTCGAGATCCTCAGAACAGACGAACGATCCATCGATCCGGATCGTTCGTCGCCGTTCATGATCGTGTTTTATGTACAACGTGGGACCAGAAGAATCGCGACACGATCCCAGTCGAAAGAGAGCTCGCCGATTCGAAGCACCGTCTTTTCGATCGTTCGTCTCGATCTCTCTCGATCCTCGACGCGGAGAACAAAACGCACGCGGACGCGTCTCGCTCAACGCGGATGCACCTTCCGATCGAAAAATATCTCTGCGCGTCCACGTTCGTCTCTCGTTTCACAGGGCGAAGAATCGATCAAGAGATAATATTGCAGAAGCTTCGACTCGACGTTTCGTCTGTTCGCAAAAACGCTTCGATCCGTCATCCGGGCTAGTTTTCTCAGCACCACCTTCGCGACATTGTTCTCTTCACGCTCTCTTAACCTCCCTACAGTTCGTTCTCAATCCTTTCTTTCCTTTTTCTTTCTTTCTTTCTTTTCTCCCTCTCACGGCTGAGAGAGGTCACTCTACGTCTCGTTTCACTCGCTCGTCTACTTTCAAAACACGACGAGTTAGTACACAACTCCCCGGGCTCGCTTGAAACTTTGATTAAGGGGCGGTTCGGGGACAAGGGATGGGGGAGTATTGGTGAAAATCGCTCTCGTTAAGGGTTTCTTTTTTAGAGAAAACAACAAAAAAAGCGAAAGAAATATAAACACGCACGGGGGACCCTCGATGGTGCGCGGTCGACGGAGAAACGGGCGCGTCGGAGGCAATTTATCGGTATAATTATTCGTTAGCAAAGTATTCGCATCTTTCCTTTCAACGAAATTTGTATTTTAACATGTTCACAGTCCCATGTACCATGTACAGTAGAGCCTCGCTTATTGCACGAAATCTCAGTGCGTTGCATATCAGCAACCCCCACCACAAATTCTGGTGCTCGTGGTGGGGAGCGTGATGGCTATGCAGAAACAAAAAGAACGTATAATCTGCTAAACAAAGACATCTTTTTATTGCTTTCAACGTAAAAATCATTGCCTTTCTCTGTATTCGAGCTTAGGTCAGATTGTGAACATGTTAATCTTTGCAACTTCTTGAAAAATAATATTTTTAACTCTTTGCGTCCCAGAAGTACTTTCAAGTATCATGAAAATACTGTGAACCATATATGTTTATATTTTGCTCTGATGTAACTTACAGTACGAAGATTGCTACAAGATACTTGGCAAATATGTTCGGCACATGGCCGTTTGAACAGTTTGGGATTTATGAGAATAGGGATAACAGGAAACATAAGATTGTATATGTACTTTGGGAAACAGAGGTATTATGAATTGAGATTGTTTACGTGAAAATTGTCTCGAATGCCAGCCTGTTTCTCCGCCAGTCCCTAGAGGCTTGTCCCGTCCATTCAATCGCGGGTTCGGGTTAGCAACTGAACATGTATCTTTTATTCAATTCTTACTTTTGACGATGAGTTTGGCGGAGGTTTCTACGGTGCCGGCTGAGGTGGTAGCTCGGCAGGTGAAGGTGCCAGTGTCCTCTTCGTATGTTGTTGCTATGAGGAGGACGGCGTTGTTGCCCTCGTGTATCATCTAGAATTCAAACGTTTATATGTTAAGAAATCATTTGTTCTAGTTTCGCCATAAAACAAGTTCCATTTAACACGTTCGCCGTCAACATTTTCATTCACTTTCCATTCACACCACCAGAGCTGGGGAAAATAGTATTTCAAATAGTAAATAATAAATAATCCTATTTTTATTAAAGTATGTGTACAATTTTTAAAATAAAATATTTCATTTGATGCAATAATTTTTGAAAATAAAATATTTTAATTTGATGCAGTCATTTTTGAAAATAAAATAATTTATTTGAGGCAGTAATTTTTGAAAACAGTATTTTATTTGAAGAATATTGACAATATTTGGACTTTGTCTTTATTTTCAATTTCAATTTTAAATATTATTGCTGAAAATAATGGTTTGCATTCAATAGATTTATGAAAGAGGGAGAGAGAGAGAGAGAGAGTAGAAATAGTTTCCTGGTGATAAGATACACTGTATGTTTATCAACAAACCTCAGTAGGCACAAAAAATACAATATTCTATTTTGTGTTTCAGATTATTAAAATATAAATATTTGATTTTATGGTTCCGATTCTTAAAATAGATATATTTGATTTTCGAAATTGTATATCTTATTTAGAATACTATTTTCTTTAAGCAAAATAAAGTCGAAAATATTGAATAGTATTTGAAATATTTGTTTCGCCAAATAATGCCCACCTCTGTACACCACTAAAATAGTACAGGATTGAAAGAGATATCGAAACAGTATAATTGTTACAGTACAAATATTTATAACTATGAACAAGATTTGACTATGTTCATCTTTCAAAATATATGTACAGTGAGTGTAAAAAGTATTTGTACGCCCTTTAAGATGGAATAACTTTCTTATAAGTGTACCAAACGACCTGATTTTTTATAATTAATTAAAGCATTGCTTTACGAAATGATATGCAAAAAAGATTTTCCAAAAATTATAATTTACAAGGTTACATGAAAAACTTAAAAGGCATTCTTTAAAACTTTTTTATTTCGGCCATTCATGACAATTTAGAATATATGTTTTGTAGATCTACGTTAGTTATACACATACTGAAAATTTCATCATAATTTAAAAAATTGAAGATGTCAATATATGATTTCTCCTCTATTAAAATCATTAATGGAAGAAGTGACATTCAATTTAGTTTCTATTTCGTGTAATCGATGCAGACAATCTTTATTTTGCATAAAATTGTAGTCTATTTATTAGCTTTCGTTCTTCTACAAAATGCTCAGAAAGTATGAAAGGGGACCTAAACGAAACCAGAATCGTCTTCTGGAGAGTAGCCGCTTGTAGTACAAACTTTATCCACTATTATCAATTATTAGAAAAGGTATCGTTTGGCTCTTATAAACGTTTTTTTTAGAAGACTCCTTCAACGTGCTTGCCTATTTCGCGATGTGTGATTTAAAATCAAAAGTAAAATGACCAATTCAAAAACTGTTTTGGGCAATGAGAAAAGTCTCAAAAGTTTCAAACGAAGAGTACTGTCAAGATTATTGACGTTTGGACATAAAACAATAATTACACAACTTTTTACAGAAAAAATTCCGATTATTTTTGGGTTCCCCTCGAATATTCTAGTTATTATTTGTAAAGTGAGACTGTTTACGTTACTATCGTTTGTTCTACAGTGTGCTAAAATGTACAACATAGAGATGCCCATTCTGTAAAAATTATACTGTAGCGATACTTTTTATCAGCATTAATAAATAAAATGTCGAGTTGAAATTCATAGAATTATATACATAGAAAAGTGACGGTGAATGTGTCAATATGAAAGGTCTGATTGAAATTACCTGGAAATCAGGCGACTGCGGGATCAAGGCACCATCACGATACCATTGGATGGTTGGCTTTGGTTTAGCTGGAGTGACTTGAGTCTTAAACTGTGCTGGCTGCCCTTCTAGGACTATCTGGTCCTTCAGAGGTGTTACTTTCGGCAGAGTATCAGCCGCGTCCGGAGCTAATTGAAAATACATCATGATTTTTACAATGTTAGTACTAATCGAATGTAAGATCAGTTATTATAGTTTTTAAACCAAGAAGTAAACTGCCTGAACCTACTGTATCATACATGGGACAGTGGTTTCCAGCAACCCTTACATGAATTTATTAGGTTGTTGGATATGAAATGTCCGATTTTAGAATGCAACTCTTAGAAAACGTTTCGATCAAGAAATGCTATTACAGCTCATAGGTTTATTATTATAAAACTTTGAGGTACAAAGCTAATCCTTAACACTAAACGTACTACGACCAGTTTTAGATTAACTATTTCCTAATTAATGAAATTATAACAGATGCTTTCATAAGAAATGATTTGATAAATATCTTTATAGACCACGTATTATAAAAAGAATCGCGCAAGGTTTAAATAAATGAATTCTTGTCATTTTTGTAAGGCAACCACGTGCCTGTTACTTTTATAGTTTTATATTAATTGTATAATTTTACTTTTAAGCTACAGCTTCTTGGCCCCTCCTCCCACTGGAAGGGATAAGCAAGGGACAGTGACCGTGGAGATCATCGACCTCGTAGTAGATCATAACTTTACTGTATTTATAATAACAATTCCATAAAGTTCTAACTGAATTGGTCCATGTCTAAATGGATTAAGACTTCGAAATGTTTTCTCGTTGAAATTATTAAAAGGATGATTTGTTACTGTAAAATAACTTCATTGTCAGAAAGAATTTCCTTTCATTTTCTTGAACTAGTTAAATATATAGTATAATATCAATGTTTAGTATAAATATAGTCAATCTCACCAAGAACTCGGAGATTAGCTGATGTAGTCACATCGCCAGCTGGATTCTTAGCGATGCACTTGTAGACACCTTCGTCTTCAGGGAAGGCTTCCGAGATCCTTAAAGTACAGAGTTCACCTTCCTTCTGCATTTGGAAGTACTTGGACGGCTTTATCACCTGCAACATTTAGTATATTTTTAGCAAAATCACCCACGTGAACTATTATTTAATCCTCATGTCGATACTCTACATTTTCTACAATATTCTGTTGTATAGTATTAACGCAGACTTTTATGCGTCGAATGTAAATTAATTTGTAAGTATTCAACAAAAAAGGGAATCTGTAGTAATTTCCACACTTGAAAACGAATATCCAGAACAACCCATATAAGGGTTTATTAATTATTAATTAGATTTATTTTTCATTGCTTATATCATTAAACATATTAAATGAACTGTGAAACAAAGTTTTTAGGGTGTATTATAAACTATTTACATGTATTTATATGTATATAAATATATTAAATAGCTTTCATACCTTGTCGCCCTTTTTCCATTGCACCGTCGGTACCGGTTTTCCAGAGATCCTGCACGAAAACGCGACAGCTGTTCCCTCTCTGATAGTTTGATCCTTCAGTGGCTCCAAAACCGCGGGTGCTTTCTCCACACCGGGTGTCGTGGGTTTCGCCATTTTCGTAGGAGATTGAGGTCCTCGAACAGTGCACTCGCCGTCGCAACGAGCTTCTCCTGCACTATTTATGGCAACGCACTCATATTTTCCAGAGTCCTCCGGCACTGTCTCCAGGATCAGCAAAGTGTAAATATTGTCCTCCTCGAGCGTCTTATAACGAATGTCTGCTGCTACTTTCTTGCCGTTCTGAAACCGCACATTAACAGAACGATCAATCAATTTGAAGAACAATCTATAATAATAACATTTTTTGTTAATCATAAAACGATTGTGAGTTGTACGCATTTATAGGAAATGCCCGGAAAACCATGTAAATAGAACAATTTGAGAAAACTGTTTGATTTGTATGCAGCTTTTTAAAATTTTCCAAAGAATGGGTTTTCTATTCAGGGTGGACCGGAAATCGTAGTACAACTCAGCAGAGGATGATTCTACATATAAAAATAAATCGAAAAAAAGGAATAACATTTTTCCGTTTAGCAGCTCGTTTTCGAGAAATCGAGTTTAAAGTTCCGAGAGATTCGCGTGCTTTAGTGTGTATATGCAGGAAGTAGAATTGGTTGATCATGGTCAGACTCCTATTCAATAGATAAAGTACAGGAACAAAATCGCGATTATTAGTATATTCTAAGTACATTTTCCTTCATTGGAAGAGTGCAGTACCTTTAACCAATAAACGTCCAGAGGTTTAGTTCCAGTTACTTTAGCGTCAAATCTAGCCAGTTGTCCAGTGGTGATCGAAGTGTTCTGAATGGTCGACAAGAAACTGGGCGGCACCACGCCTCCTCTTCCGGGTTGCCGCCTGCGCTCTTCAACAACCAAATTCGCACTGCATTTCGCTTTTCCGCCCCTGTTCTCAGCGATCACGGAGAACACGCCGGAATCCTCCATGAACACTTGCCGGACGATCAACACAGACTTCGTGCTGAAGGTGTAAATTTGTAGATCCGGGGAGTTCTGGATCGGGAAGTCCTCGCGGTACCATTTGATATTTGGCAATGGATCGCCGTCGAATTCGACCTCGAAGCGTGCTTGTTCTTGCTCGAAAGCTCTGCAGGGTTGAATCTTCTTCGTGAAGACCGGTGGCTTCGCCGGCTTCGCTACACCCTGAACAACACGCTCCTGAGTTTTAGCCTTGTGCTCCACTTCGGTGGTTTCCGTGGCTGTTATCTTTCTAGTGATCTCCAGATCACCTTTGACCTCCTTCTGCGTTTGCTTTTGTTTGGCAACGTGCACTTCGCGGCCGTGAATCGTCGATTCCGATGGTTCAGGAGGATACTTTCCGCTGGCCTTCGAGCGCTCCACATCGATATCCACTTCCGTTGTAAATGGCTTCTTCACGAACTTTGTTGCAGTTTGCGACGTCTCCTGAGTCGTCTCCTTGTCTTCCCTGGAAATCAATTTTCAAGAACGAATATTAGAGAAGATTAGACGAAACGTAGGGGAAGAGGTTGGGTTGTGAGACAGTCGTTTTTATCCATCGCGCAATCGCGATAATTCCAATCTGTCTGCTGTCAAATTTTTGTTTTGACTAGACAAAGCTATTTTTGAGAGAACTGTTTAGTTTCACAGTCTGGCAGGATTTGTTTAAGCTTTTTGCCGAAAAAATTGACCGCTGCCAACTCTATCAAATGCAACACATGCCAGCGCCCTGTTCATTTGAAGTGTGCCGAAATGGGCAGACGTTCGTTTTTCACATGCAAACATTGTGACAGCGACTTGGATGACGAAGAGGAAGATCATTATTGAATCCTTCCAATCATTACATTTTTTTTTACTTTTCTTCGCCATTCTTTGCTTTTTTTCAATTTTTTGCCATTCTTTTTAACTCCTTTGGCCACTTAATGCCATTGAAATAAATAAAAATTCATTTTTGCATAAAGTTGCATGGGTTTTACTTTATATTTTACCACTTTTAGTTGATTTTTCCGAGTGTCTCACAACCCAACCACTTTTTTCAGGAAGCCAAAAAACATGTCCTCGGAAAATTGGCCATAAAATATTACTTGTTGATCAAATCACGAAACTTTTTACATATAAAAGTTGCGTATATCCTTCACCTTTCCAACGGCATATAAAACTGTTTGATATCTTCATCAAGCAAAAAGTTAAGACCAAAAACAAAACCCGTATCATAACCCAATCTCTTCCCCTACTATTTCGACTACACAACGGATTTATCCGTTAGAAAAGAACGAGCAATTTTCGTATTACAACCCCTTCCCCTACAATATAGTGTGGGACTCGTGATCATGATTCTGAACAGAGTCTAATAAACAGTTCTCTGTATCTCGATCGACAATTGTTCAAAACCAACATGTTGTTCCTCGACTCTTACGAATTTAAATTAGTACATTTTCTAAGCAAGTGAGTTTATACATTTGTTTTCGTTTTTAACACTATAACTACCGGACCAGTCAAAATGACTGATGCGAATTC
The DNA here is from genome assembly GCA_916610235.2 of Lasioglossum morio. NCBI lineage: Eukaryota > Metazoa > Arthropoda > Insecta > Hymenoptera > Halictidae > Lasioglossum > Lasioglossum morio. Next base: position 15,462,150 of record OU744331.1, on the reverse strand, counting down.
TTTTCGATTAGAAATATTAAAAGTATAAATATCTTTTTTTGAGAAAATTTTTTAGTGAACTTCTCTATTGAAGTACATATTTAAATATCTCCTGCAGGAAATCTAAATAAATGCCATATTGTCATTATTAGAAGACAATGTATGCCAACTTCGTTTAGTGCTCGGTGGTTCTAGTGTTAATACCTTAGTGTTTTCTGTTTGTACAGGATTGCGTTTGCCTAACCATATATTAATTAATTGATAAATTCTTACATACGCAATACAGAAAATTTACATTCTTGAAAATGGTCTAAATTCAGACCGAAACGTTAAATTAAATTTCGTGTGATATTTTGCGCTTATTGTCTACAATTAATCGAACCAGTGCGCCAATAACATTAATTGTAGTTTAGAGTCTAATAAATATATGTATTCGAATATCTCGAAAACTAAAAGAGATCCCCTCATATGTGAAAAGGAAAAAGTTGTTCAAATTATCGAAATCTATAACATATTTAAATTTCATCAAAATCGGAGAGGAGTACCTCTTTCTAAATAATTACCAAAGTTGGAATAGTAAATGATTACGTACAAGGTTTCTTCATATTGTTGAGCCATTCCCTTGGCCACAGAGTGCGCAACGACCTTCTCTCCAGGAATGGCAAATTGATGGCTGGTCTCCCTGAGCCTGCTCTCCTTCAGGACTTGTTCCTCTTCGAGGTTCATCAGTTTGCTGTAGTAATCCTCGTTCTTCTTGCTCTTCACGGATTTCTGCCAGTCCGTCTCGGGCTCCTTGATTACCTTCTGCCCAAGATGCTCAGTGGCGATCTCGATACCTTGGGATACGTTGTGATGCCTCTCATCGAACACTTTCTCGAGCTCTGTGTTCTGTCGTTCCGTTTGGTATTGAGTCAGCCCGTAATCATACCACGCTACAGAAAATGCACGTTAGATCATTCCGCTCTTTGAATTTGTCACGTGAAAGACACCGCATGCCAGACGAACATGAACCATTTGGGTTCGCAAACGTTCAATCCATGTTGAAAGCGCAATGTTCCAAAATGACAGATGCGTTCCATTCAATATCAGTTTTTGTTAGGAGTACTAATTAAGAATTACTTTCGAAGCTTCGTAATCTACATCTTATGAGAAGACAACAGGTTTTGTACTCCAAATTCACCCTTTTGGAAGTCAAATTCACCCTTTTGCAAATCAATTGCACCCTTTTACGAATCAAATTCAACCGTCTATATATAAAAAACTTTAAGTAAGTGTTTGTAAAAAAACATCGAATCAAATGGAAATGAATTGTTAAGATATTCAAAATTTTATTTATTGCAAAGATGTAAGTGAAACAACTTATTTGAAAGTATTTATTAATTCGGTGTAGCCATTTTGATTAATAATCAACATCTTGATTAATAAATGTAAAAAATTAAGGTACGTATGTATTAAATGTTCACTGTAATTAAATCTAAATAAATAAATAATTAATTTTAAATATTCTTAATGGGCGAAATTGATTTGCAAACGGGTGAGATTGATTTACAAAAGGTGAAATTGATTTGCATAGGGTTGAATTTGACTTGCTAAAAAATAAAGTCAAAGTTAAAACGACTCAAGAAAGTATTAGAAGAAATTATTATAAATGCTACTTGAAAATTACTTTTTGAACCTTAGAATGTACATTTTATAAAAATACTATTGGACTATTATGATGACATTTTACGAGTTTATTTTACTATGCATATATTATAAGTAAACAGCGGATTTTTATGCAAAATAACAATGGTCTAACTAAATTGCAACAAACTGTAGTGCAAGGGAAATTAATTTATTAAATTAGGTAATACTGCATATCTTTTCCTATACTGGAACTGTTTGCATTTATAGAAATGTATCTTTGATTACCGGATGCTCGTTGCAGAAAATTTGAATGAATGTAACTATAAAACCAATTGAATACGAATAATGTAGTTTTATTTTATGTTTAAATTAAATTAGGTACCATAATCATAACCAGCCTGCGCAATTTAAGCACTTGTGATAAAAACGAGTAAATCAAATATAAAACAATAAACCCATTCGAACGATTGAAAAATACTCTAGTATTAATATTAGTTCGTTAAAATTATTTAAACAAGATAACAATATCGCGCACCTATTCCTTTCAATAGATACAGACCATTTTTATTTTTGCATAAAAGTCCACAGTCCAAGAAATAAATTAAACGTTTTAATGTTATTTAATGTACGACTTTTAGATTTCACAAAACTTGAAGCTTCGATTTACATATTACAATTCACTCAATATTTTCAGCTTGATTTTTGGAGACAAATATTTATCGTTCAACAAAACTTCTTAAGAAACTAAATTAGTTTTCCATACGTCTGCAATATTTGCTGTATCAAGTTCAAAATCGATTCGGTTTCTAATTGAATATTGCAAGACGGCATCGCTTATCCATGGAACCTTGCACTTTCAGAGCAAAATAAATTTCTCTAGAACCACTGGGAAATACGACACAGTACTTCATTGGCGATGCAACACATATCGACGTCTCCAGCAACGGGGGGGACAAGGTGCCCGGAAACCAGACTACGGAGACAGAGATGGAGACATCCGGGCGGTTGAAGTTAAATCACGTGGTTAACACGGTTTCATTCCTCCTTTTTTTCATCATTCCAATAGTAACAATTCCAAAGGCAATACTTAAGTGAATGGCATTCTCACGATTTCAGAAGGATCTCTAATTTCTAACATTTCAAGAGCTCGCATTCGTGTATTCAGAGGTCCAGTGACGTTCGAATTGTACTAAATAGATTATCTGAACTTAAGAAGCGTTTAATTAGTTCGTCAGCAACTGGATCTCTTTGTTACACGAAACGCGACACATGAGGGAAACGTGGGCAACAAGGAACATTTCGCTACAACAACAAATTCTTCGCCCAACGGCGATTAGGCGTGATTAATGTTGACACAGTAGCACGATATGGATAGCACTCTGAGAAATACGGACTCTGCTCGGCTAATCACGCTAAACGGATCAGATTGGAGTCGATCAACCTGACGGTTTTAAATCGATGTCACCGAATCCACGCGATCAATGATGGAATGAAGAAACAATACATTAAATAAAATTGGGAAAATGCAACGGAATGAAATATTTCTGAAAGAAAAAAAATATTAAGAATAATAGTAATCAGCAGCAAACCCGTTTTCTCCAGTGAATCAGGCATTGAGCAACACGGAGGAAAACATTTCATCCTAATTCAACCGTAGCATCGGTCAATAGAAACTACTCGAGAAGTATCGAATCTTCGAAGTAGTTGTCTATGAAAACGTGTTCATCAAATGTTTTTCTCCGTGCCGATATCCAGTTACATACGGAAAAAAGACAAAAAGAAATACAGTAACGAAACAGATAGTCTATGAACTGTGTGCTTTCTCGATATTATATTCCATACCTGAACGCCGGTTTGCGAAACCAAGCAGCCGATACCTTTCACTTTAGACGACATTGCTCGAATATGCTCGTCGAATCCCGAAACCCCGAAGAAGAAGCAGAAGAGGAAGCTGCTCGAGGTGCTCGAGGATGAGATCTATCTTTCGAATTCCTTCGTAATATTCGTATTGGAGGAGGATTAGGATGGGGAATAAGTTGGTGTTTCGAATAAATGGTCTCGAGTGTTATATCTGTACTCGAATAGAATGCATGTGTCGTATCGATATTTTATGTACTGTGTTTCGGTTGTCGCGACCATCATTTACCTTGTAGATATCGCCATTCACCACGTTTTCATTTATATTTATCTTTCTCGTGTGGTATTATTGTGCCGTTGTTCGATATTTTGGCGGATTTTCATTTGTTCTCTGTATGTGTGTTGCATTCTTTGCGCCGTTTATAACTATTTCGAATTTCTCTTCGTTAACATTGATCATTACGGAAGTGAAAACCAAACGTAACTTTTCGCAGAATCATGTGCAGAAGTTCGAAGAAACGAAGATGCGATAGATTAGACTTATGCGAATTGTCGAGATGTCTGAGAGACACAAAGGATGCAACGACACGTTTATGTAAAAGAGTCTCTGTTCTAGGGTAAACTTACGCCTTGGTGAGTTCTTCAATACGCCACGATAGTCGTCGCTTCTTGGTTTCACTGTCAGAGTTGTTTCAGTGCGAGATTCGCCTACGGAGCTTCTGGCAATCACCTCAACTTTTCCATGATCGTATTGCCTTGTTTTCGGAATGTCCAAATGGTACATGCCGTCGTAGGTCAGCTTGTAGCGCGAACCCTGAGCAAATCGATCATATCGTTTCAATATTGGTCGTAAATAATGGAGTCGTTATAAGTAGACTCGGATTTTTTGCATTTATGACAAACTGATAACGTGTAATTTAAAACATTGAATATAACGCATAACACAAATTTGTATACATCTTATATTATTTTCAACCTATTTAATATATTAACACTAGATTGCCCAAAAGCAATCGTTTGACTGCTTGGGAAATTTTAAATAATCAAATGACTCTTATTATTGAATTGAGTAAATTTCTTATAAGACCAGTTCGGCTCTGTATTGAAATAACAGTTTTCACTTTTTTTCGATTACCGTCACATGATAACATACAAGTACATGATAAATTGTCGATTTGGGTGTATACTTGATAAGTTGCAGTTGCACAATAAGCTAAAGTAGTACTTGTTATTCGAATCTTTATACAGTGACACTTGTTCTAACAAGTTGTTCTAACAAATGTTTTTTATTGTTAATATTTACTAATAACTTGTTATATAACTGTAAATAATATAAAAAATATTAAAAATTAATTTTAAACAAATTTCTTTACACATTAGTTATTCTTTCACAATGCTGTCATTTTGACTGCTTTTGGGCAATATAGGTATATACTAAGTATCAGTCTTTCTAGTGTTAAGAGAGACAATCAATTTCTATGTCACTCAGGTTTCTTGCAATTCAGATGAAAAATTTTTATTTTGCATAGAGATCCACAGTCATTAGACTTTTAGACGATTACGTTACTTTTGATTGTGTTTGCTTCCTAAAATCTGGTAGTTGGGTTGTTGTAATAACTGAAACTCACATTGACCACGGTGTGTCCATTGATGATCCACATCACACGTGGTCTAGGATGACCAGTAACACGGCAGCAGAATCTGGAACAGTCGCCCTCTTCAACAGTCACGGCTTCCGGTTTGCTGACGAACGTAGGCGGAGCTCGCACCTTCTCCTCTTCACCTTCTTCCTCGGGTACTCTGTGACAAGCATTTGTTTATTATGTACGTGAAACTGTGTAAACTTTACATTTCTTCTGTCATTGTTAATTTAATATGTTATATTTATTTTATATTAGTAATTTAATATAATTTGAGATTGTAAAGGTGTTTTCATGGGAATTTATTGAATATACTTTTTGACTTCAGTATATACAAAATATAAATAAATGAAATCTTGTTATTTTTATAATACTATACACATAAGTCATTTATTATGATTGGTAGATTCAGTGTTACCCCTACCAAGGAAATTATGTATCTCTTCCAAAGCTTTCGTAGGGAATCGCAGGAGAAGTAGTTGCTAAAACTCTAAATGCTTCGACGAGAATAGTGCGAACCTTCTACAAGAGCACTCTGAACCATTGAACGCTACAAACCTTCGTTTTAGAACAGTGTTAAACTTGAATTTGACCTTAAATTTTGTACTTGAATTGTGACCTTGAACTTTGAACTTGAACTTTTATTCTGAACCTTTATTCTGAACTTTGGATCTTGAACCTTGAATTTTTAACGTATACTGAACATTATGCTATTACGAACTATATTTGTATTTTACGAATGTAAAGTACACGAACTACAGTAAAGTCGCGATATTTTACGAACGGCCGTGTTCTGCACGAAGAAATATCGTGTGGGGACACTATTTTTCTATGACTGCGTCTACCGCGCCGAGAGTACAAACGAAGCCGAACGTAGAAAAGGACAGCATGTAAATACGAATCGCGTGGCCGAAGCGTATCGGTGTGAACCACCACTAATCCAATTACAAAATTGTGTTTCATTATTTTTTTAGGGGACTTTCACTAATTTATGTAATGGATATTTGGTCCCCTCAGGGTTTCAAATTCCGTTCCACACTTCTCACCTCTACCAACCATTCTCCCTATCGCCTATTTCAGCGGGACCTACTTTTTATTACGGTGGGTTCCGAACCACCTTGGACTTTCACTAACTTATTTCTGGTATTTTCCTGATTAAAATGACACCAAACACGATATAATTTCAACTATATTTAGTGGTTTAATCGACGATGAAAGCTCCGAACGCAACGAAGAACAGCGTATGGGAAATTCTTTGTCTAACTCTTTCTTTTAGACCTAAAAATAATATTGGTAGGAGAATGTAATTTCTTAAATCTAACATAGAATTGTCTAAAAGTCGACAGTGAATTACTATTATAATTATAAATTTTCTGAAACAGAATGAACAGTATACGTTGTTTGTATTGTGCTGTAACCTGAGCTGAGAATTATTATTTCATAATACAGTAAAGCCTCGATCGAAAAAAAACTCTCGGGTCCGCGCCATTTCCTAGATCCTGTGGTTCTACTATTTCTTCAATTAAACCACTAGATATAGTTGAAATTATATCGTGTTTGGTGTCATTTTAATAAGAAAAATGCCAGAAATAACTTGGCGAAAGTCCCATATAAAAATAATGAAAAATGAAGAAGTTTTGTAATTGGATTAGTAGATTCACATCTATATACTCAAGCCAAATCTAGACAAATTGTGGGTAGAAGGTCGCGGGGAAATATCGCGACTTTACTGTACTGTTTTTCATAATATGAAAAACATATTATACAAAATATTATATAGAATATTATACAAAAATGCTTACATCTGCCATGCAGCTTCCATCTCCCTGATCTTCTCGATACTCTTCATGCCCTTCGGCAGCTGGGACTCGTAAATGATTCCAGGCTTTCCGGCCGTTCGAATCACCGCTCGTGTTTCATCCATACCGTACAAATTCGTCGCTCTGCAAAGATACTCGCCGCTGTCTTCGGGGTAAACCCAGCCGAAGTTCATCGCCACGTAGCCGAAATCATAAATAGGTGTGAATCTGTTCTTATGGGGCAAGGGTTTGCCGTTAAAGAACCATTCGACTTTCATGTTCGGATCACCTACAGGTGCCAATTGGCACTCGAACTTCGTGCTGTTCATCTCGACAAGTTCGGTCTGGTCTAAGATCTGGGTGACGAATCGTGGTGGTTGCTTCTTGTCCGCGTCGTATAGGTCGTCTTCGGTTAAGTGGACTTCTGAAGTGTACTTCTTGATGGTGGCTTCCATTTGCATCAGCGCTTCCGACTTCTTCATACCCTTTGGCACTTGATTTTGCAGAATGATGCTTGGCAATCCTGCGAAATACATGTAAAAGTCAATTAAATTGGCTGTCTGTGAAACGAATAAAATGATAGCTGTGAAATTGATACTTTTTACTTGTTCATTGGGAATAAAACTCCAAAGATTCATGAGAATATACACGACTATGGTCAAAGTATTAGCAATAGAGTTTAACATCATCTCCTGCATTGTTCAGGCAAATATTACGTTTTAATTTTTGCTTTATTTCAACTAAGTGGAAGCAAACTATTCACTCGTTGAAGATAGGAAATTGTTTTAAATGAAAATGTTTGGAATATGTTCTTGCAATTAAAGTTTAACGAAGACCTACTATTATTAATACTTCTGGGGTAAATGAAATTTACTTTCTTTCATTATGTAATGCTTTCATTAAATTTATATTCTGCATTTCTTGTACGACTTCTATATAAAGAATTCAAAAGAACTTTCTTTAAATTTTTCTGTAGAATAGAAATGAATCGAAAACTTTTAATTGTTGTGATAGAATAACGTAGACAATGGTTTTTATCACCAAAATACAGATAGAACCGTTGTTTCTTACTTTTATGTTATGTGTATCATAATATTTCTATCGAACTTGTTCACAATACTTCCAAGTATCATGAGCTTCAGTTACTATTAATTTCATTTATTGCGTAAATCTCTTACTAGTATGGTTTATCTTGTTTGATCAATTGTATGTAGGTATTCTAAATAGATAAAATAATGGATTTCTAATTCGAAATAGAGTTCTTATTAAAAAGAACAAGTAGAAGGAAATTAATATATAAAAATATAAACCCAATGAAAAAATGATTTTAGTTAATACTTATTCTGTTTTTCACTCGTTCGAATTAATAAGTAACACGAAAAAACACAAAGGAAAATCATTAACTTTATTTTTCAACTGTATTTTTCTTCAATGTTTAAAATTATCCAAGCATTTTGAATTTTATCTGTTCAATTTTACTAGAAAAGCAACATCCGCAGTCTGATTATGAGAGAACCAATATTTGACTTATTATATTGTGAATGAATCAACGTCCATTGTTCACGATAAAATGGTGGCTGATCACTACACTGCGGATGTTTACGAAGTTTATGAAGAAATTGGTTGGGTGAAATATAAAACAGTAAAGGATTAGAAAAAAATCAAGATTATCGTAGTGTTGTTTTTAATGTAACGAAGTGATTCAGGGATGAAATCAATTTTTATTTTATCCCTGCTTGCCACAATCAATGCAGAAAATTTTTTTATTTTGCACAAGGATCCGCAGTCTATTTCAAGTGTTTTATTTGAAATTTACTTCAAAGGACAGTTGCTTGACTGCTACTTATTTTAAACAATTTTGTTTACTAATTATATTAGATATAACTCTCAAGATTTGCTGTAACTTTTATTTATTTAACTTATTGTACCTGTTTTTAACTAAAAAATAGATAAAGGAAGAACCAAATACATACAACAACCCGTTGTATTCAAATTTTTCTTTTTTTGATGTTAAGTCATATTCAACAAAGGAGTGCAAAGGGTTAACGATTTTATTAGAGGAGAAATCATATATTGACATCTTGAATTTTTAACCCTAAACCTACCATGGTCAAATTGACCGGTTTTTTATGCCATTGTTATTGAAATTATAAAAACGCTTTCATAGGAAATGACTTCATCCATACAAAGTTGAAGTAATTCCAATTTTTTCACTTCTATATGGTGTATCACCTTTATATTTTTTGGGCTTGGTAGGATTAGTGTTAAAATTGTATTGGTAGGATTAGTGTTGTAATTAGGTCCCCCTCCACACTTTCTGAGAATTTTGTAAACGAACGAAAGATAATAAATAGACTGCAAATTTCTGCAAAATAAAGATTGTCTACATCGATTGCAAGAAATAGGAACTAAATTGAATGATATTTCTTCCCTTAATGATTTTAATAGAGGAGAACTGATAAATTGATATCTTTAATTTGAAAAATTTTAAATGAAGTTACAGAGCGTTACTACTCCGAAAGGTTTAAAATCTTTCTACAGATGAGATTTTAGGGATCTACAACTTACTCTTGCACGAAACTGATGCTCTGGTAGTGTCTTCTCCATAATCGTTGATGGCCTTGCACACGTACTCGCCAGAGTCTTCAGGATATACGTAAAGGATGTCCATGGATACAAATCCCATATCGTACGTGCTTCTGTATCTGTGTCCACATGGAATTAACTTTCCGTTGCGGTGCCATTCGATACGCAAGTTTGGATCATCCTTTGGTTCCACGCGACATTCGAACCTAACTGGTTCGGATTCATCCACGGTCGCTGATTGAATTTGAGTGATGAATTTAGGTGGTTGACGAAGCGTTGGCTCTTCAGGTGGTGGTTCACTGATTGGTCCACGCTCCAGTTCCTTTAATTTCTCACCGCTCATACCTGATGGCAGCTGGGACTCGAAGTCTATCGTTTTCTTTGCTGTAATGTTTCAAGCGTTTATTACTGATGTTGTTTGCCAAGAAATTAAATTCCATTTTCGTTTCAAAACGCATGTAACTTTCTCGAAAGCTGACAATAGACTAAACATCGACTACCACAACACAAAAAATAATGACGTGAACCGGACTAATACAACTTGCGAAATTACAAAATTCTCGTTATTTTTGAACACACGACGAATATCATTGTATGATTGACGTGGCAGGTAACGTGTTAACACTTTTCAAGAGACTATCAATGTTTTGAAGAACGAGTAACAATTTTTACTAAGTAAAACTACTTAATTGTGTGTTCGCTAATTTAAGCTTTCTTTAAGCTAGAAGAAACTCAAAAACATCGAAAATTACATTGCAGGCGAGAATACTGTCCCAAAACACGGTTTTCACCGACAACATTTCACCGACTCCAGATTTGACCGACAATAACTTTGGCCGACAACGACTTTGATTGACAACGATTTTGACCGACGACGAATTTTATTGATAACGAATCTAAAATCGTTGCCAGACAAATTCGGGGCGGTGAAATTCGTTGTCGATCAAATTCGTTGTCGGTCAAAATTGTTGTCAATCAAAGTCGTTTTCGGTTAAAGGCGTTGTCGGCCAAAGTTACTACAGTGAAAACCGTGTCGGAACTTTGTGTCGGTGATTTCCATGAGAGCCCCCAAAACATTATTTGAAATTATACTCACATTTGCAAGTGATGGTAGCTTTGGTGGTAGCACTGCCCCACTTGTTAGTAGCCCTGCAAACATACTCTCCACTATCCCTGGCATAAGTGTATGACATATCCAACGAAATAAATCCAAAGTCATTAATTTGATGTACTCTCGAGCCGGTGGCAAACGAACGTCCATTGTGGAACCAATCGATCCTCATAGTAGAATCTCCAACCGGTTCAACTCTGCAGTCAAAATGACTAGGCGCTCCTTCCTCCACTTCAATATCTTTCAGCTCCACAGTGAACCTAGGAGGATTCGGTGACTCTTCCTCAGTTAGTATCTCGTCCCTCTTATAAAGAGCCTCTTCTAGTTTCTGGATGCTTTCAGTTCCGGTCTTGAAGTTGGTGGGCAATTGTGGTTCCAGGATGATGCCCTGTCGACCACGGACCTGCAGCTTGCAGGAAACAGTGGCCTCACCGTGACGATTGGTTGCTTTACAGGTGTATAAACCAGAATCGCGTTGGTAGCAGTTGGCGACCTCGAGGATGACGAAGCCAAAGTCGTGGATGGTCTTGATCCTGCTGCCAGCGAGAAGAGGCTTTCCATTGTGGAACCACTCGACTCTCATGCTGGAGTCGTTGATGGGTGTCAACCGGCACTCGAAGTGAGCCAGCGCGTTCTCCGTTAGAGTCAAGTCTGATGGCGTTGTGATGAATTCCGGTGGTTTGCCTGTGTCGTCTTCCGGCGTAGCTGCGCTCGGCACGTTTCCGAGACCTTCCAGCTCGGCGATCTTGTCGATCGTGCTCTCCATTCCCTTTGGTAATTGGGATTCCAAGATGATGCTGCGTTTGCCTGTGCACTTCATCGTGCAGGTGGTAACGGCTTCGCCGTATTCGTTCGATGCACGACAACTGTACTCTCCGGAGTCCTCTGGATAGATCGGGGAGATCTCGAGGATCACGAAGCCGAAGTCGCAGAAGGTGCGGAAACGTGTACCGGTTCGCAATGGTTTGCCGTTCCAGAACCATTCGACCTGTGGTAAATGAATTTTGACTTATTAGTAACAGGGAATTTTATATTAACATTCAGAAGGTGAATTTTACAGATGGCACTGTTCCATTTAGACAATTGTTTCTTACTTTTTTGAAAGACAGCACGTTTGAAAAAAAGCTTAACAACTAGCTGAATATAGCAAGTAATATACAGAGTGCCCCAAAATTCCCTTAACACCCGGAAATGGGAGGTTCCTTGGGTCATTTGAAGCGACATTTTCCTTAGCAAAAATGGCTTCCGCGGCTTTTTTTAGGAGTTATTAATGAAAAACACGGACTAATCGTTGGTGGTATGCTGTGGTATCGTAACGAACAAGAGTTTGCGCTCTGATTGGTCCGTGTTTTTCGTTAATAACTCCTAAACAAAGCCGCGGAAGCCATTTCTACTAAGGAAAATGTCTCCCACTTCCGAGTGTTAGGGGAATTTTGGGACAGCCTGTATAGTAACATCTGGTGCTCTATTACCTTTAACTTTGGATCGTCGGTGGGCGTAAGTCTAGCTTCAAAGTGCGCGCTCTCTCCCTCTCTTAAGCCATCGATGTTGCTCAACGGCACGGTGAACACCGGAGCCTTTCCACGTTCTTCAACAACTTTCTCATCCTTCGTTCTAATCATCGAGTCTTCGAGAGTCTGAATCTTCTCCAGACCACCCTCCATTCCCTTCGGAAGCTGAGAGTCCAAAATCAAACTAGCCTTGGAGTAGCACTTCAACGTAGCCTTAGTCGAGTCTTCTCCATACTTGTTGTAAGCCCTGCACTCGTAGACACCCGAGTTCTCTTCGTAACAGTACAGTATATCCAAGATGACGATACCGAAGTCGTGGAAGGTCCTGTACCGGTGTCCATGAGGTAGCTTCTTGCCATTGTAGTACCACTCGACCTTCAGGTCTGGATCAGTAACCGGAGTGAGTCTAGCTTCGAAGTGAGCAGACTGTCCTTCGACCAGCTTGGTGATGTCGGCGATTTGCGTGATGAATTTAGGTGGTTCGGCAACAGGTGTCGTGGGTGTGGTGGGCTGTTCTCCACTGAAGCTCTCCAGCTCGCGGATTCTTGCAAGAGAGTCGGGCTGAAGAGAATCAAGGTAGACTCCGCTCTTACCGAAGCACCTGATCGTCGCTTTGGTATAATCCTCGCCATATTTGTTGCTGGCCTTGCAGACGTACTCGCCAGTATCGTGAGCCATCACACCAGCAATATCCATGACCACGAATCCGAAGTCAGACACCATCTTGAACCTGGAAGAGTGTCTCAAAGGCTGTCCGTTGTGGAACCATTCGACCTTCATGTGAGGATCACCCACAGGAATAAGGGTGCACTCGAAGTGAGCGGATTGGCCGTCCTTCAGCCCTTCCAGGGACTGTATCTGAGTGGTGAATTTAGGTTTCTGTCCCTTAGACTTGTCAACACACTCCAACTCTACGCTGATCTCGGCCTTGCCCCATTTGTTGGTAGCCCTGCAGGAGTAGGTGCCAGAGTCTTCGATCTTCGTGCCGAGCACTTCGAGGACGACCATGCCGAAGGCATAGACGGTCCTGGTGCGATGACTGGCTTCCAATGGCTTGCCGTTGTAGAACCACTCGACGACCATGGTCTGATCGCCTGTAGGGGTTAGGGAAGCTTCGAAGTGCGCGATCTCGCCCTCAGACAGGTTCGTCAGGTTCTCGAATTGGGACGTGAACACTGGAGGATGTCCTTCGTCGCTCTCTGGGGGACCGCCTTCCTGCCTCTTCAAGGACTCTTCCAGGTCTTGGATAGCCTCCAGACCTTCTTTACCCTTTGGATGTTGCGATCTCTCGATAACGTTCTCCTTGGTCGAGCAGTAGATAGTTGTCGAAGTGAATGCTTCGCCAGCTTTGTTGTACGCTTTGCAGGTGTAGATACCAGAATCGCGATCATAGACATCAGTTAGATCCAAGGTGACAAATCCGAAATCGCTGGTCATCTTGAAACGGGATCCATGCTCCAAAGCTTTTCCGTTGAAATACCACTCGATCTTCAAGTTCGGATCTTCCTTTGGCTCTACCTGGCCCTCCAAGTGAAGAGGCTCGGACTCGCCTAGTTTGAACTCGGGCTGCAGAGGAACCGTCCAGATTGGTTTCGGGTATTCATGTTCTGGACCGTCTTCTGGCCTCCTGTATTTCGATAGGTAAGCGTCCTCCGCTTCCTCGACTTTCTTCAGACCAGCTTCACCTTGCGGATGCTGAGTCTGCAGGTAGATGTTCTGCTTGCTGGTGCACTTCAAAGTGCCCGAGGTCTGCGCAGAGCCCTTCGAGTTGGTAGCTTTAACGATCACCACGCCGGAGTCTTCCTCGTATGCGTGATTGATGTCCAGAGCAACGTAACCGAAATCGTAGGTAGATTTGAATCTGGCTCCGGTTGGCAGGGCCTTGCCATTGATGAACCACTCGATCCTCATCGTCGGGTCTTTCGACGGTTCAACGTTACACTCGAAGTGCGCGTTGTCACCTTCAATGCACTCGACGTTGTTCAGGTGAGTAATGAAGACTGGCTCTTCGTAAGTTGGTTCTGGCTGTTCGGCGGTGCCAGGATGTGGTTGTTCCAGGGCATCGATCTTCGGAAGAGCGTCAGGATGAAGAGTGTCTCCAAGCAGCCAATGACGGTCGACGATCTTCAAGCTGCACGTGGATACAGCCTCTCCGAGAAGATTGGTGGCTTTGCAGGTGTAAATTGCCGAATCGTCTGGTCGTAAGCCGTTGATAGATAATGTCACCAGACCGAAGTCGAAGGTGCTACGAAGTCTGGTTCCGGTTTGCAGCGATATTCCGTTCTTGAACCATTCTACACGAAGGTTCGGGTCTGCTCTTGGCTCAACTTGGGCTTCCAGGTAGACGTGCTGTCCTTCGACCAGCTTGTCGAAGCTCTCCAAGTGTTTCGTGAACACCGGGGCCTGTTGAGGTGTAGTGTCAACGAACATTTCGGGTACTTTGTTCATCTCAGCTTCTTTCAGTTGGATCTTCTGCCATGCGTCGGGTTGGAGACTGTCAGCGTCGATGGCTGAGCGCGCTCTGACTTTCAAAGATATCGAAGACACAGCTTCGCCGGCTTTGTTGATCGCTTTGCATGTGTACACGCCGGAATCCTCCGTTATCACCTTCAGGATGTCCAGGGTTACGTAGCCGAAATCGTGGTTCACGTGGAAGCGGGAACCTATCAATCGAGGATCATTGTGTTAATTGCATTGACTATGATAGACGATGTTTCTTAATCATTAACTCTAGACAGCTGATCTTTTTGCAAAATATACATTTTCTACTTGATTTGCAATCAACTGGAGTGAAATAAATATTTATTTAATTTCTTAGTACGGTTCATAGGTCGAAACAAATACAACAGTATTTTAAAATTCTTCTAATGTTTTAGACTGTTCACTGTTTCGAATTGCACCTAAATGCATAAAATCCGCTGTCTTCGTATCACTCGAGTGGTGACGAGTCACCATTAAAATTTGCTGTACCATACCATACCATAATTCAAAATATTGTTTATGGTGGTATCTAATCAATTACTAAACATTTACGATTAGAAGAATATTATATAAGATATTATATCATTTTCATAATTCCATAAAAATTATTCCAGGTTGGAAGAAATGTTTAATTTTCGAGTTGACATAACTCCGAGTGCAAAGAGTTAATCCAAAGGGTCTCCCAAAAGTTCATTTCGAATCATCCTTTGCACTCGAAGCTATTTACATTGTGCCACACTTGAACTCTTAGCAATTTATGAAACTCAAAAACATTTAGCAATGTAGAAATTGTTTTAGATTATGGTAGAGAGTAATTTTCATTGGTGTCTCAGAGGGTTCAGTTGACTGCAAAGGGTTAATATATACGCTTGATGTTGTTAGACAACGTGGACATACACAAACAGCGCAGTTATTCATTTATTTAAGTTTGATTTACGTTATAAAATACTCTACTGTACCTAAATTCACATTGTGCACATTAGTCGAAAACGAAGCGAATTACTATTATTATTCTACAAAATACACACTTGTTTGTTTAGAGTTAAAAATCAATTAATGGCGATTATTAGTAGCGATGTACCAAATATAGTTCAGTAGGACTCTGAGAAACGATAGAAGGTTAAGACATTCACAGCAACGATAATACTTAACTTTCCATTTGCTGTTTCGTTAAATAAATTACGCCCAGAGTTACACCCATAACAAAATGCACCCATATTTAAAATACAACTCTCTTGTCTAGACTGTTTGTAGCAGATTATTTATTGTTAATGTACATTTTGTGAAATAATATTTTTATACAGATGATTGTATTGTTAACATCAGATAGCTGAATGCAGTAGCTCGATATTAATAAAAGAAAGCGAATTAAAAGCAACAAGTCAGTTTACGATCTCTATTTCTTCGATTGATCTCGTATACTTACCCATCTTTAGTTCGACTCCGTTTATGTACCATTCGAATCTCAAGCTAGAGTCGCCGACGGGCACAACTCTGCACTCGTATCTAGCCATTTGACCTTCCCAGAGTTCCGTTGGGCCGGTAAGCAACTGTGTGAAGATGGGTTTGTCGAACACTTTGTCTGGCTCTTCAGCACGACCAGGCTTGTCGGCTTCGAGTTGCGCGATCTTACGCTGCGCTTCAGGGTGTTGGGTGTCTAATTGTATGCTTGCTTTGCCTGCACGCGAAGAATTATTGTAATTAGTACAAACAATTGTAATATCATGTCTTAAACAATTGCAATAGCATATCTTATGAACACTCTTGTAATATCATAACTTGAGGACACGGTGCAATAATTGCAACAGTTCTCTTATAACACGGTTTCGATATAATACGGCGCAAAAATAGAACTGTACAATCTAAGAAATAGCACGGACCCCATAGTTTTTCTTATATCAAGCCTTTCTTGTATTCTGGAAATACGTTTTGAGGATACACTTCCGAAAGCGACAACCCTCCGATTTTGCTGAAATTTTGTAAATATCTTCTTTTTATCTAGTACATAAGATTCCCAAATGGATTTTGGACGACGCTGTCCCCTTGCTCCCCAGCCCCCTTCAAAGGTGAAACTGTTTTTGTTAATTATTTCATAAAATAATTATACAGAAAAAGTTCTCGAACAAAAAATGAAGCTCGTAAAAAGTTCTACAAATAAAATCGTATACATATTTTACGTAATTCCAACAGTTTGCAATATTACCGCCCCCACCAAAAACTAAACCAAACCTACTCAGACAGTATTTCCATGTAGACAGTACGTAAAGGTTTGCATGGTTTTAAATTGGCTGCAATTTTGAAAATAGATTTCGTGGTCACTCATT
Organism: Lasioglossum morio; assembly: GCA_916610235.2. Classification (NCBI taxonomy): domain Eukaryota; kingdom Metazoa; phylum Arthropoda; class Insecta; order Hymenoptera; family Halictidae; genus Lasioglossum; species Lasioglossum morio. Next base: position 15,445,236 of record OU744331.1, on the reverse strand, counting down.
TTTTTAGTAACAAAATATAAATGAATGCGATTCATTTTCATATAATAAACGTAGAATTACTAGAAACGAAACACAATGGATAGAACTACGTGTTGCCCACCGAGTTACTTTGGGTCATAACAGCCAAACTAATAGGTTTACGTGAAAAATGTATATAACCTTTTTTGTAGATCTTTTTATGAGCTTTATTTTTTGGTTGAAAATTTCTTCTCTAAAATCAATATTTTCGAAAATATTCTTTGTCGCCAAAAATCCTTTTAGAGACTTTCTTCTCTAATCAAGAATAAGCTTTGGCAAAAATTTCAGCAACATCGGAGGGGTGTTGCTTTCGGAAGTGAACCCCGTTTTGAACACACAACACAGTCCGATTATTTTCATTAATCCATATAACCAAAATCATGGTTGCGATATAACACGGCATACATCCCCATGATTTGTGTTATTTGTATGTTCCATTTAATACGGATCGAATTAATCGTGCTATAGGAGATTTGACTGTACAGTATAGCAATTAGCTGTTAAATATACTGTTACGAATAATGATACTGACTCTTGATCTTCATCGAGGCTGTTGTAACTGCTTCGCCAAGCGCGTTGGTAGCGCGGCACATGTAGACACCCTCGTCGTCTTCACGCACATGCGAAATATCCAGGGACACGAATCCGAAATCGTGGACTTTGGTTATTCTCGAGCCTAGATAATAGAAAGTTATTGGAATATTTCATTTGTTTTCGAATTGATTTCCTTATGAAACATTTGATCTAACGGAAGCTATTAATAGGATTTTTAATAATTGTACCACAAGGAAGCATGGAAATCTTTTTTTACATGATAATACCAAAGAAAATGGTTAGATTCCATTACTGGGCTTGTCTCGTCAATTTACAAAAAGGTACTTGTGGATTGTAGACTTTCAAAAATTAATTTGGTAAATCATCGAATCATTGAATTATTAAATTATTAAATTATCGTTGGCAAATGTGTTAATAATTGCGTTTCTTGTAGGAACTTACTTGTTTCAAGTGGTACTTCATTCCTGAACCACTCGACCTTCATCGTAGGGTCTCCCACAGGTATCAACCTGCACTCGAAGTGAGCAGTCTGTCCCTCAGGAATGGCATCGATGTTCTGCAACGGCTGAGTAAAAACAGGTCGTTGTTTAGTCTGTGGCTCTGGTATTTCCGGTCGTTTCCAAGGCTGCTGAGATTCGAGTTCACGAATCTTGTCCATGCCTTCGGGACGTTGGGAGTCCAAGATGATATTCTCTCTCGGGATGACTCTGAGCTCGATGGAGGAGACACATTGTCCAAGAGCATTGGTAGCTCGTACAGAATATTGACCAGCATCTTCAGGAACAGCATGACCAATGTCTAAGGCCACGTATCCGAAGTCGAAGGTCACGTGGAACCGAGAAGCCGATGGCAGAGGCTTGCCGTTGTGGAAGAACTCGATTCTCAAGTTGGCGTCGTGCAGAGGCTCAACTTGGCACTCAAAGTGAGCTGTTTGGCCTTCGTACACTTCGGTGGTACCCTGGAAAGTCAGAAAATGGTTTGTGGAACTAAGAAAATTTAAAATATCATGTTTTTAAGACGGACTAAAAAGTATAAAATAATTTTTCCTAGCCCCATACAGATAATACTGATGGTTTGTTGTTCAATTGTGAATTAAACTCCAATTCTTTCAAATAATTAGTTCAGGTAAATAATTCATGTTACTGTATAATTGTAAACATTGAATTAAAGAGAAATAAAAAACTCTTACCCTGAGTTCAGTAACAAATCGTGGTGGAGTCACAGGAGGTTCTTCGACCTCCAAACGTGCTGGATGTCCATGAGCTTCGAGTTCACGAATCTTTTCGAGGCCATCAGGATGCTGTGTATCCAGAAGAATGCTGCGGCGAGCTGAATGAAGAAAAATTGCATGTTAAAACAGTTACTTTCTATTTATCTTGTCGACGAATGCTACAAAATTAGCGAAGAAATTCATAAATTACTATATAGCGAATGCAACTTTTTCATCGCAGCTTCGTTTCTTTTCAACAATAACAAATATCAATTTATTCTGCAACTTCTGATCTTTTCAGCTTGACAGGGTCTTTCGCGCAAGCCTTGAAACTTGACATGACGGCCACTGCAATTGTAGTTTGCACTTTGGCAAGTATTTCTTGATTCGTCCTTTCCGTGGCAGTATTTGTAATTATTGAAATTTGACTCGGAGTTTCTTCCCGTTCCAAAAAAAACTTCAGTTTTAGGATATTTCTTGCAGCAACGGTCGTTCACTGTTTTGTATCGATTTCTTGGAGAACAATAATTATCTTGTATTTGAGAAACATCGGTAAATTGTTTATTGTTTGCACACGTCGTTAAGGAGAACGATCCGAATCTCGGCTTCGCGTTTGATAAATTTTCTTTTCGAGTTGGCGACGGACAACAAATTCTTCTTTCGTGACAAAGCTCATGCGTATTCTTACTTTCGGGAGGCTTCAGAGGTCGAAAGCATGGGGGAGGGTAGCGTTTATGTTTCGCTAAATGAGGATTAATGTCAGTTATGCTTGACAACTACACAAATAAATTTTACGAATCTAACTTAGGTAAATTGTAAACGATACAATTCTTTTCTTTTCATGAATGTGCACTCCCGCTCATAAGTCTTAGGACACCTTTGGTTTCTAGTAAAACTCTTTAGTAAAATTTAACTGTATTAACTACATAATATAAATATAAAGATCCAAAACACACGTCAAAAATATGTAAAAACTGTTTGAATCAACTTCAATGTAATAATTCATTAAAAATTATGAATGGCCACCCCAATTTACCAGATTTGATCCCCATAGAAAAATTATGGGATGAACTGCTTCCGAAAAAAGTTCAAAATCGTATAGTACAATATTAAAAAAATTATCGTTTGTTTTAGAGCGTTCGAATATTAGTTCGAGTCACTGTAGATATAGTACATATTCATAGATAGTAGGATTATAATATAATTACGCAATAAATTAATATTATTAATAGAAATGCGTTTATTGGTACGCGTAGTTCGTTTCTATTAAATTTAAATTTTGTAATCTCTAGATCGATTTTATATAACTTGATGTAATGTGCGTATCAATAATTAGTGTTTAATGGAATGTACTTACAGCCAACTTTGATGGTGCAGGTGTTTACAGCTTCTCCAGCCAAATTGGTAGCTTTACACATGTAAGTGCCAGCATCTTCTGGGTAGGTGTAAAGAATATCAAGTGCCACATAACCGAAGTCGTGGGTTTTGCGGAAGCGATGACCAGTTCTTACGGCAACACCATTCACGAACCTAATTAAGAAAATTCATTCATTCAATTAATCCAATACGATTAAATAAAATCATGAATAGACTGCGGATGTTTATACATTTATGAAGAAATTGGTTGGGTGGAGAACAAAACAGTAAATGATTTTAAAAATTCAAGAATGTTGTAATGTCGCTTTTAATGCAACAAAGTCATTAAATTTGTATGTTATTCCTGCTTCCCACAATTAATGCAAAACATTTACATTTTGCATGAAGATCCGCTGTCTAATCATGAAGTTATTGAAGCTTTCAACATTATTTTTAATCGAACATTATTACAAATCGTATATTTGGCATATGATAGTTGTATAGTAAATCCTCTATAAACATAAATATCCCCTCCACTGTGTAATCTGATCTCGGCCCACGCGTCATCACAATGTAATAGCAATATAAATTTTTTTTTATTACTTATATATACAGAGTGATTCACCTAAGTAAGGCCACCTAAATTTTTCCTGCAATTGTGGAGGTACAAAAAATATTATGTGTACCATTTGAATGGTTTGAAGGAACATTTATATAGCAAACAATATTTTTTTCCAAAGATCATTTTTTCAAAGTTATCAAGGTCATCGGTGTTTTTTAATGCATAACTACTTTTTTTTTAATTACATCGTGTAACTGATCGAAAAATACATTCAGGTACATAGAATAACATGACCTTGAAATAACTCATTTCGTTGTTCCGAGCAACCGAATATCAAAGTCATCTCAATGTCATGTTATTATACATATCTGAATATATTTTTCGTTCAGCTACACGATGCAATTTTTAAAAAATGTAGTTATGCATCAAAAAAGACCGATGACCTTGATAACTTCGAAAAAAATGATCTTCGGAAAAAAATAGTGTTTGCAATATAATGGTTCCATCAAACCATTTAAATGGTACACAAAATGTTTTTTGTATGCTCACAATTGTAGGAGAGAAATTAAATTAATATGAAAAATTTTATACTATTGAATTTATATGGAAAATTTATTATTAATGAGGGTAAGATTAAATTAATATGAAAAACTTTGAAGATTAATGCTGATGGCAAGAACTGTTAATTATTTAATCGGGCTATTTTTTATTCGCATTATCATAAAATGATCCACTGTCGATGTGGCAATGACAATTTTAGAATGAAATTTTTTAAAGATACACCAACGAGATTTTTCCTGGGACATTCCTTTGAATAAAATAAAAGGGGATGAATTTGATGAAGACTATGATTAGTCCTATTGTTTGTGGGGTTGTTCGTAGGTCTGCTTTCGGGGAGTTCATTGTTTATTGGAATAGCAGGAGGTGGAGAAGTGTTCAGAACAGATACGTGACCCAGAAACGCCGAAAATCGACGTCGAGATATGAAAAAAATAAAAGGTGATATCCCTGCGAACAGGAGACTATGGTGGGTCTAGAGTTCAGTGCCGAAATCAAGTTGGAGTGTGATTATTTTCTAAATTTTAATCTTTTTTTAAATAGAACGCAAGATATAGTAATACTGGCAGTGGAGTAGGGACCGCTCAGATACCCTGCTGAGATTTTTTTATCTCCTAAACGCACAGTTTCAAAAAAGTTTAATATTGCAGTGTCATCCAGTTCTAAGGTACGTTTAAAGTTTCAAATCTCCAGCTCAACTGGAAGTGGTTTAAAATTCGATTACAAGATTTTACGCATACAACAAACAACACGGCAAGTTAATATAAACGTGGTAAAAATGGTGTCCCATCTCTGATAAATGCAACCGATTCCCTTAAGGATGTTGCGTTTATAGAGGATTTACTGTATTTAATTATGGATTGTGTTTTCTGTAGATTATAAGATTTTATAAATGCATTGATATTAAGAGAGTATTGAATATTATGATTGAAGGGAAAGATTTAAAGAGATTCTGGGTAATTACCATTCTATTTTCAAGTTCGGATCGTTGATCGGCTCGACGCGGCATTCTAAGTGAGCGTGTTCGCCTTCCTTCAGGTGATCCAGGTTGTTAAGCGGTGTCAGGAAAACGGGCTTCTGGTGCACAACCTCTTTCTCGACCTCTTGCTTGATCTCCACCGTCTCCAATTCGCGAATCTTCTGCAAACGCTGGGCGTCCAACGTATCCAAATAGAGACCTTGTTTTGCTATTCGAGAAAAACGAGAATCCTTGAACTCTTATCCTTTTCGACGAAGACATTGAAAGCAATGTTTAAACTAATAGCTGGGCGACTTATAAATTTTGACGTTTCGAAAGGTTAGAACTCTTTTACGATCGGATGTTGTCTATAGCAGATTAAAAAACAAGAACTGAGATTCGATCAATATTATCGTCAATATATTGCACAATGATTGATATTGTACAATAATATATTAATCGTCTGTAAATCAAATTGAAAGATTGCGCAATATATTGAGTCAATCAAAAAGGGTTTGATTTTTATACAATCTCGTAAATATTGCTTCGTCTGTGAATAATATTAGACAATATTGGCTCAGTTCTATCTTCGCAGTCGCAAAGTGAACCTTGAATTTTGCAAATATGGTTACGAAGGAAAAAGAGGAAGAAAGAAAATTCATTTTATAATGTAATCCTTCAGGGTGTGTATTATAGCTGTGCCAGTTTCCATTGCAATTATGCTTATGGATTATGGAGATTTAGCACTTGTGAATTTTTTAAATCTTCAAAAGTATTTCCAGTAACTAGATAACGTAGTGTTATTGATAAACGCTGACTTGGAGGAATAGCATCTCGCATTATAGCCTTATAAGTATAACCATTCTCAAAATTTCAGCAAATAATGTACCATCTGGTAGCAGAAAGTTTCGAAAATCAGTTGGTTCACTTACTCATAGATCACTTAACTAATTTTCATAAGCGTACATATTTCTTGTTTTAATCCATTCCGTCATCCACCTGCGATTCTTTTTCTCCTTTTCTGTTAAAGCTAATTCAATGACCATTACAAACATGCTTTCTTTTTTTATTCCACATGTTAACTGCAATGTCATCAGTTGTACACTAACTTATTGGTCAATAATATTGTATGTATCTTGTGGGTGAGCCAGCAGTATTATTGTGCAATATATCGTGCCATATGATTCGATTATCAACATCTAATAGCCGGAATTGGTTTAAATTTTCAATGGATTTGATTATATATGAATCAAATATAATAGAGAATTCAGGGTATTCATAACTTCAATATCATTGATGTCCAATGGATTTAATGTAGAATGCCAAAAGTTGTAAAAAACAATTTTTACTATTGTTTATCATAATTCCGACCGAATGCATTTTTTCGACTTACTTATTAGACGTTATTTACTAAACTAATTTTTCTAGCCTTACAAATATATTGAAGTCGTTTGATCCATTCATGAAAAAATTATTCCGTTATAAAGTGCGTGGAAACAGTTATGCTTCTTACTGTATGCGATGCAGGTACCGAACGTGTTAAAAACATAGTACAAATTTTGAAATTTACAGACCTGACTGAATATCTAACTTAATTATGTAGGAATGTTTATACCAGCGTGTGCATGCCATGTCATATGTTTAACCGTTATATATGTTTTTATTGATTTATGCGTTGTACCGATATATATATATATATATATATATATATATATATATATATATATATATATATATGTTTTTATCGATTTATGCGTTGCGTTAACGTTTTGTTAACAAATGTACGTTACGTTGTGATTTTGTTAAATGAACATCATCGACAGATCCTAGCGAGCCAATGAAGAAGTACAGTATTTTATCGGTATATGTCCCAAATGTCTAGCACGTAAATAATCGGAATTTCCAACTTCATTATTATCCATTATTTTTTTATGGGACTTCGATGACCATATTTGTGGTATTTTTCTAATAAAAATCACACCAAATACGATATAATTAACTTCCCGATTTATAGGGAAGTTATTGTAATGACCCCGAAAATCTAAAATCGATTTTTTAGCAGATCTTCAAATTTCAAGGTCATTGGGGTCATTTTATTCCGATGTTATTTACTGGTGTAATAGACAATTAAAGTTTGGGGCGCATGGAAGAACAGTTGCCGGCGAGCCTTTGAAAAGTGCCGGCAACTGCGACTCTCCGCGTTTCTTTCTTTCCCATACGCTGTCCTTTCTTGCGCCCGAATACGTATGATTTTTATTAGAAAAGACAGATATGGTCATCGAAGTCCCATCAAAAAATAATGACAAATAAAGAAGTTGGAAATTTGGATTAGCTATGTTTACATTTCTCGGCGACCGAGGCCTCTCGAGCTCGGCTTTCCTTCTCTACGTTCGGCAAAACTCACAGAATGATATCACGCCGTGTCGAGTCTCCTCCTAACAATTATATACTTTTTCAGATGTATCAATTTTCCATTTGTAGGTATCTATTTAAATATTTTAATGTGTTGGTGTCAATCGATCGTAGGTGACCAGCTGATCGTCTGCTGCTGGTCGTCATTACGAACCGACGATCGATTTGCTATTAACAACCGATATTCTACTGTAAAATAACAGACTTTAACGAATTTCAGAATGTAATGAACCGTTAATGAATAAACAACCATTTAAATAAACCTCCTATACATTATTGCGTTACTTTCGAAATTACTTACAGTCAACGCTGATGACGCAAGTGGTAACAGCTTCTCCGACAGCGTTCCTCGCTTTGCACATGTAGGTTCCGGAGTCTTCGGGATAAGCATAGAGGATGTCGAGAGCAACGTAGCCAAAGTCATAGGTGGTCTTGAATTTATGTCCTTGAGGTATCGGTCTTCCATCCCGGTACCATTCAACCACCATCGTGGGATCGTTCACAGGTGTCAAGGTCGCCTCGAGGTGAGCACTCTTGCCCTCTGGCAGATGTTCAATATTCTTTAATGGTCGACCGAATTTCGGTTTCTCAGCGATGATCAGATCCTCTTGATCAGTGCGCTTGTACCGTGAATCGTCTTCCAGGTACTGAATCTTCTTCAAGGCACTTTCGTGCTGGGTTTCGCGAATAATCGAAGCACGAGCTGTAAAGTGTCATTAATTAGAATGCACACGTCTATCAATCGACGCGAATGTAGATCTGCTGGATCGAGAACTTTCGATTGAATCGCTATTGACAACGGCAAAGTAACAAGAAAAACAAACGTGGTACATCGAGAGAAGCACAATGTGACAAGAGAAGCAAATAGTCTATCTCGAAGCGGAACTACAAGCGACAGAGACAAAGACTTTAGGTGACATTGAGTGCGGGATGTTATCCACCTACTGTCCCTGTACGATTTAATTGGAGAAGGAGCTGATCAGTAAACGTAACAATCGCTTACTGTGAAATAATAATGTTCTCTTTGCAAAGGAGGCTGTCTTATGCTAAAATTACGTTCAGATAGTTTTTCAAAAATGTTTCGAAGATAGCAATAATAATCATAGACCTTTCAAGGTCGAATAAATCACCAACTATGTAAAATTAAATTGCAGCTACCCTTATGCTTAAAAATGTTAGGTGTCCGACCCAACATTAAAGCTTGTCTTCTTATATTTCATTTCCTAAAGAATTGTAAAGTACGAATTTAATTTGATTTAATATTCGCTATGTATGTATGAATATGTATTTACTGTAATTTACATTTGTACAGCAGATATAGATCTCAATTGAGATCTGAAATGCTTAATAAAAAAAACAACAAAAAGTTCGAATAAATAAGTGCGTTATGTGTCCTTTGCGAAACTGTACAAATTTTATCTAAAACATTTTTTGATGTAACTCAATTAAATATTTTCTTTTTATATAAACCTCAATTACACATGACGAGTACATACGGAAAATTATTTCAATAACATCTCGTTAACTATTAGACGTAGGACATACGAAGGTGGCTACATTTTAACGTAAAATTTGATACTCTATCAATTCGCGATACAAAGAATTGATCATTTCATTCTAAGAAATTAAAATACTTCCCCCTCTGCGTCATGGAAATTATGTACATCTTCTTTTCATTATAAGTAACAGAAATATTCACCCTGTACAGTGAAAATCTATGTAAATCAAAACGAAATGCTGTTCGTTGCTAAGCGCATCACTTGAGAACGGCTGGACCGATTTGGCTAATTTCTTTTTAATATGTTCGCAATAGTCCGAATAAAGTTTTAAGGAAAGAAAAAATGGAGAAGTTGCCCGGAAAAATGGAAAATTCGGGAAAAACTAAAAGTGCTGTTGAATCATATTTCAATATAACAAAAAACCGAACGTCGCAGCTTTAAATCAATATTTCAAGAGGAATTTACACATTTCAATAGGAATTTACATTATCGACAAATTTATAGACATTTGGACACCGTCTGTCGGGTCAGCTAGTAATGAAATAAATATTTTCACAAGTATGCAAAGTCGAAAGATACGTCTGTTACAGCTCTGATCAACTCTCTAAAATCTTCAGATGATTTACAAGGAAGCCTGGTTGGTTTTGATAGTGCTACTTACATTTCACATTCAAATTGATCGAGCTCTGCGCCGATCCCAGTCTATTGGTGGCTTGGCAGGTGTAAGTGCCGGAGTCCTCGGCGTACACCGTCAGAACGTCCAAAGCGGCGAATCCAAAGTCGCAGGTGGTTCTATACCTGTGACCGGTGGATAGTGGTTTGCCATTGTGGAACCACTCCACCTTCATGGTCGGATCGGGGTAAGGTTCGATACGGCACTCATAGTGTGCGCTTTGACCTTCGACTAGGTTGGTGGGTCCGTTCAGTTGGACCGTGAAACGAGGTTTCTCTTTCACGACGATCTCTTCTTCCTCGCGGCGCTGGTACCTGCTGGTGTCCTCCAGAATCTGGATCTTTGACAGCGCGCTCTCGTGCTGTGACTCCAATTGCAGCGCTGCTTTGGCTGTGTCGGGGAAGAGTATTTGTCAGCGTGTCGTTGTATGTGTTACGGTAAATGTGATTAATCCGGAGATTGTGTATAATTGCCGGTTACACTGTCCAACAACAAAAATGTTTCCGTATAACTGTTAGGTGGATCTTATAAAGTTTTTGGCGCTGATTCCGAATCTGGTCTTAATTTTTCTCCTACACGCACAGTTTTTCTGAAAGTGTGTGAAAAAAGACATATTTTTCGACTTCAAACAAATATTGTGACGTTATTATATGTAGAAGATATTGTATTGTTCTTTACAGCAAAAGATTCTCTAGACTTTCCGAATCCAGTGATGTGTAATAGTAATTTAAACATATTTGAAGAATCATCAAAGACGGAGAGACACCACTTTTGCACATATTTTTGCAAATATTTTTCAATTTATATAAAAAAATAAGGGTCCAGTGGAAAATTGAATTACACCACGCGATAGAGCAGACTTTTATCTTGAGAAAACACCCTTTCAACTTTCCAACGTCGACGTTTTTTTCGATCCTGAAATCCCGTGGAACGCTCGCTCTAGTGGTGAGCGTCACTGGCGGCAACTCATGTCGGCCGAAGATATGTATTTTGCTTACAGGATCGAAAGAAACGTCGACGTTGGAAAGTTGAAAGAGTAATTTCTCAAGATAAAAGTCTGCTCCATCGCGTGGAGAAATTCGATTTTCCACTGGATCCTTATTTTTTTATATAAATTCATAAATATCCTCACAAATGTGTGCAAAAGTGGTGTCTGACCGTTTTTTATGATTGTGTAAACATGTTTAAACAATCACAACGTATTACTATTGTACATTGTTGGATTCGGGAAAGTCTAAAGAATCTTTTGCTGTAAAGAACAATACAATATCTTATATAATAATATCATAATATTTGTTCAAAGTCGAAAAATATGTCTCTTTTCAAACTCAAATTTCTCAAAAACTGTGCGTCTAGGAAATAAATTAAGATCCACCCAACAGTTATTTGGTAACATGAAAAAAATTGAAATTTGTTGGACAGTGTTATTATAGATAATCATCACTCAATTTGGTAAATGTGATAAATTATTGAATATTTATCAAATTAACCGGGGAGTTTATATAATTTCCACCTCGTAATGCTGTCTGTGATAAATATCTTGACTGGTTGAGCCAGTAGAATACAGTTTTTGAGTAGTTACTAGTCCAAAGGATAGTTTCTCGTTGGATACTATGGCCCGAGAGGCTGCGAATAACAATATTTTATAATTTATAAAAGATGTATTGATGCTCTCGGCGCACTGGTTCAATCAATTTTTACTTAGAAACAATAGTGCAATTTATCAACTTCTTTCGACGTTTTCATCTATGTACCGATCATCTTCAAGAAAATTAATAATTGCGTCTGTAAATTATTAAAAAAAATTATATTATATCGACTATTGACATCAATAATTGACTATTGACATAATTAATAATAGTGACGAACTGTATCACAAACCAAGTATTACATATAAAAATTGGAATAGATAATTGAGTAAATTCGATGTTATGGTGGTTGATCGTAATGTGTGGATAATCATGAAAAATTCTGTTGTGTTCGTAGTAGAGGTCTGTAGCGTAGCTTGTATTCGCGACAAAATAAATTACGTACAAGCACATCCACGCAGCTTCTGCGAACGGAAACGAAGACCACAAAAAACCATCGAAAAATAGAGAAAAAAATATGCTACGAACACTATCAAAAAATGGGAAAAATTTGCTGCACACAAAATACGTAAGTCTACGTGTTAACTACTGTTCCTACGAACTGGAAGCACGTCTGTAGCTTACGAGACAACGGTGCTAAAAAGGTTGAAGCTTGGTCTTGTGTGATACCGTCTTTCTGCGTTTACTTACACTGGACGAAGAGTGTCGCAGATGTAACTGCTTCGCCGAGGTCGTTCACTGCACGGCAAGTGTAAGTACCTGAGTCCTCGGGATTAACGTACTTCATGTTCAGAGCGACGTATCCGAAATCGTGCATCGTGGTCACGCGATTGGCTGCAGAAAGAAACTCATTAGTCCTCGACAGAGCTGGGTTAAATAGCAGTTTGAATAGAAAATAGTAAATAATCCTACTTAGTTTAGAGTACGTGTACAACTTTAAAAATAAAATATTTTGTTTGATGCAATAATTTTGATTGGCTGCAGAAAGATACTCATTATCCTCGACAGAGCTGAGCGAAATAATAGTTTGAATAGAAAATACGAAATAATCCTACTTATTTTAGAGTATGTGTACAACTTTAAATGTAAAATAATTTTTTTTTGTTTATTTATGTTACGTCGCTTTCAACTCTTTGTTAAGGTTATTTCGCGACGGGACCTACAATTTTTTAAGGTGGGTTCCGAACCACCTTGAGCACCACAGTATAAAATATTTTATTTGATCCAGTAATTTTTGAAAATTAGTATTTTATTTTAAGACTATTGATGATATTTGTATTTTGTCTTCATTTTGAATAAATTTTACATATTATTGCTGAAAATAAATAGTTTCCTAACGATAAGATGTACTGTACGTTTATTAATAAAGAAAGAACTTTTATAAGAATATAAACGTTGTATGGAACCCATTGTATACGCTTTAAGCAAACTACAAGGTGATAATGTCTTTTTCATTGATATATTTCCTTGGAATTTGGGAATAGAGAATAACTTGAAATAATTGTAAATATCGAAGATGGCACACGTACCATCAAATATTGCAATCCTTTGAGACTTCATTTACTAACAAGTTTAACATCTCGATTTCGTGAATCATTCGATTTTTCGAAACACGCAGGCGACTATAATACGGGGAACTGTAAGCCACGCAAAATGGAAATTACGATGGATTCCGAAAAACTTAAATGAAGAGATACGTAGTTTTATTAAAGAAACCGTATTAAATGCTCTGAAACAAATAGCAAACCCAGATTCCAAGTCACGGCCTCAATTACTTTCATTTTCACAAAAGATGACTTTTTCCTTTATGGAAAAAGAAACAAATGATAGTAGTCGTACAAACATTGCAGAATTAGAATTATTTCAATATTTAAGCGATAGTTATACGCTTGGACAAAAAGTTCTGAGAAACAAAATTTTATATTTCGCGGCTCGGACCGAATGCAATTTCTCAAAGAATTCACTATACATTGTCTACTAAAATAATCTTAGCTTTGCAAAAGAATGAAGTGGTTTAGCCCACCTTTAAAAAAGTATCAAAATAGTCATGTATGCACTTAATTCCTTGCAATGAAATTATATGATTGTTGCATGACGAGTAACACAAAGACTAATATCTCTACAACAAGTACTATTAATAATATGTATTCAAGAAAATTAATAATAAAACCTGTAAACGGTTCTAAGCATTGTCAATTACATATTTAAAGAGATTAATAGTTAAATCTGTAGTACGTCTTAAGCATCATCAATTATTTAAAAGGTGTATGAACAACTACATTGGTTACTATAAATTTCTAAATATAGACGCATTAAATTTTCAATCATCTATACATAATTTATAATTCCATTGTAGGAGTGAAAAAGTTTCTTGAAGCCTGTTAATTGTTATTGATAGAAAAAATTGAAAATGGTACTCACAAGCTGCGATAGGAACTCCGTTTCGTAACCATTCGACTTTCAATTTAGAGTCGCCGACAGGAATCACACGAGCCTCGAAATGAGCTGCCTGATTTTCAGCGACTTTGAGATCTTTGATCGGCATCGTGAAGACTGGAGCTTGTGTAACGGTCTCCTCTGTTGTTGTTTTACGCTGGTAACGCGAAGTATCCTCCAAATAGCGAAGACGTTGCAGGGCCTCCTCATTTTGGGTCTCCATGTAGATAGATTTTTTCGCTGTTCGAGAAAAAGGTACACCAGTTTTATTGTAAGAGTTTAAGGAATTGAAGGATATCGGAATTTTCACTATGCGACTCTATCTTTTCCCCCAGACAAACAGTTTTTGAGAAATTTGATAAACATGTTTGAACAGTTCTCTGTATGTCGATCGACAATTGTTCAAAACTACAATTAATGTTATTGGCGCACTGGTTAGATCAATTGTAGACGATAAGCAAATTTGCAATTGTAGTTTTGAACATGTTTGAACATTCATAATGTCTGGATATCACTGTTTTCGGGAAGGTCTACAGAATCTTTGCCTGTGAAGAACAATTTAAAATCTTTTATAATAGCATCACAATATTTGTTTAACCCTCATACGTTCCTCAGGATGAAAATTCACCCATTCAATATTTTCACAAAGTGTAAAATTATTTATCCTTTTATGTCTACGTCGTGAGATGTATTTCTCTAAAATGTGACGCTCATAAATGAAACATAATGTGTTGATTTAACGTGTAAAATAACAATGGGTGAATTGTTATCTTGGTTTCTTTTATGTAGCTATTTTTGAAGAGTGTATGAGGGTTAAAGTTGAAAAATGTCTTTTTTTCAAAATCATGTTACTCAAAAACTATGCGTCTAGGGGAAAAATGAAGGGCACATTCGGAATCGTTGCAAGAAACTATATGAATCGCATAGTGACAATCGAAACATTTTTTGACTACTGGACAGTGTTATCAGAATAGTCCAATTATTTTAATTTTCGTGTTTCTCAAACGGTTTGTTATAAATCTATCCATCTATCCATATAAATAAAAATTAACTTCACTTGAGAAAGGCTGGATCAATTTGGCTGATTTTTAAAAAACAAAATGTTCGTAATAGTCCGAATAAGGTTTTTAGAGAAAGAGAAATTGGAAAAGTTGTCCGGAAAAATGAAAAATTCGGGAAAAAATGAAAGTGCTTTTCTGTATGGGATTTTTGCATGAACTGAAGATCAAAACTCACGATTCGAATGATGGATATCGTAATTCTTTTTTTGTTTTGTTCGTTATGATCCTGGAAAAGTTTTCAGGAAAAAAATATTTGAATTTTTTGAGTCGGTACAAGTAGCAGGTTGACATGTTTGGCTGCGCATTATTGGTTCCGAATGAAAGAAGAGAAAACAAATGTTGCGTTGAATACTCATCAAGCTGCATTCCGTTACAAACTTTATTGAAATTTGGACAGCACAACGTCTGTCGTGTCAGCTAGTCTATATTCCAACGAAAACACCCTGTAAACAGAAGCCAAGTTCCTATCGCCGTACAAAAGTGTGAAATCAAACAAAATACGGCCAAGTTCGTTTTTTTAGAAATACCTCTTGCAATACTGAAAAAAGCGTTTGTAAAAATTAGTTTAAAAGAACGCTATTTAATTTTTAAAGAGTTCCATGGAGGTCTAAATCCTATTCAAACTTGGCCGTTACTTTTTAAACCAATGGCCATAAAAGGTGTTGGGTAGCGGCTAAGTGTGAATAATTTAGCCCTCCACGTAACTCTTTCAAACTTAAATAGCGTTCTTTTAAACTAATTTTTACAAACGCTTTTTTCAAACATTATTAATTTTTAACAAACTTGGCCGTATTTTGTTTGATCTCACAACTTTTTACGGCCATAGGAACTTGGCTCCTGTTTATAGGATGTTTTTTTTGAGATTTCATCAATTTTTGTTGATTGTTTTTTTCATCAGTATTTGTTGCGACTTCGAAGCTAATAAAATGTAGACTTATGTATGTTATGCTGCTATGTTCTATCCTACGTACCTATTCTGTAATGTTTTTTTTTTCAATACAACCCCTTTAAGGTGTAAAATTTAAAACTTTGTTAATTATTCCTTTTTGTGTTTGTTATGGTGGTCCTATGTGCCAAATTTCAAGCTTGTAGGTCAATGGGAAGTACCCAAAAGGTTTCGATGATCTGTCAGTCAGTCAGTCAGTGAAAAATTTAGCGATTTTTGAAGTCCTGCATCTCGGAACCTACTAATGTTGAAAGATTAATGTTCTGTCAATATTGAGAGATGATAGCATTAAACAAGTGTGCGAAATTACATCTCGCCATTTGCCTCCAGTGCCGAGTTATAAGCCTCTAAAAAAACGGCTGTGTTGCTTCGTGTAAAAGGAGGTAGTGCGAGAACATGGTTGGTGCAGTACCGTGCATCTAGATAAATAAAAATGAAATGCTGTTCGTTGGTAAGCGCATCACTTGAGAACGGCTGGACCGATTTGGCTAATTTTTTAAAAAGAATGTTTGTAATAGTCCGAATAAGGTTTTTAGGGAAAGAAAAATTGGAAAAGTTGCCCGGAAAAACGGAAAGTTCGGGAAAAAATGAAAGTGCTTTTTTCTATTGAAAGGACAGGACAACGTCTGTCGGGTCAGCTAGTAGATAATAAAACTTACAGTGCACGACAGCAGTTGCCGAAGTGATGGCCTCTCCAATGATGTTCTTAGCTCGGCAGGTGTAAGTCCCGGAGTCTTCAGGATACGCGTACATGATGTCCAACGCGACGAAGCCGAAGCTGTTCGTCTCGACGAATCTGGACCCGGCTTTCACCGGCTTGTTATTATGGAACCATTCGACTTTCATCGTTACATCGGAGACCGGGATCAATCTGCACTCGAAGTGAGCTCTCTGTCCCTCTTTGATCTCGACGTTGTTCAGGGACGTGGTGAAGATCGGTGCCTGGGTGGTCGTTTCTTCGACGACTTCCTGGCGATGGTACTTGGTCCGATCCTCGAGATAATGGATCCGCTCGAGACCGAGCTCGTTCTGGGTGTCTGTTAACACCTGTGCCGTTGATCGACAAGATAGTGTGCAAGACACCTCGTCGCTGCCGACGAGATTCACGGCACGACAGGTGTAAGTGCCGGAGTCTTCGGCAATCAGATCGATCACGTCCAGAGCAACGTAGCCGAAGTCGTGTATCGGACGGAATCGGTGACCTGCAAAGCAAATTCATTTTTTCGACTTTTACATTTTCACTTTTCAATTCATAGAATTACTAATTATCCATTGATTATATCTACATTTAACGTCCTATATTTGAACCGTTTAAAGTTAATCACTGGATAATAAGTAGACTGTGGATGTTATGCAATTTTCAATTTTTGTAGACGAATTTGAAGAAAGTGCAATGAAATAAAATCTTATTTCCAGTGGCAGTAGCCTTTGTAGATCTAAAGTAAATAAAAATTGTACTCTATCGAATTCTATGTTCTACCCTATTTCGAAAATTTTCAGAAGCCATAAATGCATAAAGATCCAGTCTAATAATAAGTTTCTCTTGTGCATGTCAAGATAAAATCATATTACAATTATTTTATATGATGACGATTAAACCATTGAGACGTGGCGTTAGACCAAACAAAGAAATATTGACTCACACCGCTTTTGCACTAAACGGCACATTTAACCCTTATAAGATTACAGTATCTTCTATTGTATTATTAATCTTTAGATAGCTAATCTTTATGCATTATTGTATACATATATTGTAAATTCTTGTATGTTATACTACATTCTAATAGAACAGTGGTTCTTAACCGGTGTTCCGCGAGCTTTTTGCAAGTGTTCCGCGAAATTAAATATGTTTAATAATACATTTTCTAAAGTATATTTATTTCTACGCGGGATGTTTTTGTTTCTTTTCTGGATCATTAATTTTGATGTTCCGTAAATTTTTCATATAATCAAAAGTGTTCCCTGACTTCCAGAAGGCTAAGAACCACTGTAATAGATTACAGTACATTCTAGTATATGATAGTAAATTATTAGAAGTATATTCAAGTATGCTATACTACATTCTAGTATATTGTATATCTAGTATGTCTAGTATATTTTAGTATGTTATACTATACTACATTGTAGTATACTAGGTAATTTACACTATAAATCTCTCGGAATATCTATGAATCTCCCTGAATATCTCTGAATCTCTCGGAATCTCTCGGAATCTCCCTGAATCTCCTGGAATCTCTCTGAATTTCTCGGAATCTCTCTGAATCTCTGTGAGTCTCCCTGAATCTTTCGGAATCTCTCTGAATCTCTCTAGGAAGTATATTAGGTTCTATTCTAGCACAATAACTTCCCCTATAATAACAAGTTAGGATCGTTATCAAGACTTCAAACAGATTCGACTAAATATGAACGCCTTTCCTTTATCCTAGATTGAAATAAAATTCTATTCTTTTGCAAATAATATTAAAGCTTTAAAATAACTATAGATACAGAATGAATATATATATTTTCTTTTGGAAATTTCTAATTATTGCAGTAAATAAAAGATAAAATAAAAAACAATTATAAAGATGAAAATAAATCTTATGAATTTGTGGTTGTACTAGATTGTGAGGTAAAATGAATTATACTAAAATGGAGTAAGATAAAATAGATCGCTTTGGCCGATATTACTGCGAGTATAGTAAAATTGATTGTAGTAGACCGCGGTTTTAATTCTAATGTTAACAAAGATCAAAAGGAAGAATGACACTTACCTACAGTAACCGGACGACCATTCTTGTACCACTCGACCTTCAAATTTGAGTCGGTCACAGGTTCCAATTTACACTCGAAATGAGCATGTTCTCCCTCGCGGAGGTTCTCCTGATTTTTCGGAGCGGTGATGAATCTGGGTTTAACGTTAACAACCTCGTCGACCATCTCGTGTCTCTTGTATCTGGAGGCATCCTCTAGGTACTGTATTCTTTCCAAGCCTTCGGGGTGGTGCGTTTCCAATAGAAGATCCTTCTTGGCGTGTACTCTTACGGAGCATGATGTGACAGCTTCGCCAAGTTGGTTTCTGGCTTGGCAGGTGTAAACACCAGAGTCGTCAGGGTAGACACCGAGAATGTCGAGTGCCACGTAGTCGAATTCGTAAGATGGTCTGAATCTATGTCCGGTCTTCACGGCTCTGCCATTTTGGAACCATTCGACTACCATTGTGGCATCGCCGACGGGCTGAAGACGACACTCGAGATGGACATTTGTCAATTCGACTGTTTCGATGTTGTGCAATGCACGAGTGAACTGCGGTGCCTGCATCACTGTCACTTCTTCTTGTTGAGTCCTGCGGTATCTGTTCCGAACACAACGGTAAAAGAAATTGTAGAAAATTGTAAAAAAATTGTTAAGTTTTTAGAAGTTGGCGATGTTTCCTCTTCTTCACATTTTGGCATATGGTAATTCTGAGTAGATTATTTTGTTTTAAAGAAAGGCGCCGCGGAAACGCATGGTTTACTCGTGGATATTTACGGGGACAATGCTCCGTTACATACAAGTTGTAATGAATGGTTTCGGCAGTTTAGAAACCATGATTTCGACGTAAGGTACAAAGATCGCGACGGTGAACCAAAAAAAAATTCGGAGGGGTCCCATGGAAATCACCGACACAAATTTCCCCGTCACGGTTTTCACCGCCAACATTTCACCGGCTCCGATTTGACCGACAATAATTTCGGCCGACAACGCCTTTCACCGAAAACGCCTTTCACCGAAAAAGACGTGTTGAGCTTACAATTGAATTAAATGTCGATCGATCTACTATTGGAAAACGTTTACACGCTATGGGTATGGTTTATACACTTTAAAAAAAAAAGGCGGAAATTTATTCACATACTCAATAGCCATGAAAATAGCTACATGCGCAGTTGTGTGCTTGCGAATAATGCAAATTACACTGCCGAATAAGGCAAATTATGCCTCGTAAACGAAAAGATAGGACTTTTGAGGACTACTGAAAAACCCCATTTTTGTATTATCGAGAAATGTGAACGCGCATCCCGCACCCTTGCAATTCTGGAAAACCGAGTCTACCCCCTTAAGGGTAAAGAGTATGTCCGACTCTTTCATAATGATTATGTTGAATCATGATTTCACGGACGTGGGCTACCTAGAAACTTTGTCTCTTTTGTCAATAGATGCCATTCTAATCATTATAATTTAAACACTTCGTTAGCCAGAGTAAAATTTATGACAGACAGCACTTGTGAGTGTGGTGCTGAATCCCAATATTTTAATCACGTCATTTGGCAATGTCCAAAATATGAAGATGAACGTGATACACTCCTTTCAGCTCTCTGTCGACACAAGTAAATACCGTCTCCCGACTTGTATAAGATACTTCCTACGTGGTCCAGATATTAAAGGCCTATTAATTATTTTCGATTTTATTAAGCGATGTGCAATAAAAATTTAATTTCATTGAATTAATCTTGTGAATTAGAAATTTATATTAAATTAAGTTAAGTTAAGAGGCGCATTAAGTAATTATGTAATACGCTAATGGATTCACGTACTCTATATGTTATATAAATCATATCTGGTTTAAAGTAATAAATAAATAAATAATAATACAGTATCTGGAAACAGGAAATGGGTGAATTTTCATCCGAGGAGACTATGAGGGTTAATAATTGAAATTCAGTAATATTTTACTCACTTCGATGAATCCTCCAGCATCTGAATCTGTTCCAAGGATTGTTCGTGTTGCGTTTCAGTGACAATATCAGATTTTCCAATGACTCTCACGCAGGCTGATGTATGGGCAGTGCCAAGATGGTTGGTAGCTCTCACGGTGTACTCTCCAGAATCAAGGACAGTCGAGTGTACAATGTCCAAAGCGACGAAACCAAAATCGTAGTATGTTCTGAATCTGGAGCCGACAGTGACTGGTCGGCCATTTTGGAACCATTCGACTCTCATTGTTGGGTCACCCATTGGTTCCAAACGGCATTCTAAATGGATATTCTTGCCTTCGCTGACTGGCTTAGGATCGCTCAATGGCTGCACGAAAATTGGCTTCGACTTGGAAATTTCTTCGATGTGGTAGTGGGGTTCGACGAATTTCGATTCCTCGAGACGTTGTGTTTTCTCGTAGGATACGCGGTGCATGCTGCTTGTGTCGACACTTGAGCGTGCTGTAATTAAAATAAAAACATAAATAATATATGTATAAGAATTTCTGAATTAACGAACATGCACGTCTTTAGAAACATTTGGCACTAATCGCATATGCAGATGGTCATAGATGATGGTCATGTTTTACAATTTGTTGCCGATTGTTAGAAAGAATATCTAACTGTTTAAGTAAATTAGTTAGTGGCTCATACAACGTGTTGTAATGAAAATACGAAATTTTATTTTTAAACTTCCAATGAATAGATCATTTCATCAAAATTTTAATTCTTAACTATCCACAGGCCGAATTTTTGTTACGAATTTAAAAAATTATATCTAACTTTGAAAAAACGAATGTCATCATCTAAATTCAAAGTAGTAAGAAATGTATACAATGTAATAATTCCTTGGTTACGAAAAAGTACAACATACTTTTGCCAAACTGTAACCAAAAATGAGATTGTTTAAATCAGTGTTCCTTTAATCTTGTGGAGAAGTGTCTTTTACATAAAGGTCTATTCATTAATTTTCAAAGTTTAATATTTTCGTCGTTGTACGTTCCTTAACACGTTCCGTGCCGATCCGTTTTTGCTCGAGAATTAAGCAAACTTATGTGCTTCGTTTTATACTACATTTCTTATAACGCCATCTTCTTGTTTGCTAGGAAGATGTTCCACAGTCTTAAACTTGTTGTAAAATATATGCTTTCTACACGCGGCCTGTAAGGATAGTTTAAACGGGTACCATCGGTGGTACACGTGGCACGGAACGTATTAATAAAATATGTGAGAACCTGGTAAAAGAGAACTCACTTTCTACAACCATGGTAGCAGCCAATCGTGCTTCGCCAAGAGCGTTTCTGGCAACGACGGTATAAGTGCCAGCGTCTTCAGGTCTAACTTGAAGAATGTCAATGGCGACATATCCAAAGTCGTGATAGGTTTGAATTCTGTTCGCAGCAGTGATAGCTTTCCCATTGTGGTACCATTCGATTTTCATAGTCAAATCGCTCTGAGGTTCGACACGAGCCTCAAAGTGGGCACGTTGACCTTCGACGATCTTGTTAGTGCCCTTCAGATTGCCCAGAAACCGTGGTGCCTGGGTGACTTGCGTTTCTTCTTGAACTTGTCGCGAATATCTGCTCGAGTCCTCGAGGGTTTGAATCTTCTGAAGTCCGGTGGGGTGTTGACTGTCGAAGATGACGTCGTTCTTGCTAATTACGCTCAGTTGAGCGGTGGTGTGTGTTTCACCGACGCGGTTGTAAGCGCGGCACGTGTACACACCGACATCGTAAATCGTTACATATTTTATTGTCAGCGCCACGTAGCCGAAGTTGAAGAACGTCGTGATACGCGAACCTGGAATAAGAGGGTGCACCGTTAGAATTAGCCGAGCAGTTTCTATTAGCAATAGAGTATAGTACTTTATTCAAAAAGGTTCAATGTGCTAGTTTCAGAGGTGATTAGTAGACTGCGGATCTTTATGCAAAAAAAAGAAATCTTTGAAGACACAAAAGCCAAATAAAAATATCATTCTTCTTTTAATTATCTTACTCAGGTGAAACTAACAAAGGAACATATTCAGTTGATACAAACCGATTTTGATGATACTTATGTGAGATATAGTACTTCGAAAAATACTTAACACGTGTTTTTTTATCGGCAACCATCCTCTCTGAATGAGTGAAAACAGCCCTCAAAGTTGGGGGTCAAACCATATTTTATTAGATATCTCGGAAACCAGTGGTAAAAAAAATTCGATTTTTGTTTTGAATTGTGTGTTTTTTAATTGAAACTGTAGTCGTGCAAGATAAGTTTAACACAAGTGTTTTGTTTGAACAATATATTAAAAATTTTATACAAAATGTAAAGAAACGCTGCGCCGGGACAGGCTTGCGTTACTACGGAGCGTGCAGAGATACGAAAAATTCAATACAGTATTAGCGATAGTTTTTTGCGAATATCTCAAAAATCAAAATCGAGCGGTGGTAACATGTATAGGAAAAAGTTGTTCAAATCGTAGAAATCTATAACATATTTAAATTTCATCAAAATCTGAGAGGAAGCCCAACTTCTAAATAATTACCGCCAGAATTCCTTCCTCCGCACGCCAGGTGCAACACTATCTTTCATTATGCATAATTATTGTTAAATGGCAAAAAAAAAGAAAATCCTGAAACACGTATCCCCTATTTTGGATCAAAGATCACACACCCAATGTTACATTAAAATTAACTAACAATAAATACGAGAAGCTGCAAAAAACCATCAAACTTTTAGTATATTGTTTAAACAAAAAACGTTTGTTAAAATTTTCTTGCACGACTACATTTTCCATTGAAAAACACACAATTCAAAAAAAGAATCGAATTTTTTCGACCACTGGTTTCCAAGATATCTCAAAAACTATGGTTTTGACCCCCAGATATTTTCACCCCTTCAGAGTGGATGGTTGCCGATAAAAAAAACATGTGTCAAATATTTTTTGGAGAGCTATATCTCACATAAGTTTCATCAAAATCGGTTTGTATCAACTGAATATGTTTCCTTGTAAGGCCTTAAATCTCTTTAATACCTCCACTGCACAGTGGGACGAATGACTATTCTCGCTGGAAAAAAATTCTACGCATCAGATGCCCAAAAACTTTAACAAATTGTGGCAGGCGGATCCGCAGTATTCCGCAGGTTTTTTTGTCAGAATCTCTTGTGTACCTATAGCTTGAACTTATTAAAGAAAAGGTTTCAAGACTGAACTCATTCTGACCTGTTAGTTCTACTCTATTAAAGTCATCTAAATGACATAGAAACCTGGTAGTTAAACAATGTCTAAAATTTATTGTAAAAGACTGTACTGACGAACTTTGTGAACATTAATGTATACATTTATTTATGTTAATGTAGAAAATCGTGCATAGAAGCTTAAAGATTCTTATTTATTGCTCTCACACAATTTTCTTTGTAACGAATTTAAATTAAATGTACCATTTCGCTGTATTACGATCCTAAGTTTTCACGTCTCAATTTCAATGCTTATATCGCTGTTAAATGAATTACGATGGGTATAATTCGTGTCAGTGAACATTCCCAAAGAAGTATATATGAATATTATATCTATTTTCTGACATGACATTTTTCCACCTAAAATGGTCATTCGTCCCACTGTGCACTGGTGGCTTTAAATCACTTTAATACCTCCACTGTTTTAAGTTGTACGTATCCATTATTGTCATAAATGCATAAGATCCGCAGTCCAGTGATTAGACACAGATTTATATTGTAAATGAAAATCTATCTGTGCTGTAGGTTTTTGTCTATGCAGCCCCGTTTCACGATTTATGAGCTAGGCTTTTCCTTACTTTCAGTTTTTAGCTAATTTATTTTGTAACCTTCTATTTAACCTTTAATCCTAAGTTGGTGTAGTAAGCAGAAAATTTGATTCACTTCTTTGGCATAAGATGTGCAACTACACGAAAACGTGATAAAAAATGTCATCAAAAGAACGACCATTTCTCAGAGGAGCCGGGGGAGACATTTGCCAGATATTGTGTTCCATTACTAATCTCAGAGTTTGTACTTTTGATTAAAAAAAACTTAAATTAAAATGACACCTCTTGTTGAAAGACCCTATATTAATAGGCTTCCGGTAGGTAAAATGTCTGTTTAAAATTGATTTTACGTCGTTTTCAATTATTTGTTAAGGTTATTTCGAGACGGGACCTACAGTTTATTAAGATGGGTTCCGAACAAGCTTAGGTAAAGTGTTAATTATACATATAATGTGTACATACTAGCTTCTACAGGGCGTCCGTCCTTGAGCCATTCAACTCTTAGGTCAGGATCGCCAACTGGCTCTAAACGTGCTTCGAAATGAGCAAATCCGCCTTCTCTGATGCTGTTCTGATCCTTGATAGGTGATTTGAATTCCGGTGGGCTAGTCGGTTCAGGCTGCTCCTGTACATACTTCTGGTGCATGGCCTGTTGATAGGCTTCCAACTCCTCGGCAGCTTCAATATATCGCTGTTGCTCGGGGATACCCAATTCTGAAGTAACGCTTGTGCGTGCTGCAAGCAGAGGTGGGCATTATTTGGCGAAACAAATATTGCTAATACTATTTAATATTTTCATTTATTTTGCTTAAAGAAAATAGTATTTTAAATAAAATATACAATTTCGAAAATAAAACATTTCTATTTTAACAATCGGAACCACAAAATAAAATATTTCTATTTTAATAATCTGAAACACAAAATAGGATATTGTATTTTTTGCGTCGTTATACCTAATACCTTCAGAAATTGCATTACTTATAGGTAATTTAATATTTCTTATCTTAGCAATAATTTAAAGACGAAATGGTACTTAATATAAGGAACTGTATCATTTTTCACATTTTCGTTTTATTTTTTGTTTAAAAGCTGCTATTCGCGTACAACAAGGTGCAGCATAAGAAATATAAAAAGAATATATATTTGGTAACAAAAATATTAAACTAAACTTCCATTAAAGTTAATATAAGCAGTATAATATAATGAAATGATAATAATAAAATTCAATTTCATTTTCTTCTGATTCACTATCTTCATGCTCATACAATTCGCCATCCTCGAGATATCAGATTATTCTATTGGAATATTGTTCATTATTTCTAACAATTCAGAGATTTTCAATCGTTTTGCCATGCTTGGGGTTTGTAAAATATCGTTATAAAAAAAAGAATTACAGTATACAATTATGGTATACAAAATGACCACGTGAAACAACTTCGATGTGGCGTGCGATAAAATTTCATAACAAAACATTGATAAATCAACTTAAATATCGAATAAACGACTTCGACTCTGAATAAATTAAACAAAAATAAAATTCGTTATACATCTACACCTTTAGTAGTAGCTGCAAAAGTCATCACCTCACATGTAACAGGAAGTAAGAATTTTAGAGAATTCAGAATTTTTATTAGAGAATTAAGAAGTAAGAATTTTGTGTGTAATATCGTGTAACATGAAGTAAGAATTTTAAAATGAAATTGTGTAACCAGTCATTATGACTGGCGTGGTTAGCTCTAGCGTTAAAAAACGGAAGAAGAATAAATGATATGAAAATATTACCAAAGACACGGAGAGATGCGGAGCTGACAGCTTCTCCCAAGCGGTTCACAGCTCTTGCAGTATAAGAACCCGCATCTTCAGCTCGTAGGTGCATTATATTGAGCGAGACGTATCCGAAGTTGAAGATGGTTGTGATTCTTGAGCCTAGAAAGCAATGGTTCGTGAATAAATATACAGACGAATGCAGTATTAACCCTCAGTAGGAAAGAGGGTGTTAAAACGTCTAAAGTATGTTACTCTAACTTTCTACAAGAGTGTTTCTCAACCTTATTGCCGTGCAACCCAACACGTTTATAATATATCAAAAATGTTTACAATCTCAAATTTTCAAAAACTTAGTAAACTGGCGTAAATAATTTTGGAGTATTTGTATAAAATCCTCTTACACATAAAATTGAAATAAAAGAGTCCAAGATAGTCTTTAATTCTCAACAGCCTGCTATTATCGTTACTTGATTGATGAATTCGTATTTCAATTCAGAAAGATTTGTTGGAAGGCTTTTACAAATTAGTAACTTTTCTTACTTTGGTCTAATTTCAGCCTAATACATATTGAGTTACGGCCTATAAAATTAGAAAGACTGCTCCACGATTTTTAAAAGCTTCATCAATTGTCGTTTATACCTTGAAAGATTGTAATATCGTTTTCAGTTCAGCAAAGTTGGTTACTTACTGGAAACCTGGTTTTCATGAGGTTGACAGGAGAAAATCGAAATTCTTAGTATACTTACTAGCTGTGATTGGCCTACCATCCTTGTACCACTCCACTTTCATCGTGGGATCACTAACAGGGGTCAGCTGCGCCTCAAAATGGGCGTTTCGACCTTCCTGCAGCTCTCCTAGATCCTGGAGCGGTCGGATGAAGGCCGGCCGCTGTGGAGAGATCTCCTCCACACTCTCCTGTCGTTGATATTTTGAGTAATCCTCGAGCTGTTGGATATATTGAAGGCTATCGGGGTGTTGGCTAGCCTGTTCGATTGTCGCGCGTGCTGAAATCATTGTTTTATTCAGAAAGAATTCGTGATGTTACTATCACTTGCAAAAATTCTTTCTATCAGGGATCGAAGTACAATAATACCTCTGTAATTTAGTGGTTTCCAATCTTTAAGCTACTACGACACTTCGAAAAAAAAACTTTTTTCACCCCTCCCTACCCTTTATATTTGTAATAAATATAATAATATAGACACGTTTCAAAACCTGTTAAGTTGGATTTAATTGTAGATATTATGATGTAAAAAGTAGTCCGCGTCTCCCAGGTCGGTAACCGCGGCCGTAAGTGCCGCACAGTGGGACCTCCCGCCCAAATCAGAGACAAAATCAAAGAACTTCCGATAGAAATGAGATAAAGTGCTGAATTTTTCGTAATTACATCTGAAGCTTGACAGAATATGGGAAAAGATAGAGATTATGTTACGAACGTTTTTTGACCTTGAAAAAATAAAAATGTAAATTTTCAACAATAATTCGACTTTTTGCAAAATCCAGAGGTCGTAGACAGATTTTGAGACCAGGTTCGAAATCAGCGTGAAAAAAACTACGGGAAATGATGTATAGTACGTTAAAAAAAAATTTATTCCGCGCGTGGTATTGGAAAAACCACGATTTTCTTGAAATTCTGCAAGTTTAACGAATTTTTTCAAGGTTAAAAAACGTTCGTACTATAGTCTCCCTATTTTTCCCATATTCTACAAAGCTTCTGCTTTAATTTCAAAAAATTTCAGCGCTCTATCTCATCTCTATCGGAAGTTGTTTGATTTTATCTCCGATTTGGACGATAGGTCCCACTGTGTGCCGCAAAGGTTTCTACAGTAACTGTCAAAAATTTTTCTCAATCTCTAGAAGGATCCCCTTCGAACCAGTCAACCGGTAAACACGTGAGCCAGCGAGGAATCGAGTATCGGTGAGACTTTCACCAATGCAAGCGAAGCAAATTATTACAACTTTTCTAACTCTTTTTTACCATCGTATTCGTCTTGTTTTTCTAATTAAAATGACCCTAAACACGATATAATTGCGATTATAATTGCTTGTATAATAAGCGATCCTCGATTTCTATAGTCATCTTTTAAACTGAATTTTGATAAAAGATATGTTACCAGTCACGCTGAGGGTAGCTCGAGATTCGGCGACTCCAGTCGAACTCACGACACGGCACACGTATTCGCCGCTGTCTTGAATGACGATGCTGATGAGGTCGAGCGAAATGAAGCCAAATCGGAAAATGGAAGTCGCTCGGGAACCTAGGAACACGTTAAATAACGTCCAGTCAGATTTAGCTTTTAAAAATGTATTAATCATTTTCTAATTTGTTAAATTATTAAATCGCCTTGACACGCTGTCGAATAGTTACCTGTTTTTCTAATAACCTAAGAATATACAATTATTAAAGAGCGAATAATTAAGTTGTGAAAATAGAGTGTAGAATAGTTAAGAAATTGTTGTAAGTATTTCTGAGAAATAATAGGTTTCAATTTTTCATTCTATAGCTGGATATCTTTAATCTACATATTAGGTGACTGTAAAAGGTTGTGCATTGCTATATCGTTGTTTTGTAAATTTTAAAAATAAGTAACGAAATAGTGCTTTATAGTATTATATACATGATTTAGCTCGCGTCCGTGCCTTCAGTATGATTGTTTCAATAATTAAGAGTGTAAATTTCTACTTTGAGAACGAAAACCTGAGGCAAGATAAGATAAGTTTAAGAATTGTTTGAATTTAAATCAAATGATAGGCTTAAATTTTTATAATTATTTTGTTGAGAAAATCATTTTAAAAAATGTTTTACACAGTTTGGTAGACACAATAGTACAATGCAACTGTCGTTGCAACTTTTCTTTATTATCATTTGTTGTTCTTGAGATATTTCACGAAAAAGAAAATATTTAAATTTTTCGAAGGCTGATTTCACCCCTTCAATGCGAGAAGCAAAGTTGTAAATAGTAGCCATAACTGACTCTACTTGGGTTGAAATGGGTTTCATAACATTTGAATTTACGGGTTCGAT
This sequence comes from Lasioglossum morio, assembly GCA_916610235.2. NCBI lineage: Eukaryota > Metazoa > Arthropoda > Insecta > Hymenoptera > Halictidae > Lasioglossum > Lasioglossum morio. Next base: position 15,416,132 of record OU744331.1, on the reverse strand, counting down.
AACCTCCCTTGTAAATGGAAACGAGTTTCCAACGAAATTATTTTCTTCTTTGACAAAACAATAAAACAATGTGTGTGGGAATTTATTCAGTATCTATAAAAACTGTGTCAAACTAATACGAAAGACAGATGAAGGCTTTTAGAATTAGCTTTTTGATCGAACGTTTAGAATTTAAAAATAAAATAAACTTACTCGCATCAAGAGCTCTTCCATTGACATACCACTCTACCCTCATGGTGGGATCACCCACCGGTTCGATTCTGGCCTCGAAGTGAATTCGTCCACCCTCGATCTGATGGACGTCCTTCAATGGTATAATAAAACGTGGTGGTTGATATACTCTGTCCTCCTCAGGCGGAGGCAGATACGGCTTGGCACGTTCCACGTGTCGCAAATAAATCACTTCGGGGCCAGGCGCAGGTCTGCAAAAATTTTTAGCATTATCACTAGTCTCATTAATTCAACTCAGGAGTAGAATTATTTCAAGTCGTACCATTAAGCTTCCAGTTTGCATAAAAGAAAAATTATTATATTAATAGCCTGTACATACACTTGATTAATTAAAAAAAAAAATCAGTTTTAATGCTTGATAAATACCTTATTTACAACACAGGATTATTTAAGATCAATGGGATCAGACACTTTTCAAAGCGAATACTATTCTTATCCTTAGTGGTATTTTACTAACAGTATTAAATACTCTTCCGAATATTACACATTTTAATACCAAAATTCAATGTTACTTTTACAACTTGATAAAACAACGTAACATCAAAAAAAATCATAGAAAAAGTTTCACTTCAAACATAATGAACGATCAAAATTTGCTTCGCAAAGAAGGAGAGCGTATGAGAAAGAAAGAAACGTAGTTCATAGCATTTCCCATACGCTCTCCTTCTTTGCGAAGCAAATTTTGATCGTTCATTATGTTTGAAGTGAAACTTTTTCTATGATTTTTTTTGTATTAGTTGTTCCTGATCTTGTTTTTTGTATTAGTCGTTCCTGATCTTGTTTTTTTTTGTATTGGTTGTTCCTGATCTTGTTTTTTTTTTAACATTTCCAATCTTAATATGCTTCTAAACATTACTAGACTGCAAGAAGTTTCACTTCCACCACGCGTGGTTTTCCACACGTATATTTTTTTTTCTTTACACTTTTCTCTACACTTTCGGCTCCTGTTTGTAAGAAATAAGTTTTCATGAAAGTTACGTTAGCACAACCCTGTATATGTATTCAGTTTGATTGAAAATGTGGGATTCTACTTAGATTTTGGTAAACACACATTAGTATAATAATACTTTGTAAACACCGCACTGAGCTTCTTCTGCGCGACTAATTTTGTTTTTAAATGAAAATATATTTATTCATTTTGATTGAAAACGTGGATTCTACTTAGATTTTGGTAAACACACATTAGTATTTTTATTTTATTTTTGATTTTACTTCAACTCGCCCGTAAGACGGCGCAGTCTAAATATCTCTATATGTCTGTAGTCGTAACATAACCATGAATTTGTAACCTTTTCGTTTGATCCTACTACCGAGCATTTCATTCGTTGCGATATATTCCAAAATGTTCGCTATCATTCTAAAGATCATTGGTTGTCCCCAATCGGTGGACCGGGGTTCGAATCCCGTCGGGGTAAGAAATTATTTTTCTCCGTTCATTCTCAGTTTAAATTTTCGCGCCCCACTTTCCACTTCCGTAACGTCGACACGTCACATCCGTTACTTTAGAAAATTGTTACCCTCAGCAAAGAAGTTTCACTTCAAAAACTAATTATCACATTATATGCCCTGTATAGTGTCGCCAGATTGAGACTTGTTTGGGTTCCCTCTCTACCTTCTCCTTCTACGACACTATTCACGTGAAACGTTTCATGTCTGTCGTGCATGTTTACGTTACTGACAGAGAGAGGGTAACTTTATCCCCTTAATTAATGCCCCCTCCCCTCGTCTCTTGGCAACGTATCACATTAAGTAATTTTCGTTTGAAAGATTATTTTATAGAATAATTTTATAGAGAACATTTATATAAAAAATATTGATATAATAACATTTTATAGAAAAAGATTGGGAACCCATTGTTTAGGAGATAATTGCGTGATGAAATAAAAATGAGAGATTCATATATGTTTCTGTGTTTGTGATAGTGATTGTATACTAACTCTGGTTCGATGACTTTCGTCGGTCGGGGTAAATTCAGGCGTCTTGGTTCGGGGGCTGCTCCTTTCGGTGTCTCCACGAAAAGCCGTGCTCGCGTTGCAGTGGAGCCGGCTACATTCTGCGCTGTGCACTGGTACCAGGCTGCATCCGACAATTTCGCGTAGGATATATCCAAAGATGAAGCTCCGCTTCCATCCGTCGATATACGCACATCCGGTCCAGGTGTTAGTGGTACACCGTCCTGGTAAAAATCATTTTAATCAATTCTCTTATTCATTCATATAATTTAATCCTAGCACTCGAATGGTAACTCTGAAGCGCCACCAAAAATTGCAGTACCATTATTCGAAATATTGTTTACATTATTAAATATGTCGGTATTAAAGACAAGATTTTCTTGATAAACGCAGGGGCGTTGCAAAAATAGCGAGTTGGGGTGCTCGAAACCCTGCTTCGGTTTCCCTAACGCCTTGGACCTCATCAAATAATTTAATTATTGTAGTAAAATAAGATCAGTATTGTACGCACTCTCCCGTTCCGGACAGAGATAACTCTACAACTATACACGATTAAAAAATGGTTCAATTAAATGCTATTTAATTTAATAAGAGGTACCACAATCACGAAAATCAGTACTATTTCCGATTTTTAAGAAATGTTAGGGGCCCGCCTTCTCCCCCCAAAAATATACCACAAGAAATGTAATGTTATGTGATGCAAGCTAATTTTCTTTTGGAAATTACCTTTTGCCAAGTGATACGCGGTACAGGGGTGCCAACCGCGCGCGCCATGAACACAACCGGCTCCCCTTCCTTCACGTTCGTTGTTGTAAATCGTTCGACGAATTTTGGCGCAACCACTTGTTCCTTTTCTATTACATTCAAGTTACATTGGAAGGACGTTTCTCCGGCTTTATTCCTCACGACGCAGGTGACGACGCCGGCGTCTGCACGGCTCACATTGGTGATCATCAATGAGTTATTGCCGGATTCGTTCACCAGGATCTTGTGGGTGAAGTCGTTGGCCACTTGTTGACCGTTTATGTACCATGTTACTTCCGGATACGGACGGCCGGTTACGCGACAGTCAAACCTAATGGATAATACAATTTTTTATAAATACTTGTCGTTGCAATTTTCTTTACGAATTCATCAGAAAATCTTGTAATCATAAATGCCCAGACAGGGAAAAGCAAGTACTGTTTTTCTCTTTGTATTAGTTCCTTCTTATGTAATGTAATAATTAGACAGCGGATCTTTATACAAAATACACATTTTGTATTGTTATTTTCTTTCTTAACATATTTAATAGGATGAAAATTATGTAAGTAACCATGTGTTTTAATTCTTCTAATGTTTTTACTGTTTTAAATTACACCTATTAATTTTTATCATAAGTACATAAAGTCCGCTGTCTATTGATAACCCACTGTAATCAGCTGTAGCCGGAAGAGCTTATAGCTAGAATTTTTAGAAAAATTTCAGAATCACAGTATCTAAAACACAGCACGGATCCGAGAGTATTTCTTAGATCATGGCTTCACTGTACATTCGTATAAGTCAGTGATAATGTTTGTGAAAATCGTTACAGTCAGATCATCAACGATACCATGAAACCGGTCTTGATATCGGTATGATTCGAAAATAAATGTGTAATTAGTAATGGGCATACAATACTCTGTCTTGCAAGTTTTCGAACAAATCAATCATCACAGAGTTTCGAGTCAACTCGATACTAATTCTTAATCAGAAATTCTTGTAAATTATTGTAAAAGGGCTTCACTCCATGTATAATAAATAATAATAATAATAATGTTGCATCAGGACGTACACCGTACGTCGTTCGTTCGCATTTGATAGATCACGAGGACGTACGCCGTACGTCGGAAGGGTTAATGAAATTGTTTAATGTACTAGCAGTATATTAGATCGAAAATGAGACGTACCTTTTTTTTTAAGGTGTGATGGAACCGGTAGAACCCGTGAGCCCCGACGACGCCTCGGGGAAACCCCGACCAGGACGTCGCCATAAGGGGCCCTGGGGGTGCCGTAAACCACCACACCCGAGGTACCCAGAATTCTCTGGGGCCTCTGTTGCATACTAAATTCTCATTCCCTCCCCCCGACCCGCTATCCGCATTCTGAAGGGGGAGGGAAGTGAGTAAAGCCACACATCTGTTCTTGGCTTTTAAAAAAAATGAGACGTACCTAGTCATTTTTCCTTCGGTAGCATCACGATCGGTGCAGGTGCGAACGAAATTCGGCGGGAGAACTTTGCCAGAGTCGGACTCGCCGGTCGATTCTACTTGCTGAGTCTTGACTGCCTCTTTTTGATAAGCTTGATCTACTTGATCGCTGCTGGACTCGATGGCAAGATAGGCGGAGCTGACGGTGCAACCTTGAGGATTCTCGGACAGTAAGGTGTAATGGCCGCTGTCTTCCGGTAGAGCGACTCTGATCCTCATTGTGGCTTGTTGGTTCGAGTAGCTCATCTCCACGCGTTGCGAGTCGCGGATCCTTTGGCCGTTTTTGAACCAAGTTAACTGAAACAAACAAAGTTTCAATCAATTCAACCATTCATTATTAACCCTTAGGCGGGTACTTGCTGTTCTCTGAAGCGCCTTCGCATTGCTTTATAATGCAAAGATGGGCTTTTTTAATAGTCAAAAGCGCTAGATAAAAGATTAATTTAGATCGTGATCGCGCGCGCCCTCAAAAATCCCATTTTACCACGTTTTTTTTACGTTTACGAGGCGTAATTTGCATTATTGGGCAGCGTGATTTGCATTATTCGGAAGCATACAGTAGCGCATGTATGTTGCTTAATTGTCGAGGAAAAACGGCTCGGTATGGAACGTGTTAAACGGCTCAATTTCAAAAGAACAAATCAGAAACAAATGATTTCGACCGATTCGGTAGTTCTAGTGATAAACAAATGACGCAGAGGAGAACTCACTCTCGGTTTCGGATTGCCAGAGATCTTCGCTGTGAAAACGGCGTCCGATCCTTCGACGAGCTTCGAGTTTCTTGGCTTCTGCGCGAATTGCGGAGGTGCAACCGGTCCCAGGTTACGATCCACCGTCGTCGAAATCTGCACGTCCGATTCGCCCACGAAACGACGAGTAATCGACTCTCGAAATTCTGTCTCTCGCAGCAGTCTGTACTCGAACGTGTCGACCTGTAATTTCATCAAATTAATATTCCTTCTCCGTCTGCAACCCTCCGGAATACTGGTACGTTGATTTCAATATATTAAACATATTAAGACAAAAAATAAATTCTATATCAACAACTTATTTATCCCTGCCTTACTGTTAAGGTCGTGTCACGTTTCATCGAATTAACATCCCTTCTCTTTCTGCAACCCTCCGAAATACTAGTATGTTGTTTTCAATATATTAAACATATTAAGACAGAAAATAAATTTCTGTATCAACAACTTATTGATTCCTGCCTTACTGTTAAGACCTTACTGTTAACCCTCATCCGTCCCTCATTTCACGAACTGAATCTGTTCCTCGGTATCAAATTGACACAGTGATTTAAACAATTAATAAAATAACAAGTCAAACAGTTACTTATCGATGTTTTTTTCATTCAAGTTGATGAGTTAACATTTACAACTTAGGTTTTTGCGGTTATATGGTTCGCATTAAAAAATTGAAAATCACCAAGTTTCCGACTTTACTTATAAATAACAGAACAGTGTAATTTATTTCGGGAAAAGTGTGTCAAATTGATGCGAGGGACGGATGAGGGTTAAGGTTGTGTCAAGGTCATGGTATAGTGGGCCGTTGAACTCGTCTTGGCGTAAGCAATAATATTATAATATTTACTAAAAAGTACGCAGTGCCATTTTAAAAAATACTAGTGACCTTCATTTTTCATGAACAACTTTCTTCTATGAATGTTTTTTTATTGCATTTTACAGCCGACTAAAAACTAAATATATTTCTTCCAAATATTTTTTTATCTGGCTTCTATGTTAATCATAGACATTTTAATACATTCTACTTCAAAGTGATTTAAATTATAACGTTGATATAAACTTTTAGATTCGTTTCCGTCAAGTGGTGAAATACTTATGGACGGTAGTGTATAAGTAATGTATGTAAACTGCGAATCTTTATGCAAAATAAAAATGTTTTGCATTGATTATAGAAAGCAGGAATAACATAAATAGTGATTTTATCCCTTAACGACTTTGTCAGATTAAAAGCAGCATTGTAACATTTTTGAATTTTTTAAATCTTTCACTGTTTTATAGTTCACCTAACCAATTTCTTCATAAATGCATAAAGATCCGCAGTCTACTTATAAGTATGTAGACTAAGATATTGGACGAATAGTAACCTTGAAGTCCTCGATACTAGTGGAAGATCCGTTCATATAGCTTCGCTTGTCAACCGTTTGCTGATAGCTACGCTGTTGGAAACTCTGACTTCCTGTTTGGCTCTTTTGTTCGGTCGACTGGAAACTCTGCGCGAATTCCTTCCTGTAACCGCCCATCTGCTGCTGCGGAGGCCCAAATCCTTCTGGCTGAATGTAAACTGAGCAAATCGCTTCGCCTGAACAATTAAAATCGATTTTGTTTTAATATTCATTGATCCACAATCCTTCGGTTTGTGAGTAGGACGTTTTATATAATAGTGAGCTTCTACGACCAAAGAACGATGGTAGAAATTCGCCAAGCTCCGACCAATTTTGTACAATAATAAAAATGAATTGGTATTATAATGAAGTGATTTGCTATTATCTTTTGTATGCAAATATTCCCAAGAGGAAACTCAACTTTAATCATTCTTTTATAAATAATATTTGTATACTTTGTTTTTGTTCACACATTTTTATAGGGCAACTTTCATACTTAGTTTCATGCAAGAAGATTATTTCTGACGTCTTTCTCTTAATAATATTTTTAAAAAACGTTAATTTTTAATCTACCGACTATTTGTTAAAGAAAATTATGTTGTTTTTGCCAACAGATTAAGACTAAATATACAATAATAATAGATTATCATTAGGAAACTGTATAACCGTTTATAATCACAAAATAACTAAAATGTTTGAAGATGAAAAGAACGAAAAATTTTACTGAACTAATAAAAATTACATGCATTTACAAAATCAGTCATATAGGTTTCGCTGTTTTAAAATCTCTTAAATTAACAATAATTCAGAGAAAGTGTGAAGAGAATGAAAAATTTAACTAGTAAATGATAATTTATATGTTAATGACTTACCATATTGGTTCTTAGCACTGCACGTGTACTCGCCCTCGTCTCCGGGACCGATCTGATTAATTTGTAGAGTCACCGTTCCAGTTTTATCGTCGTAAGACATCCGAATTTTCCATGACTCTAATAACGGGGCACCTTTGTGCGTCCAGGAGACAGTGGGCTTAGGGTTTCCCCTAACACGTCCTTCGAAAATTGCGTTTCCACCCTGCGCGAATCTGGCGTTCTTAAAGATTTGCTCGAAAACCGGCGGCGATGGATCACCGGGTCTGCCGGAAAATCTGTAGAAACATAGTATATTTAACCTTGCAACCTTTCCGTCGAAAGAAACTGCACTTTCCAAAATAATTCCCCATTTCCTATTCAATAAAGAAACACTTTAATTTCTTTACTAAAGTTGAAAATCAATTTCGACTACAATCTAATAAACAAAGCAAATTCTATTAGATGTACAGAGTGCGAGGTTACAAAAGTTGGAAATCAATTTTGACTACAATCTATTAAATAAAACAAATATTATTAGAATGTACCGGGCGAGAGGTTACAAATATCATTGTTATAAACCTATTCTTTCTTATTTTTGTATTATTAAATAAGCAATTCTGATTTTGTGTCAATGCACAGGGTGTCCAAAAAATGTTGCACTTCCTTAGAAGTGGCTTCATTTTTCATTAACGATCGAAATCTTTGCTGATTAATAATAATCATCATGTAAATAAATGCCTGGAATTTACCTGGGAATTTATTTAAATTTTTTCATTGAGAATATAGATTATTATGGGTATTAAATTTCTAATTATTATAGAGATACGATTTTAAAAATAAATGAAATATATATTATTCTTTTTTCATTTGGAATATTTGCTTAAAATAAAACAATTGACGAACACGACAGTTTGGATCCAAATAGATTCACGATCCACTGGGTGAGGATTAATATTTTAAAATAAATTTACTATGACTTTATTTATAGCTTTCTGTTAGTCGAAACACTGCGTCGGATCATGTTTCAATTTCGTATACAAAGTCCGAAGAAATTTTGAGGGAATAATACAGAAATATCGAGGTACTTACGTTGGTACCGTGGGCGTCGACTGCATCACAATCTCCCCTTGAACTGCAAACAAAAAGAAAACAAAACGTTACGTCAGCACGCAATGAGGAGCACGTACTATGTGTACCCGTTATACAATTTGCGGAAACGTAGAAATGTCGTTAAGACTACGGAAGATGAAAGAGAAGGCCGATTCTAGCGGAGACTTCAATGCGAGGATAGAAACTGTAAGGGAATGACGGCGATAGAAAATTAGGTGTTATTTTATACAATACTTCATTTACGTATTGTATACGACAAAAGAAAAATATATTTTAGGCTTACTAAAATAATAACAAAGAAGAAACATTATTTCATTTAACTTCTGTTCCTTACAATCTGCAAACTACTCACACAATAGGTAAGAAATACCTACGGATTTTTTATGCATTTATGATAAAAACGGACGGGTCAAATACAAAACACAAAATATTTATAAAATTATAAGATACTGCTGTATTATTCCCAGCCCATTAACATTCTTTAGAAAATAAATAAGTAAGTACAATGAATCACAGTAATATTCGGACACTTTCGAAAGGACGATTTAACATCAATTTGACGAAATCTTCAGAATATGTATAATTAACAAAGATCTATAAAACGTATTTTTTAAATTTTCAATATAGGCTCGCGCATAAAAAAGTTGTAAACAACAACTTCTAGTATTTTCTCTGTAATTTCCTACAATTGAAGTTTTTCACAAAATGTTTTTTCATGTTTGGTTTAACTTCTCAAAAAGATCCAAGTTGTATGGTCCGATGTCAAAAAAGTTATTTACTGTGGTTCGTTGTATATAGCTCTTATGGCTTGCAATAGAGGAAATTTTTATTTTACAGAATAATTCGCAAGCTAGTGACAACTGAGAACTTCCGAGTCGGAATAATTGTGTATAATTGAACGTACATCGCACACATATGAGCTGCTCAATTGCCAAATCGATTAACTCCATAAAACAGAAAATGGAGAAATGTGATGAAATAATATACATTGTTTTTCAAAATTCAAAAGTATAATGCACAAATACAGATGTAACTTTCATATAAAGACATGTAGAATGAACAGGATAGGATGGCCTTGGTGTAATCGTTATTAATATCACAACTTATAGGTGACGAAGGGAGTTAATCGATTTGACAAGTGAAAAAAGTAATAACATCAAAATCAGTCTACACATTATATTTTTTTATTGCAAAAAAAGTTCATTAATCATTCGATTTCCGCAAGATATACATATATGTTAACTCCATTTTTTGAAATATTTTAAATATAAGTGTCAAAGCACTTGGTTCAGTCATAGCTTTTTTATCTATTGATATAAATAAAAATTAAATGCTGTTCGTTGTTAAGCGCATCACGTGAAAACGGCTGGACCGATTTGGCTAATTTAAAAAAGAAATGTTCGTAATAGTCCGAATAAGGGTCTTAGAGAAAGAAAAATTGGAAAAATTGTCCGGAAAAATGGAAAATTCGGGAAAAATTAAAAGTGCTTTTTGCATCATATTTCAATATAACAAAGAAACGAACGTCGCAGTTTTTAATCAATATTTCAATATGAATTTACATTATCGACGTTTGTTTGCATTATCGACATTATCAACATCCGCAAGTTAGTTTATTTCTATTCCAAAATTTATAGAAATTTGGACAGGTCAACGTCTGTCGGGTCAGCTAGGTTATAATAAATTTCCCAAAAAATACAGATTAACACTATGAAACAACAAAATGATTTGAACGTGGATTTCATTATTGCAACGATAAGTACGGAGTCGATTAGAATGGCTTCAGAGAAATAAATTATTTACTATTTGGCGATCAAAAAAAATCTTGTCGTTTAATGGTGTTAATCTGTATTATCAGGGAAATTTATTATAAATAAAAAAAGTTATGACTGAACCAAGTGCTTTGACACTTATATTTAAAATATTTCAAAAAATAGAGTTAATCAATTTGGCCATACAATGACTTTTATGCCCGCTTTCCTTTTTCACGATTCTGGAGGCAATTTCGTTCTCGTTCCGAGCGTTCATCCGAAAGAAAAATGCATGTGGGAGCTTTCGCCCGATTCTTTCGGAGCGCGTTATTCTTATTTCCGGGCACGCGCCTCACCATCTGCATTTCCTACCATGCCTCTGAACTGGGCTAGAACGAATCGAGGAAACGAACCGTTGATGCCGTTTTTTACGCTGTCGTCGTCACGCGCTGTGCGGTTCACGCATTTTTCCGCAGACTTATCTACGCTGGGACGTAGTTAATTCAATTACACCGTCTTTCTAGCCTTTTTGCTCGAAAGATGAAGTAACCGTCGATTTTTTTCAAATACGAACTAAACCTGTTACTCTAAGTTTCTGTGGTTCTACAGGGTGGTCCACGCGACACTTTCTCATCTAAAAGATGAGTAACTTTTTCTAAATTGTGTATTATATATTAAACATATTAAGACAGAAAATAAATTTCGGTTTCACTCCAGTTTGTTGGAATTCAGGTGGAAAATTTTCTTTTGCACAAAGTCTAATGATAGTCTATTTAAATCCTTTTGGTAGCTTCACTGTTTCGCTAATTTAATTTATTTAATGCTATTTAAAAAAAGAGACTTGATCCACGATGGTTATCATTCATATGAAAATGAGCTGATTGAAGTTGTGTGGAGAGAGATATTTTCTAGAAATGTACTTCGAATCTTGTATGTTTTTTGAAAATTATTATGCCAAATAAATAAAACTTCAGATGTTAGTATATGAACCACGTCATATAAGTGATGTAAACATTTTTTATAGTAAAAAGATTAAGTTTCACAGAAAAGAGATTAGGGATGTCTTTCGTAATCCTGATCGAATTGAATAGATGAAATTGAAAATTGTTGAAAAATAAAAAAAAAAAGATGTCAATATATGATTTCTATCTTTATTAAAATCATTAAGGGAAAAAATAACATTCAATTTTGTTTCTACTTCTCACAATCGATGCAGACGCTTTTTATTTTGCGAAAAGATCCGCAGTCTAGTGATAAGGATTAGTCACTACGAAAGAAATCCCTAATCTCTCTTCTTTGAAACTTAATCCGTTTACTTGTCAGTTTGTTTTGGTTGATAATCGTTTCATTTCAATGACATGTGTAACTCTCACGATGTAAAGATTTGAGTGATCGCAGGTGGCCAAATTAATAAATCATGGAAGGAAATTAATTGGTGCATCCTGCAAACGAAAATAAACATTCGATAAAATCTTGATGCACATTGCTAAAACTACTTTCGTTATCACGGTTTAGCGGCTAAGTAGATTCTAGGGGCAATGACGCCACCGTTCGGAAGTCTGAAGTGCATTCGCATTCAATGCATATGCTATAATATAACCAGGCACAAATAGTATACAATAATTCAAAACCTGTAACCCCTAGCACTCGAGTGGTGACTCAGAGTCACTACTAAAACTTGCTGTAACATTATTCAAAATATTTGCATTATTAAATATGATGGTATCTAATCGATAGACCGCGGATTTTATGCAGTATGGAAAACACGAATAGGTGCCATTTAAAACAGTGACAAACTTACAATGATCAAATAATGTCAATCTAATGTTTTCAGCTTGTTAAAATGATTAATGTAACAATTAAATATCTATCTGGTTCCAGTGTCTTGCAAATGGTGCAGACAATTTCTATTTTGCATAAAAATCCGCAGTTTACTAATTAATTACGAACCATTTAAATATTATATCAATTTTATACCAATAAAATACGAAGAAATGTTTAATTTTCGAATTAAAATATTTGCATATTATTGGTTCATCAACTGTTTGAGGAATTTGTTAACACTATACGTTTGAATGATGTATGTTAGGTTGATTAAACACTGAACCTACCGAGCATTAAAAATATCTGGTAAATGTTGCCTAATAAAAATGGCAACACTAAGTTTATTCAGATTGTCCGTAATTTTCAATATAATAGATGCTTGGATAATGAAACTTGTTCCATTATTTTTCATAAATGAAGTAACAATAAATGAAGTTACAATTTCAATAATTGTAAAATATAGAACCGATCATTTGACCGTAGTAGATTTAGTGTTAACTATGATAATATTCATTTTCAATTGGAAAAGTTTCGAAAAGTAATGGTTGAAATCAACTTTAGTTTATAGCGTAGGAGGCACTTAAATCTTTTATGGAGACTGTGACGTACACAAAATGAATGACTAGTCTTTATCTTTTCAAAATTGGAAGACGATGGCATAAATTTAACACTGACGCTTTATTGTGCCAATGCGCGTGGGAGGTGCACAATAGGCAATGAAAAATTTGGTATGACAGCCCCGAGCGTGGACATGTCTTTTTGACTGTAGATTAATTAGTATGTTTCGATATTTGGCAATGGAACAAAGGCAAAAATAAATAAATCATAGGATGATCTCCAGGAAAATTTAAAGACTTATTTGATTCGTGTATTTCTAGCTCCTGAGAAACTAGACTGAAGTAAAATTATTCACACACCTTATAAATTTTTCCGACAGTTTTATTATACCTTCCTATTAGGTTGTGTGAGGCCTGAGCAAGTTTTGATTCAATGAACTTAATTGCGGCTCATTGCGAATACGTATAACTGTGATTAACAACAAATCACGTGTGATCAGAAATCACACGATTGATCGAATGCAATGTTGCATTTTGATTAATGAATTAATGAAAACGTTGAATGTGATTATTTATGTTCCCTGCTAAAAAATAATATCTTCCGCAATAAGCGGCAATATAGAGCGTGGGTCACCATATATTGTATTAAAATTTCGATTTACATGACTATGTTAAACTTCGGATATGTGTTATTATATTGGGTTGACAAGAAAGTAATTTTGAATAAATTGTTTAATCAAGCGATGAACTTTAATCAGTAAAATATTTTCTTACTTATTCTTTTTGGCAAAAGATCACTGAACAAAAGAAAGATTATCTTATTTATTAAAATTCATTACTTGAATAAAAAAATTACACTCTATTTCACCTTAAAATACTGAAATTACTTCCTTGTCGACCCAATAGACGAAGCATCCTGTCGAAATAACACAAATCAGCTTGCAGTACTGCATGTCCCCCTAGGAATCTCCCTACTTAGCTTTAACAATCGTCCGTTGTCCGAGGGTTATGATCCGGATTCGTTTGGTACACGTGAAATATAGGAACCTCTACAAGGGAACATCGGGGACTGATACACTCCGATTTTGATGAAACTTAAATCTATCTAAGACACTGATTTTGAACCGGTGTCCCGCGGAATACTGGTGCTAGTGTTCCGCGAAATATATTAAATAATACAATATATTGTATAATAATATATTAAATATAATATAATAGTACATTAAATATATTTTGATAATATATTGAATATATTTGATAATATATTTTCTAAAATATATTTATTTCTACGTGGGATTTTGTTTGTTTTTTGACTTCAAAAGGGTTAGGAACCACTGATCTAAGAAGATAGCAGTAATTCGTTCGTGCTAGTCTGTCACTTTAAGGAACCTTTTTAACCGATTTCGAAAAAGGAGGAGATAACTCAATTTGATCTGTATGTGCCTATTTACCACGTTTTTTATTATTTTTCTATGTATGTTCACCAATTACGTCGAGATGGATGGACCAATCGGAACGAAACCGTTTGCATCTTGTAGAGCATGTCCCCGAGGTGGCCCCGTTAAAAAATTTGCGTTTTTATCATTGTTTACGATTCTTTTACCTCAAAAAGACGTACTGCTTGTATGGTTACCGATTGTTCCGAAATGGATGGACCAATCAGGACGAAACCTTCTGCATTTTGTAGGGCATGCCTCCCGATTGGTCCCCTGAAAACCCATCCTACGGTGTTCTACAAATTTTGCTCCTTCCACTAAAAAGTGTGAAATAAAAAAAATTCATAAAAGGAAATTAAAGTTGTAAGACTTTCAAGATTTTCAAGACAATGAAGACCTTCAAGACGTTCAAGAGTTTCAGGAGTTCTGAGCATCGAATTATCTTGCAAGTGATTCGAATTTTTTGTCGTAAACATTGAGTCGAAGATAAATGTACCTTTCAATCGATCGTATATTTATTTATAAAAGATGTATTAATGCTCTCGGCGCAATGGTTCGATCAAATTTTTACTTAGCAACAATTCTACAATTTATCACGTTCAAATTTCGACGTTTCGATATATGTTCAGATGATCTTTAAGAAAATTAATAATTACGTCTGTAAATTATTAAAAAAAGAATTATTATATTGACTATTTCATAATTAGATATTCAATGTTAGTCAACTGATATCAATATTCATAATTAGATATACAATTCAATAATTCTTTGTTTAATAATTTACAGACGCAATTATTAATTTTCTTGAAGATGATCTGAACGTAGATAGAAACGTCGAAAGAATATGATAAATTGCAGAATTGCTACCAAGTTGAATATCTAATTATGAATATTGATATCAGTTGACTAACATTGAATATCTAATTATGAAATAGTCAATATAATAATTCTTTTTTTAATAATTTACAGACGTAATTATTAATTTTCTTAAAGATCATCTGAACATATATCGAAACGTCGAAATTTGAACGTGATAAATTGTAGAATTGTTGCTAAGTAAAAATTTGATCGAACCATTGCGCGGAGAGCATTAATACATCTTATATTGCGTCGCACAGTGATCGATTCCTCGATAACAGCTTTTCCCGGACTCGGCCATACTTCGTTCTTAATAGCTTTGAAGAATACTTATTTCAAAGTAATGATACTAAATATCGCTCGCACGTTTTTGCCCGTTAATCATTTATATCATTTTTTAGAAAAGATATGGTGTATGCCACGACTGATGTTTGAAACCTGGTGTTCAACAAGTTCTAAAGATACTATATCCAAAGTTGATGCAATAATGGGGCTGATTCTAAACATTTCTAACATCGAAGCTGTTAATGATTCAGCAAAAAATTTTTTTTGAAAAATAAGTTTTTCTAAAGAGTGTAAGGAAAATGACAGAAATGCAAGCTATGATGCAATATGAAATGATGTAATTCTTTTAAGTTCATGTGGTTTTAAAAGAAAGCGTTATTACTACTAGAGAACACAAAAATTTGAATTTTGTCCAGCTAGAATCGAGGAATGGATCGCTGTGCAGTGCGCCGAGAACATTAATACATCTTTTATTGAATCGAAGCGATTCGAAGTGATTCAGATCCCGTCAATATCTATGACGATTGTCGATGACATCGACCCGAAGTGACACAAGGTGCTTGTCCACAACCTTGCGAGGCGGAAGGTCAGCCGGGGCTACAGACACGTCGTCGTTTACCTGGCGCAATAAAAAGAATGAAATATAGCGTCAGAGCGGAAAAGAGAGCGGTACCATTCTCGCTCGGACGACGGCGACGGGGGCGGGCGATGTCAGGGAGAAGGATGTAATGTGGTCGGATAACCACGGGATCCTATTTTTGCATCCAGATGGGGATCGCGTTACCGTGGGCCATTTTAGGAGCAACTATCTTTGCGCGGCGCCCAGCGCCGCGACGCGTCGCGTCGCGTCGCGTCTACGCCGGCCGGACTACATGCACCTCTCCACCAATCGCCGGGGACGTTACGCAAAGCTAGTCACTGACCAAAATAAAACAGCTCTCCTAACGCTGTTTCCCTTCTGCCCACCACCACTCACACCCGGTCTTTCTCTCTTTCTAGGCAGCCCCGACCGACAATATTTAACGGATGTTTATTGCAAACACAGCAGAGCTGGGCATTACTTAGCGAAACAAATATTTCAAATACTATTTAATATTTTCGACTTTATTTTGCTTAAAGAAAATAATATTTCAAATAAGATATACAATTTCGAAAATAAAATATATTTCTATTTTATCAATCAGAACCACAAAATAAAATTTTCTATTTTAACAATCGGAACCACCAAATAAAATATTTCTATTTCAATAATCTGAAACACAAAATAGAATATTGTATTTTTTGTGCCTACTGAGGTTTGATGATAAACATACAGTGTATCTTATCACCAGGAAACTATTTCTACTCATAAATCTATTGAATGAGAACCATTATTTTCACCAACAATATTTCAAATTGAAATTGAAAATGAAAACAAAGTCCAAATATTTTCAATATTCTTCAAACGAAATACTATTTTCAAAAATTACTGCCTCAAATAAATTATTTTATTTTCAAAAATTACTTCATCAAATAAAATATTTTATTTTCAAAATTGTACACATACTTTAAAATAAATAGGATTATTTATTATCTACCATTGAAAATACTATTTTCACCAGCTCTGAAACACAGCTAGCTAGAACGTTCGGGTATCGGGACGGTGAATTTCCTCTTGGTTTGCGAAGAGGACCTGGTATCCTTGCCCTTGTGACACCCACGATGAAATAATACAATACAATCTCGATTATCCGAACTAAACAAAGGAGCGCGAGTGTTCGATTAATAGAACTTATTTTTAATTACTATGTTAGGGTTCAGTCTTTATTGATTTTTGCAATAAATACTGTTTCATATGGACCAACTTAAAGTAACCTATTTAAATTTGAAGCTTGTTGGAGTAATGGAGATTTCAGATATCAAACGTTGAAATAATCGAGGTCCTCCTGTACTTCAAGTGAAATGTAGAAATTTTTTCAAAGACTATTTCCTTAATTTTGTTCCATTAGTTATGTTAGTTGCAATAAAATCCCAGTTATAAAACAGTTACTTAGTGCTAGATTCAATCTATACAGGTTCGTATTAGACGTATATAACAGTATTATGTAGTCATCTTCATTTTATACGATTGTCCCTCTACGTTTTGCTGTATGGTTTCTTTATGAAAAAGGTCTTGAGGTCCTTATATAGGGTGTCCCGTCTGAAGTAGACCAATTTGCATACTTCCTTCATTTTGCATGATATGAAACACTTTTATGGTACAATTTTAATGGTTTCGAAGGAGAAATAATTTCTTCTTGATGTTATTGGCATTTTTCAAAATGAACCTCTTTTGAAAAAGAGCAATTATTCATCGTTCTTTCATTGGAACGTTATCATATTATATGTAGTATCAAAATAGTATAGGATAATTAAATTATTCTGTAGTATTTTCGTAAATGAATGAAATCTTTACAAAATATTGTCTTTGTACATTTATAATTATTTTTGTACATCGTAGAATGATTTTAAGTACAGAATTATCCCCTTTAATTTTTTTTACGTCAGATATATCATAGTCATCTATAACGACAGAAATATCATACAGAAATCATAATATTGCAAGTATTATTTCTTTCGTTCATTTTCGCTCACCACCTTCTTTAAATATGTTAAGAAACGATAAATGTACTATGCAACTTCGTTTTAAAAAAAGAAAATAACAACTTTTAAATTGGTTTAGTATGCTACTATTTATTTCCACTTCTATTATCAAAATAAATATATTTGTCAATATAATTATTCCCATAAATTCTAAAAAGAATATTGTTTTACACAATAATTTTCAATACATCCTAAAAAAAAACTATAATATTAAAAGCATTGTTGCATATAAAACTGAGAAATAACGAGCCATCTCAAAATGTCATCAAGGGACTAAAATATTGAGAGCTTAATAGTATTATCTTAATTAATCGGTCAGTTCATGTATAATAAATAATTTTGAAATATTCTGGTATCTGAGATCGAGCCATTTCAGAATGCCATCTTACGATTAAAATATTAATTGAATGGATTTGAATGTTGTTAAGGATTAAAAATATTATTTGAATTAATATTATCTGAATTAAACGGTCAGTTCATGTAAAATCATTAATTTTCAAATACTCTTGTATGTAAGACCGAGAAATAAACTAAATCTTGGAATATATTAACTTGCTTAAATAACTGTACACCGATTACTATTTCCAATACTTTTAATTTGAAATGTACCCAGCTGTGGTTAGCTGTCACCCCGTTTGCCTCTCTCTTTCTGTCACTCTCAACCGATAGTCCGTCGTTATTGTTTGCAGTCTGACCTGGTAGGTTGCTTCTGTCGCAATCAGCTGTTTTGATACTTAGGAAGTCGAAGCGTAGTCTACAGTGTCTACAGTGGTTGAAAGCCACCCGTGGACCGTTTAACCGAACCGATCGGTCTGTACCTACGACGGAAGAAATAAGTAGGCCGAAACCAGTACCAAAGATGGGCGAGTCGAATAAATTGCACCGACGCGTTTTAATCAGCTCGTTCGGCTACGGTTCTTGAAAACTAGCTTGACCACAGGGCACTTTCCTCTTGGGCATTGCTTAGCTGAATAGGTTGAACCGAAGGTGTCAACGGGACTTGCCCATGGGACTAGACAAGTCCTTTTATAAAAAGTTGGAGAACTTGATTGTTTATTCATTGGTCGTCTCCAGAGGTGGGCATTATTTGGCGAAACAAATATTTCAAATACTATTTAATATTTTAGACTCTATTTTGCTTAAAGAAAATAGTATTTTAAATAAGATATACAATTTCGAAAATAAAATATATTTCTATTTTAACAAATGGAACCACAAAATAAAATATTTCTATATTAACAATCGGAACCACAAAATAAAATATTTATATTTTAATAATCTGAAACACAAAATAGAATATTGTATTTTTTGTGCCTACTAAGGTTTGTTGATAAACATACAGTGTATCTTATCACCAGGAAACTATTTCTACTATCTCTCTCTCATAAATCTATTGAATGCGAACCATTATTTTCAGCAATAATATTTAAAATTGAAATTGAAAATAAAGACAAAGTCCAAATATTTTCAATATTCTTAAAAAAAAATACTATTTTCAAAAATTACTGTCTCAAACAAATTATTTTATTTTCAAAATTGTACACATACTTTAAAATAAATAGGATTATTTATTATTTACTCTTTAAAATACTATTTTCACTACCTCTGGTCTGCTCGTTGAGAAATTACATCGTGTTTTGAATCTGACAAAAATTGCCATCTAACAATCGGCTGTGCATGCAGTATAAAGGGTTATTCGCAGCGTGTGCTTCTTTAAAGAATTATTTGTTTACCTTAGTTTACGTCACGTTCATGTCGGTAATTGTTTTCATGGTTGTAACACTGTATTAACCCTTAGTAGTCAAATTGTAACTCTGATGCACCAATAAAAGTTGCTGTACCATTATTCAAAATATTGTTTACATTATTAAATATGTCGGTATTTAATCACTAGACTGCGGATATTTATGTAAGTACACATTTCGATATGCAAATATTATTTTGCATATTGCATATGCACAGATATATTACATATTTTTTTTATATAATTTTATTATACTTTGCTGCGCTTTGTTTGGCTCCAATGTTTTGTGTCGAAAATTTTAATAAATCTAAATAGGTTTGACTATTCCTCTTTCTTAACCTCCGAAAACAGTAAATGCATTAATTCACAATCTTTAGTTTGTTTCTGTAAATTGAAGATTTCTAAGTTGAAGATTTTATTGGAAATTATATAGTTGCAGTTGAAACAGCTCAGAATGTGATGCAACAGACACAAGTTGCACAAAATTTTACGTTAACAAAAGTACATTTACAAACACTTCCAGCCACAATAAAGAGACTGGAAACTGTCGGTTTACCCTTAACAAGTTCAATGAAAATATTTATGGACTGTATTGAACATTTAAGAGCTGTTCCTGGTAAAAATCAAATTCGTGTTAAAATAGATGCAGTGGTAAAAAAGAATCCTGGTTTATGCAAAATATCTAAACTCGTGAGGCTATTAAGCAATGAAAATGTGTCAACTAATGTACCACAACGCAATTAGAGCAAATATAAATATGCATCCATTACATCCTGCGATCTAGAACGTACTTTTAGCATATAAGTCAATATTAACTAACAAACGGCAACGACTAAGTGTTACAAACAAGGAAAAATTACAAGCAACTTATTGTAACGCAAATTATATAAATAAATTGTAAATTAAAACATGACTGATAAATATCTCTCTTGTATTCTAGATCGGAAGAAATGTTTTATTTTCCTCTAGTGAAAATAAATCCTAGTGCAGAGGGTTAAATGCAAGTTATCCTTTCATAACCATTGAAAAAAATTATAATCTCTTTAAATTTTGTATGTTGTAATTTTAAATAACGTCTATAACTGAACTGCAGGTCTTTATTCAAAATAAAAATTTTGTGCTATAATTGCAAGACATATACAAGGTGGCAGAGTTGGGCAAAAATTTTATTTATATAAAAATTTCAAATAAAGTGAGGTTTTTCCAAGTGGGAGTTTAACCCACTTCATTCGAAATTTTTATTCCAATATTTTTACCTAACTCTGCAGAGTGGGACACCAGATTTACCACCTTGATTTACGTAATTATTATTATTATTTACAGCAAGAAACGTTTAGATGGTGATTAAACGATTTCGAGAGACTAACATACTGGAATTATTAATTCACTACTTAATCGATGCAGATATTTATTTTCTATAGAAAAATATTAATCTATATATGTCGAAAAACCTCGGGTAAAGATATTCTATCTATCCAAAAAATGTTAAGATGTGAATTCAACCCTTTTTGTAAATAATTATTAAAATAATTATTAAATTAAGTTATCATTAGTAAGAGAATGAGATTTTCTTAGCAATATTTCAATTAAAATAACTCCTAATAAATTTTCGGCATACATAGGTCAATACTTTTTTTATAGAGAATAAAAATCTGCATCGATCGGTGCTTAAAAATGTACGGTTCCATTTAAAACATCGAAACTGACCTTCACAAGTCCTTGACGCAACTACCTATTAAAAAAACTAATTACACCATTTAATATGCATCCAAACATTTCTCGCTATGTATAATAATAATGACATAAATCAAGATGGTAATACCTGGTGTCCCACCCTGTATATTCAATTGAAATTTTCTTCTTTCATTTATATTTACTAGATTGCAGATCTTTATGCAAAGTAAAAATTGTCTTCATCAATTGCGAGACACAGAAATAAATAAATATTAAATAATAAAACTTTCTTTCTATTCTCAACAATTTTAATACATCGAGAATAACATAAGTGCGTTGTTAAATTGTCTTAATGTTTTTTCTGTTTTAATTTATATCCACTTCACCTCTTCATTCTTCTCAAAAATTAATGCCATCCAAAGTTTATTCATTTCATTTTCGGTACCAAAAAGCTGGTATAATAAAGGAGCCTAAATGTCCTCAATTCTCGTTTGTAATTTAGAAATGTTCATTTACTCAGTGGTTTCTCTCGTTTCTTTTCAAGGAACCTGACTCACGATCATTATGATCGACCAGTTCATTGAGAGATCGAAATACATACTTCCGTGTTTCGGCACTTATGCGATAACGTAAAAGTATTCGTGAAGCAGTTTCAATCTCTCCTTTGATTACAGCACGTCTGCGGATGTGAGGTAATAGGCTATTTCTTTCAAGGTTTGTTCTATTTATACATTTTTTGGAGGTGATTAAGCACAGTTATACCTACTAAATTTAGAATGACAATGCAGATCCAAATGAACGAATGAAAACGATTCTATCATTAATTATACAAACAGACTAGTTGTAAATATGAAGCCAGTTTTTCCAAACAATTGAATATTATATTACATTCATTGTACGGATAGCGTAAATTCACGAAATAGAAAAATGTCAATGAGAATGCAAGTCAAATCAGGTGTACCATTTATCAAAATTTATTCCAGTATAGAGAGAAAATATAAGATGATTGCATAAGTTCGTGCCAGATTCGAAAATAAAATTAGATGGTGAAATTTTAAAGAGTACTCTTCTATTGGGTTGGCAAGAAAGTAATTTCGGTATTTTTAGGTGAAATAAAACCGAATTTATTTCTTCAAGCGACGAACTTTAATCAATAAATTTTTTTCTCGTGTATTCTTTTTGACAAAAGATTATCGAACAGAAAGAAAAATATCTTATCCATTAAAGTTCATTGCTTAAATAAAAAAAAATTGGGCTATATTTCACCTTAAAATGCTGAAATTAACCTAACCCAATACTATTGAGCTTTTCTACAATTAGAAAAGAATGATGACTACATATATCATTTCTGTTTTTACACTCCGCCGTGCAGTACAGTTTGCGACATCTATGAAAATCCGTCATCGAATTTATGCAATCATCTAATATAAATATGCAAAGTGTCAATTATAATAATTAGACAATATCTAAGTATAATGTCCAGACTATAGATAGTATATGTCTAGACTATAATATCTAGACTGTTATGTTATTTTCCATCCATTAAACATATTAAAACAGAAAATAAATTTCTATTTCACACCAGTTTGTTGCAATCTAGATAGAAAATTTTTATTTTTTATAAAGATTAGCTGTGTAATAATAATATTTTATGTGGTGAAGATCAAAATTGATAGTAGAAGTAACTATAGAATGTACACATGCAATCATGTTCACATGATTAGGTGTGACAATGCCCTTTCAACTCCTTAAAAATGTTATACTACTTTATTGTACGAAATACACATCAATCGAATAGAATACAAGAAGTAACATCTAAAAATTAAACGCTGGCAAGAACTAGACTAAAAGGAATGATTTAAGTGACTTGCATCAAAAGTTTATATAAAAATGTGAGTTGATTAAAACAATGAAATCGCGTTTGACGCAATGAACACGATTAATTAAAATAATTAAAATCAACATCGAAATAATTATTCCTCAGTTGAAAGATGTACATTCCACTTTCCATGGTGTTTTCTCCTTTCGCCAATTTGTCAACACATTCTCGAGCTCGTATATAATTAATGATCAGGGCGATGACGTCTGGCAATATTTTTAATTCGCACGAAACACAAGACAGTGGTCGGTTTTCCTTTATTAATAATGATGATTTAGTAGCGCGCCGCATCGTCGCGTGAAATAGCTGACGCTTGTCACAGCTGACGAGTGCTGCTTTGTCAGTTGTTTCTTGTATCCTACGCGTCATTTGTATTCCGAATTTACTCTCTGACCGATACTCTGATTTTGACGGACATTTAAGAGCTGCGGCATAGACGTGTTAAACTGCGAATTATGTAGAACCAGTGGCCAAAGAGATAATCGTCCGTTAATGTCACGATGCAAGATGGCTAAATATGCAAATTTGCAAAAATAACTAAAAAAGAAACTTTTATCATGCTGCATCTATTATAAATTAAATTCTCCTAACGTTATTATTAGACTACGGATTTTATGCATTTACGGTAAAAATGGGTAGGTAAAATATAAAACAGTAGAAAGTTCAAAAGAATATAATAGTGTCGTTATATGTATATTACCAGCAACTTATTCAAATTATTAAAGAATGAAATACATTTTTATTTGGTTCCAGTACATTGCACAATTAATGCACACAATTTTTATTTTGCATAAAGATTCGCAGTCTATTTGTTACTAATATTTACATATTAATGTAATATAACAATTAAATATTAACATTATATTAAATATATAAGATATTTATGAATGTATAAAGAATGAATTATCTATATATTAACAGATTTTTGCGTTTATATTTGTGTATATTAATGTGCACTTATTAATATCAGTTATTATGGTTATTCTAATTCTATTATGGTTAGTCTAATAACTGGATTAACTCGAGGGATTGTTCATAAATGTATAAGTTTATCTGACTACATTTGTTATGAATTAAATTCTGGTAGGGTTACTTATTTTTAATATAATGATTAGAGTGCTTTATTTTTTTAAAAATGCGAGAAAGTTGAATAGAACAGAATGACATAATAATTAAACTGCGGGTAATTATGCAAGATTAAAATATAAAAGATTTCCTGAGTCTAGGACCTGTAAGTTGATTATATTGAAAATAATTTAGTAAAATATTAAACGAAAATAATCTATTCCTTCGATACTGTTCATCGAGGAATAAACTTGCGTAGTCACATATCACCATTTGTATCAAAGTATCAACTGAATCAAGAAGAAGTCATTGATGGCACCTACGCATTCTCTTCTCTCCGTATCAGTAATTAGAGGAGCAAATATTTAAACGTTTTTAAGATTTCGAGAGATAGTACCAACGCTATCAAAAAATTTGTGGCACAAGTGCCAAGAATTACAATGGTAACACGAATTCCATTTCTATTCACACATAAACTCACGCTAAAATTAGCTACTTCACTGCCAATCACTAATCACCAGTCATATCAGTCATTTGTTTCTCTCTCAAAGTGTTATACAAATATATGTATGCTATATATAAACCAAACATGCTTTACGACATCTATAATTTAATTAAACATTAAATAAATAAAGTTGTTTCTCTGTGTACCTAAGTGATTCTAGTTTCTTTAACCCATTCACATGCGAATTAAATAAAATTTGATGTAATCAAAAGTACCGTTTATTATTTCAATCCTCAAATAATTATTATTACTAACATTAGCCATATTAGTCGTTTTTTTTCTCTCTCTATACATAACTGTCTTCAGTTTCCTTAATTCCTTGACATACGAATTAAACAAAATTCTAGGTGACCAAAAATACCATTTATTTGTAACGTATAAATTATCTAAAACCTTTTGTCTTTAACATATTTGCACAAATTCTTATTTTAAGGCTATAAATTAATATATTAGCGAGTAAATAATGGGCATTCAGATAAATTTTGTAATATTTTCAGAGGAACATTAACAGATTGTTGAAAGAGTCGTAGTTAATGGGTACCTGGCTGGCTACACAAGGGTAGATAATGAATTTTCGTAGAAATAGAAAACAAATATGCTTCTAGTACAATAATAGATATATTACTGATGTGAACAATGGCATAAGAAACACATCCGAGACGTCTATAGACATTAAGGGCACATTGGTTGAATCGAAATGAATTAAAGTGACCCATGAACACTAACGAAAGATGAAATCATAATCTATTAAAAAGATGTAAGAGGACAAAAGAAGGTGAACAGAGAAATAACTGTTTTTTGACAACGTTTTAAGACGATACAATGAAAGTTGAGCTGACAATGAATTTGACCCTGTAATTAAATTTGAGAATTCGCCACAGAGCAATTGAAATCGTGAAGCTTTCGAAATTCTCTACGGTACAGTCTTAAGGGACTTCTAATCATGAATGAAGTATGGGTACATGTCTGATATTTTTGGTTCGTTCTCGCGGCGAATCCGTTGCGTCGGACCCGCAACGAGCGACCGAAATTTATCGACCTTCCGATAAAATTTAGATGCTCCAAAAATTACCGAACACTCGCCGAGAAACAAACGAACGACTTAACGCGTGGCGGGATCTGCCAGAACCGTTGTCGAAAACAAATTGATGACCCATTCCGGTTGCGTAACTGTGATATTCGCATCTGCGAATTCCAAACAATTTCTTGAACTCGTCGCACTAATGCGTTCAAATTTCTCTACCGTTCAAAATCTGGATCAAAGTTGCTTACGTAGACTGGACAAACAGAGGCGTCGAACATCCACTTATATTTTGCATATCATAAATAGATTTCAAGTTTTGTGCATTTACAATTGGCACACGTTGCAATGAAGAAATTGTTGAATATTCACTTGCATTTGATATATCATCAATTTCTCTTTCGCTTCTACGAACTTTACAATTTGATATATCTGGGCTGTAAAATGTGTAGGTGACATTAAACAATGGAGACATGGTTAAACTCATTAAAGTCGAAAATGAAATTCTATTACTAAACTACCGTTCGTCAAAACTTACTGATGTATATAGAATTATAAAAATAACAAGATTTTTGTTTATATTTTGTGAGATTTTTACTGTAATATATACTGGAGTCAAATAATTTATTCAATAAATTCCCACGTGAAAACACCTTTCCGATTTCTATAATTGTCAAATAAAAAATCTAAACATTTGACCCCTTGTGGTAGGTTTAGGGTTAATCTATAGTGGTTGGGATTGAAACAGAACATTTTTATTTTGAATAAAAATCGACAACCTAGATATATCGTTACTAGATTATGGATTTTAGGCATTCAGAATTCACAAGCAATGTAATAACTAGATTGCGGATTTTATGCAATTATAGTAAAAATGGGTGGGTACAATTTAATAAATAATTGGATTTAATCAATTTTTATGTAGCCCCTCCTTTTAAAATTAATGCACAAAATTTTCATTTTGCATAAAGATCCACAATCTAGTAATAACATAAAATATATTATGATTCAAATGGTCGTCACACATTTAAAAAAAAAAATTTTTTTCACATAAATACGTTAACAGCGTCTTGTAAAGAATATACATTAAGTGGTGCAATAAGAAATATGTTTCCATTTTTAAAAAAGTGAATGACCTTTATATGTCCTCTACATGTCCATCCACAAAAAAACTATTAACGTCAGAATGTTCATCTCTTGATACTATTCAACCCTACGTGAACCATTTTCCACTATTAATAATCATAGTTATGTAAATCGAAGTGCTAATATGTGGGAACTCAACCTGTATAACAATATTTAAATAGAAGACATTAAATAATGTAATCAAAGGATTTGATATGTTACAGATAGAGAAAAATGTAATTTTGTAATATGAGTAAGAACTAAAGTAGCATGAAAAATGTTTGAATTGATTTTCCTACACTAAAAGTTCAAAGTGAATGCAGATTAATATAACGATTTATGAAGTATAGTGAAGTAAAATAATTTCTTCTTCGTTAATGAAACAATATTTTTTATAGTTTATACCTAATACTCGATCTTTTCTCTTAATATTTAATTTAAGTATTTCGAATTCTTCATGAAACAATAAGATCATAGTAGTACACGTATGAAGATTTAATTTTTTAATTATTGTGTATTCTACACGGAATAGATTTATGACACTTATACCACGTAAATAACTTTCCTACTTATTGCTGCATAAAAGATTTATCATTTCATTTGGTAATTTACGATATTTTCAACAGTAATTTAAAACTAAGTGGAAATATTCACACGATCGGGACCCCAACCTGTCTACGTAGAATTCCAAAAATTCATGTTGTTCAATATTATAATTAATTATAATTAATTAATTAAAAATTAATTGTGTCCTGTTTTTTCTATCGTTTTTGTTTCCCTTTTATATTATCTAACAAATTATGATATCATCTCAAAGTATTATAAGTGGTGTCGTTTGTTTACTGTAGGGCACAAATGACTACTATAACTAAAATTATACAATGGTATATAAAATACGATACACACATGACTAATATGACTAATATTAGTGTATCACTAAAATGACTAACTTTAATCGTTCGGTCGGATATGCGTTATAGATGAAACATCCTGTCGTGTCTATTCGAAGGTTTACGAAATTAAACCTCAAAATTCTTAAAAATATCTTATTAATTATATACTGTGAAATAAGTATACGTTGGTGTACTATTAGTCAAAATTTTTCAATCTTCCGACGATTTTCTGTTTTTATCATAATTTTAAAATTGAAAAACTTTATGATCTTTGCAATTAACAAAAAATGGAACGAGAAATAGAGACATTTGAATTTATGTACAGGGTGGGTCACTACATATTACCAGTTCAATTTACTATTACTATTAGATAATCTACTATTATTCATAACGGAAATTGTTCGCGTAAGGTTGAACGGTGTCAAGAGGTTCATATTCTAATAATTCTAGGTTTAACAGTTTTTTTTGTAGGTGGATGCGTGAAGGACAGATGAAGGTCATTCAATTAACAAAAAGATGTAAACATATTTTTATTCCACCATGGTGTTATGATCTAAATGATCGTCGCCGCATGGACCCTCTTGTAGATCTTGAAAACGTGACTTTTTCACATAAGTAGATACTATATATACTATATAAACTAGTTTTAAGTTAAGTTAAGATGCGCATTAAGCTATTATGTAATATGTTAATATGTTCATGTATTTTATATGCGGAACCCACCGTAATATACTGTAGGTTCCGTCACGAAATAACCTTAGCAAAAAAGAGTTGAAAGCGACATTAAATAAATACAAAATAAATCTTACTTGGTTTAAAGCATTAAATAAATAATAATAAGTAGGTTAACACTTTTGTGGTGTAATAAAGAATATCTTTAAAAAAGTGAATGATCTTCATGTGTTTTCATGTGTTTTCACCATACGTGAATGGTCCTGTAAATGGCCATTACATAGTCATGTAAATCAAAGTAGTAATATGTAGTGTAACCCACCCTATTATACTAACAGTCATAAAATGTTACAGAAGGTTTTCGTTGATTTTCTTGTTATTACAAGTTTCGCAAGATTCTGTAACATCTGTATATTTTTAAGCAATGAATATGTAAGCGTTATTCAGGTTAAGCTTTTAGATAGACCTTGTTTGTTTCGTTTTATTTATGTTATGTCTGATCATATACATACTTCAAAAAATAGTATCGATTTCAGTTGGCAGGTGGTATCTAATGTGTGGTGTTTTTAGTAGACAACGGGAACGCAGTTGGCACCAGTGTTACCTCAGAACTGTTTAACACATTGTGTGACATTATACTAGGTTATTCCAAACGTTCTCTTCATGATAGAATGTCCCTTTTTCATGGTGTTGAGCGTTATGAATATTATCGTTCTATGAATGTTTTATGGTTTCTTAAAATGTCACTTATTTGGACGCCATCATTTTTTAAAAAAATATTCTGAATCCACATTACTCGAAAACGAAACGAACTTTTGGAACAACCTAATTTAGAATCTACATGTTTATCTAAATCTAAGTTTAGAATCTATGTATAATGTATAGTCATAACTGCGATCTTGATATGTGGAAAATTATCTTATAGTCTTCCTCTACGATTATTCCAACTGTATGGTCTCAAAATATCATTTGAAATTCTTGCATAGCCTTAATCTCGTGAATAAATGAGAAGGTAATACACTTGAGGAAGTGTTTAATTTATTAATGAAGACTACCTTGAGTGACTGGATTTGTAACACTATTACTACAAAGCGGATCTTTATACAAAATTAAGATTATCTAGCCAATTCGCAACGAACTAGAGTGTGAAATGGAAATTCATTTTCTTTATTAATATATTTATATTTCTCAATATATATATATATATATATAAATATATAATATGTTTATATATATTTAAATTATATATTTATGTATTTAGTATTTTCAAATTTTTTAAATGTTTTTACTTTTTTAAATTACACCTACCCATTTTTATCATAAATGCACAAAATCAGCTGTCCAATTGTTACTAATTTCTTTGAATTTCATCTTAATCCTTGTTGGATTCTCTGTGTGATTCAGTACACCATAATTACAATCTGTATAGATCTAACAAATTAACTATAATGGTCTAGAGAGAAACTATAAATCGCTATATCGCTATAAAACTGTAAACCGCAAATTTATATGTTTATTCTGTTACGAGGCGAAATTAATTTGAGTCATACTGGAAATATTATTAAGTAACATCAGTCTCAGTGCATATGTGCGTCCACAGGTGCTGTAACTTCCATCTTACACTGATAATGATTAATACGAGAAATAACAGTGTTCAGGTAGTAACATAAAATTAATATAACACAGAATAATGTTATATGCAAAAAATATTTCTTTTAAACTTTTATCCATAAAGATGTTGTATAAAATATTGAGTTTAAATAAAACTCTAAGTAATCATCTAGAGTCTAGAGCTGTCGTTACATAAATAGAATTCCATGAAAAGTAGTATAGAATTATTCAAAAGATCAGGTTTATATTGATAGAATTCATTGAAAGAAACTTATGAATTTTCTCTGAAACTACACTTCAATTTTGCTCAGTATTATTATTGTAGTTCAATATCATTTTTCTTTACTAATACAGTCCTGCTCATATTCATTTTCATACGATTAAAATTATATTCTTTATCCCCTTTTTAAAGGGCAAGTATAAATGTCCAATTATACTTTTATATAAATGACTTTTTATTAGAATAATTACTGTTATTGTCAATGAACGACAGTTATAATTGTACGTGTCACAGCCGTTAGTTTTTAAAAAACATAAACAATATTACAAACAAACTTTTCAAATAAATATTCAGAAAAAAACAGCGAGCATACTAAATGATAAAGCAGTAAATATTTTTGTAATTGTAAGTACTGTTCATATATATTGCTTTAGATATCACTAAACGAGTACTTAATTTAAAATAAAATTAGTCAACATAACTACAAACAACACATCATAAAGCATCGTAATGCTTCTCTTTGCATATATGAAAACCTGTATCGCATAAAATGTCTCATAACTATATAAAATTCTGACATCAACAGGGGTCATCAAAGTGGGCGTATTCGAGAAAAAATTAGTGCTAAACATTTCTGTCAGGATGATTGAACGAACAAGAATATTCTGACACTGAGAGAACTAGCCCGAGCCTTATTTTGGCCAAATGATTCATGGGGATCAACACGTACCTTTCCCGCCCTAACACATTTTTCCTCGATTACGCGCCGGAAACAGACAGTTTTCGGATGGTTTCCTGGCACGAATCCGATTTTTGCATGGGATCGCGCAACGAGCTCCAGAAGCATAAACACAATATAACAACTAAACGGTATTTTCATCCGCGTTTTCCTCCCCATTGGAACAACTCCAACTTCATATTCGCCGGTATTCGCGTAAACTGCCATTTCACTGTGACTCGCTAACATCAATTTTCCACACCGAGAATAACGATCCTCATGTTCTAACACTTTCACGCTGTTTAACGCTCTGCTAGCATACTGCAGAAGGTTCGACTGCAACCTTTTTTAGACAGTTTCGCGTCCTCCTATACGCTGTTTTCGCGTGAATGATTGTCACAGTGGAGAATGGTTTACATGTTTAACAGAATACGGACTTTTGGACTTTTACAACTTTTACAAGTTGGTTTTGAGAGTTTATTGTAAGATTGTTTAATAAAATTATATTTTCTGTCTTAATAACCTCAGAAATTTTAAAATAATGTAACGATATCATTAAATCGTTCTAATATCTTCTCAGTTTGATGTTTGACGTATACATTTATGACACAAATGCATAAAATCCGCAAGTAGAGATTAACTCGGGTTGAAGATAACTCGTTAGACAGTGTTATGCTTATATCCTCTCACCCAAAAAAGTTGCAGACGGCCATCAAACGTGCCAACACCACTGAGATTATCAGCAAGAGATTTTCCATCATTTGTGCCACCAACAGCAAAGAAAGCTTTTGTCCGCTTTTGTATTTTTAATTGGTGCGTTAAGGGGTTAATTCCCTTAAAACCTAAATGAATTTCTATTTTGTTGTTGTAACTGGCTCGTAAGCAGGGAGAGAAATCGTGTAGGGGCACAATATTTACAAAGGATGTCGAACGTAGAAAAGGACGCGTGTTGCGCTTGAAACTTTAATCGTCAATTAAACCATTAAATACAGTTGAAATTATATCGTGTTTAGTGTCATTTTAATCAGTAAAATGCCACATATAAGTTGGCGAAAGTCTGTGTTTGAGAAAGTCTTGATGCTTGTCTGTGAAATTTACTGTTCTTCATATATCATAATTACTATATTAGGTAATGAAAATAATAAAGAAAATTTGCGATAGATGACAATACTGTCTTTTAATAAAGTTGATATTCTTAACTGTTATTTTATGTTCCAACATAAATATTAACGAGTATATGCTTTTCTGTAACTACACTTGTCACATATTTAATAGATTGAATAAACTATAATGATCAAAATCGAATATTTAGCTGCTCATTATCAGTTACCAAAAATTTGATTTTAATGCAGCTGGACTATTTTATACTAGCTTATTCTAAATATTGTCTAAATTATCTAGAAGTTCAATTT
The DNA here is from genome assembly GCA_916610235.2 of Lasioglossum morio. Classification (NCBI taxonomy): domain Eukaryota; kingdom Metazoa; phylum Arthropoda; class Insecta; order Hymenoptera; family Halictidae; genus Lasioglossum; species Lasioglossum morio. The sequence goes on along the minus strand of OU744331.1, from coordinate 15,383,763 downwards.
TGGAACGACATAAAATCTGATTGATAAATAATAATTCTATAATAGATATATTAAATGTAGAAACGTATGACCCAATATTTTTATCAAAATAAATTCCATGTGTAAATTGCATGTAATGAAAATTTGTAAATACTGCGATAAATATTTTTTATACTGTATGTTCGTGCATCAATCACCTCAACATTGCTTGAGGCTGTGAACATTTGAACAATAATGTATGCAGTCTGCGTCTGTCTGTAAACATTCCTATGTAAACGATAATTACAATGTAAAATCATTCAAACTTGCAAGACTTGTATATAACATTTATTTCTTATTCCTATTAATCTACTCATTTCACTTCTGTTACAACGAATTTGTCATTGGAGTAGAATTATTTAGAAAGATGGAAGATTTCAAACACTGGATGTTCTTAATAGAACTGCATTCAATACCGAATATCTTCATTCATGCATAAAAGAATGGCTACTTTAAACACTGGAACGATAATGATCATAGAATTTCATTCACTCAGCTTCCCAAAAATGTCAAGAGCAGCAACATCTCACATCGTGGACCACCTCTGTGATTAAATGAAGCGTGCAGCTGTTCTAATTTAACAGTGTATTTTAAAATCTATCTTAAACGTGAAAAAGATCACGATCTTTCGAAAAAATCTAATGAGTAGGCCTTGAAATACATAGTAATGTTGATATAGTTAGTTCAGATTAAACCAACATTGAATCTCAGATGTCAGAAGATTAGAAAAACTTTTTTTAAAAAGACTGTGCATAAGTGTCTTTTGTAGCAGTAAGTATCCCCTCCCTTTAAAGGATCTTTTAAACAGTTTTCACATAAAATAAATACATTATACAATCCATTTAAACTGTACTTTTATCGTGTTTTACACAAAAGTTTATTCTATTAACAATCAGTGTATTTTGTTTTGAGAACACTATTTTGAGATCATCTATTATTTGTTATCAAAAAATAGAAGATTGTCAAATTTTGAGGTATATTCATTACAACATTCATCCGAATTAAATAAATTTCTCCAGTCAATTCGTTCACAAATGCATCTTTTCAATATGTCAAATATACGAACATGCATTTAAATCCACATTATTTAAAAAAATATATATAAATAGCCATGAATAATTTAAGCTTAAGAAAATATGAAACATTACTGAACAAATTATTCTGTTTTTTTTTTTTAATATACACTGATGATACATGTATATTGGAGACAAAACTTGTAGGACAACCTAATCAAATTTATAAACCCTTCATTTTACAAGTCAGATAAATTTCCATTTTTCCCAAAAATACGTCGAAAGAAAATGGTTGATTCGCACATAAGGGAAATACTGTAAACAGCCCTACTTCAACTACATAATATCCAAAAATTAGATACGTCGGATAATGGTCGATAAGTACCAAAACTGTGACAAAAATAAAAAAATCATTTTAGAGATTGAAAATTGTTACGTGAATTGAGTCATTAATATGTAATACGCAAATGATTGAAATAATTCAAATAATAGAAAATTATTTCAATTATAATAATTATATTTCGCTCCTGCCGAACTGGATATGTTCCGAATTGTTTAAGAAACTGAAAATATTAACATTATTCAGATAACTGATGTAATTCGTGCTGTATCCCATAAGTGGAATATTTGTATAGAACTTCTTGAACTTACCAGAACCTGTTCTTTCATTTTAGATACGTCTAGTACTAACAGTATTTTTATGCTTTCGGCGCACTGGTTCGATCGATTATCATTTTAAACACTATTTGAAAATTACCACAATAATTATTGCTCCGAATAACCGGTGCGCCGGAAGCATAAAAATATTGTTAGCAACAATCTACGATCGACATAAGGAAACATATATCCAGTACTATTCAGCACTGGGTACTCAATGCTACAATTGAATCCAAAAGTAGCTGCAGCGTTTCGTGGTACACGAAATTTATAAAAGTTATAAGCAGGCGCCTGATGCCCAATTAATATAAAAGAATTTGCAAAATACACTTTTGAGACAGTGAAATTCAATGTTCGAGGAGAGTGAACATGGAAGATTGGGTTCGCATGCTTCGCATGTTAATTTCGTTATAACAGATGAGATTGTCATTGGAAAACCCCATCATGGTCGATGATGATGTTAAACCATTGACAAGATTAGCAGATGTTTTCAATTCTATTATATTTGTCTAAATTAAATGGTCAACTCGTATTGATTTTTGTCCGAGTTTTTCGAAAAATCTAGCACCGTGCGTCGCGGCCCGCGACAGATGCGACCAGTTGTCATAGTGAATGATCGCCGATACTTTTGCTAATTAACCGGCACTCGGCCGAGCTCGTTGCTTCTCAGGCAACGATCGGCTAAGAGAGGGGCCCCGTGGAAAGTGTGTCTGGCCAGATTTAGAAGCCGCATTTTTTCCTCTCGGAACGAGTGCAGCCGGGGACGCAATCCGCGGGCCAATGACAGATATCCCGTGTCGGCTGTGCATGGAAGGAGAGGGTGCGCAGCAGCACGGAGTAGGACTGATAGAGAGTAGCATTCGGGTTTCGCTGCGATTTTGACAGCTGCATCTTCGCTACGTCTTGGCTTTTACCCTCTTCGAGGAGGGCGACCCTTACGAGAACGTTTACGGCGCGTGCAGGAATTTTCGAAACGTTGGCGTCGAACATCGTGGAGAACTATCTTTAGAGCTCACGCAGGGGCGGTGCTCTCGCTCGAAAATAGAATATTCGTCAAGGGGATATTCTCCGCTAAGAAATCCGGAGGGATTTTCTACCGTTTATTTTCTGCCCCCGAGTTTCGCTCCGCGATCGATTAAACGAACCAAACAACAAATCGCACGAAATGGAATTCCATCGATCATAGATCACTGTGTTAAGCGGCTTTAAAAATCGCTCTTCAGAACAAATGCCGAAGCTCTTTTTGTCTCTATGAACTGTACGAGTGTTGTGGATCGGTTGATTTATCGATCACGGTGAATTTGTTAGAGTTCAAAACGGAATTTTCTGTAGACTGAAACGGCCGGGTATAATTAGGAGAAGCGTAAAACCAATTTGTCATCATCAACAAGCCAAACTGACCTCTCTGCTGACTGGTGATTTGCTGCCGGGTGACCTGTCGTTCGGTTCTCTGTTGAATGTACTGCTGCTGTTGCTGTTGTGTGATCGTTTGCTGCTGCTGCTGTTGCTGTTGCTGCAGCTGTTGCTGCTGCTGTTGTTGCGGCTGAGACATTTGTCGCTTCATCTTGGATCAGTGGAGCAATCCAAGTCGTCTGGCTCGATTAAATTTGTTCGTCGTCGACGTTCTTCCGGGGAACACGAACGGGCCCCCGTTGGATGCGATCGGTTTCTTCTGTCTGTTTCTTTCTCCTGGTGCGAACAAACTTCCCGTGCGGTGCACTCACTGGGCACTCAACAACAACAAAAATCAAAGGAGAAACGAGGAAACGAACGATGATCGGTATCCTCTTGCGTCACTCGCGATTCTCTACCCGGTTTCGAAAGAGAATAAAGAAAACAAAATAGTAACTGTATAATCCTCCTCGATTTCTATTTCTCTCGTTAGGTCGCTGCTCGTCGCGAGCTTTATGGTGCGTATATTCTTATTTTTCTCGTTATTTAATATATCCTCTTCTTCGTTTCGTCTGTGCTGCCTTATGGCCGCGGCTCACTCCAGTCGGCAGAAGTCAAGTCATCATCAAAAGTCTTGTCCCCGAGACTCTTTAAACCAAGACGTCGGTCGAATGCGAATTGCCGGCCGATGCCGCCTCGGAAAACGAACACGGCCTTCCACGAGGACGTGGTGGCCGAAGGGTGGGGGCTCTCGAGCGAGGGTGGGGACGCCGGGCGTCCCGACGCGACGCCGGCGACGACGCGTCACGATCGAACCGAGATAGAGACTAGGGCTGTCCTGTGATTTTTCACACCCTCGACGCGACGCACAGCGATCTAAGATCGTCACAACAACAATTTTTTCAATAATATCCTAGAACATATATTCATGTTTTCAGATCAAACTGATCGAACCAGTGCGCTGAAAACATGAATATATGTTATTAACAAATTGTCGATCGAGATCATGGAAACAATATCCTAGAACCTTTGCGATTCGCGCCATAGGAACACTTGGGAAATTGATACGACAGACACTGGTCCACGCGCTCGATCTAGCTGTTCATTAATATTTTATCACTATTTGAAAGTTTAAACGTATAGTAATTTAGGTCGTTGGATTCGTTTTGATATCAGCTACAATATTGTGAAGTCAAAAATATATATTGACTTTTAAAAATTCAAGGTAACTTTAATTATTTATGCATTAAAAAATTCTTTTTTTAATTTTTTCGATTGAAATCTATAGACTGCTGAATGTTGATTAAGTTTTGTTTAAAACATTTTTTTCTCAGATTATCGGAAGTATCTGATAAATCAGGCTCAGGTTTTAAATAAACACAATAATCAATCATTTTTTAAGTAATTGATTTTATAAACATAATTAAAAATATTTTATTCAAAACTGTGCGAAAAACATAATAGTAATTATAAAAAACAAAAATATAATTTTTATAAACAACGATAACAATTGGACATTATATCATATTGACAAATCATTATTGTCATCATTTTCTTCTTCAACATGTTTCAATATTAGTCGTTTGACTTCACCATCAAAATACGTTTGCTTCTTAAAAACTTGTCTATTACTTGGAGATATTGAAGAAAAAAGACACGCCGCGCCAGAGGTTCGGCCGCAATTCAGACGATACGTACGCTTTAAACAATAATAACTTGTGTACCCGGACCGAACAGGATGTGATTCTTCCATAATTTCATAGAGAAAAGAACGCTGATAATAATTCACTTTGATGCAATGAGGGCCCATGGGGGACTCGAAAGATATCCTTCACCAAAGATTGAAAATTTTGAAGATTCTCTTGAGTTTATTGAGCATTGTTATTTCAATAAATTATAAATATTAAATCTTAGTACAAGAAATATACTCTAAGTACAGACAAATACTATTCATTTGCAACAAAAATGGACACATAATATTAAATAGATTCTCCAGGGTATCAATAAGAAAAGAGGTAATTTTTCGGTGGCAAATAGGATTCATAAAATGTTGATTTTTAAATGCTTGTTCTGATCACAATTTTAATAACTCTCATTAATTTCGTCGTTTTCGAATTTCATGGACATTTAGGAAATATACATTCAATAAACATCGATTTGGGCAAGTTACTGTTTTACCAAATGAATAACTAGATCGAGCGCGTGGATCAGTGTGCGACAGGGTGTAAAATTGATATAAGCAGGTTATAGTCTGGTGCACTGGTTCTTTCTGCAAATGATCCGCGAAATATATTAAGTATGTGCCGTTTATTTTGAAAGTGGCCCAACAATAAGTCCATTTTCAAGAAAAATCAAGTTAGCAATCTTAATATTTACATTTCTACGTTACCTGTTCATTCTGAAGGAAATTGTAACTAATATATTTCAAATCACAAAGATTTTGTAAAAGGGAAATTAGCTGCTTAATAGAATGATAGAAATTATTTTTTAAGTCCATTTATCACATGTACCACCTGAAGTTAGCTGTCATAAAAAACGTTTTGCAGTTACGTACATTCAGAGTAAGTACGATAATTTTGCATGTATTTTGCGTAGTTATTTTGATGGTTGGAAAATTGGCTTTGAAAGATGATAACTTCATTTTAAATGAAATGAATCAAGAGGATTTCATATCAACAAGACTGTTGGAAGATGCGACTTTTAAAAAGGTAGAGAATTCTAACGGAGAAACAATAAACTGGTTAAAAATATATTAGATGTGTTGTTTGAGAAATGAACCATATACAATTTTCTATAAGATATCAATGGATAAGAATGCAGAGTTTAAAATACTTAATTTATTACTACGTCGGGGTAGACCTAGAAAATTCGGAAATACTGTATTTACAGCACTTTATAAAAATATAAGACAGATTACAACAACGAAATACAAGGATCTGATGGACTTACTACGATATATACCACCGGAACACCTTAACTTCTTCAAATCCCTCCCGCATATACAAAATGTAGATGAGGAGTAAATTGTTATGTAATTTATATGTATCGTTAGAAGATTTCCTAAATTGCATAATTGCTGTGCTATGATTTTTTACACCCTAAACGCGTCGCACAGTGATCTAAAATCGTCACAACAACAGTTGGACCATGGAATACTTGGTACATTACTATAACAGGGTGTGAATGAGAAAATATATCGTGGAAATGCCTATTCCTTTGAATACCATCTGTGCAAATTAAACCTTAACTGATATACTGATATAGAATATTTCTCCACATTAAATTGCGAACAACAAGTTAGTTGTCTTCTTTGGAGCTTTGGATTATTTAGTTTTAAATTATCTATTTCACCCTTACTGGCACACTGAGGTCTCTCATGACCCTAACGTAACTTCTGTATACAAAGTTTCGCTAGTTTATTATAGGAAAATTGCAAATATCAACATTTTCTCACTTCTTTAGAACATTTCGATTATTTAGTCTAAAATAGTACACTTAGAAGTATATGAAACAAATTTTTTAAAGGTAAATCTTTGTTTTATTCGGATCTGATGCTATTATAAATTCGACAAAACACGTTTTCAAAGGGTATTTTTATTAAAACGATGTATTTGCAGACAAATAATGGTTGCGGTAACACCACATCTCAAGAGTTTAATCGTTCTCAACACTAACCGTACCACGACTGGTTTCACTTTTTTATTTTTTAATTACTGAAATTATAAAGATGCTTCCATTAGATATTATCTATTATCTATATAAATAAAAATTAAATGCTGTTCGTTGGTAAGCGCATCACTTGAGAACGGCTAGAACGATTTGGCTAATTTAAAAAAAATGTTCGTAATAGTTCGAATAAGGTTTTAGGGAAAGAAAAATTGAAAAATTTGCCCGAAAAAGTGGAATATTCGGTAAAAACTAAAAGTGCTTTTCAATTATATTTCAATACAACAAACAAAATGAATTTACATTATCGATGTTTTATAGTGACAGGACAATGTCTGTCGTGTCAGCTAGTTATCTGATAAATTTCTTTATTCAAGCACGTATTATTATAGAAATTGTGAATAATCTAAATAAGTTCAGTCTTGCAATTTTGTATGGTTAGTGTTAAGCAAAACAATTGTAACATAATTTTAATGTAGCTTCCACAAGACAAACGTAACAACCTTCGATATTACAGTATTTTACAGAACTTTGATATAATTCCTCATTGATGAATGAGCTGAATTTATTACTAAAAATATAGACGAACATTGGAGTCTATGCACTAATGCGAATTAATAATTTCTTCTAAACGAAGATTAGATTGATAAGCATTTGTAACAGTGCCATTTATTCTCGCGATGATAAACAAGATTAAAAAAGAATCTAAATGGAAATCTTAAACCAAAATGTCAAATATCATAGCTTCGTGCAATTTATTATTCACAGTCCTCTTAAGAAGTACCATTAAGATTTCTCAAACGCGTCATCCTCAAGAATTGTTACGCACGTCGCCGTTTGGATTACGGTTCTCGGATTTTCTACCGCTTTCTGCGTTTATTTCGGGCACTGAATGCTCTCGGTGTTTACATATATTTTTCCACGGTACGTATTTTTCCTGGCTCCTACAGGGCGCAACTAAAGCGTCGGTCGCTGCTTCCAAAAATGAATCCACTCATTTCTATTTCCGTAGATACTTCTAACAAAAATGTATGAATCAACAATTACTGTGTAATTTCTTTTTATTTATGATTTTATGTCGCATTAACTGTTGGTTTCTTAGCGACATCATGAAATAAGTCCTGATATATCTGCTTATTTATTGATATGTTTGGTTCCTTTGATGAAATTCAGTAGGTCATTTACTTTCTAGAGTGTAGACTCAATTTCTATCGTTTCTGAAGATTTTATCAACGTAAATTTCGAAAATGTTTATTTTCTATTCTCATTGAAAAGAAGTTCTTTTAAAGAACAGATTAATAATGATTGATAAAATTGAACCGTCTATAGGATAAAGCGATTAACTGCCTTTCGAGTTTGTTAATAAATATTGTTTAAGATTAAAGAACAGTAAATTTTCTGTTTAATGAGGAAATATATTCGAATAGTAAAAAGTTAGGAATCACCTTTTTAGATATAGAATAAATTCTGATGAATGTATAGTCGAGGACAATATTAAGTAGACACCCTTTAAAAGCCACTAACTTTTTTTAAATTAAACGAAACAACTCGAGTGTTTTTAAGATGTTAGAGGAAATAGTTTACTAGGTAATGTGTAGAAAATAATTTTTTTAAATTGGAATTCACAAGAAAAAATGAAGTATATTTTATATAACCTTAAATAACTTTACTTGGTTCAATATTAAACCAATTTTTACTTTACGGAGTTAGATTTGGCAAATAAATATATGCGGTAATTATTTGTCGTTTCATTATATGAGGTAGTTCAAATTATTTGAAATAGAAAATAACATGTTGGACATTTGAAATACTTATCTAAAATAATCAAATAACAATTTATTTGATTATTTGAATTGAAGTATTTCACAAAATAAAATAATAGATAATCATTTCCTAAAACTATTTTATTGCATAATATGCGAGATAATTTATTTCAAATATTTTTGTGAAATAACTTTTTATTTCAAGTAATATTTCAAACAAGTTTTAAAATATGATATTTGAAATAGTACTCAACTCTGGTACGGTGTTTTTATTTACAATTTCAAATTTAAATATTATTCCTGAAAATTAGGGTTCGAATTCAATACATTTATGAGTGTAAATCGTTTCTTAACGATGAGATAAGACTGTATGTTTATGCAGTTTCTCAGAGCAATGCAAAGAGTAAAATATTTTATTTTGTGTGTTAGATTGCTGAAATATAAATATTTTATTTTGAGGTACAGATTATTAAAATAGAAATATTTTAATTTTCGAAATTGTATATCGTACTGAAAATACTATTTTCTTTAAGCAAACTAAAATCTAAAATATTAAATAATATTTGAAATATTTGTTTCGCCAAATAATGTCCACCTCTGATCTAATGAAGTGAAATTGGCGCGGTTCACTTATTTAATCCGGAATTATGATTGCTACGCGCCGTACGCGCCTCGCTCTTTTGATTCATTCCGTTCTTCTAGAAAGTAGTACAGGTTCAATTTCGAATGAACGAGGTAAGAACAGGCTTAATCGGAGATGATTAATATCTTTTTTTTTACATTCTTGCAAGTAAAGGAAGAGTAATGGCTATGGAGTTTTTTTTCTGGAATTAGTGGCACGTTAAAAATTGGAACAAGTGAAATTGCAAGGTTGTTACGTGTGTGGAGAATTTCGAATGGTCTCGTTGTGATCGATTCATACTTTGGTTACATATTGTTATAATACTTATTATCGGTCGCTTGTAAATAGACAGCAGATCTTTAAGCAACATAAAAGTATTTTTCTACCTGAATTGCAACAAACTAGAGTGACATAGAAATTTCTTTTGTTCCTTTGATATGTTCAGTAGATAGACAATGATATAGCAGTATTTTTTTAAATCTTCTAATATTTTAAATTACACCTACTCGTTCTGATCATAAATACATAACATGTACTGTTTACTTGTAAATGTTTATATTATTGTTAAAATTTAACTATACATATTAAATTAATTCATAACATCCCTGTTTCATTAGAATTTAAACCTTTTTCAGTATTTAAAATTTGAAGTAACTTGTCAAATATCTTTGTTTAATTTAATGTACATATATTTATATTCCGTAGTAGACTACACATTTTCTTGTTTAATTATTTGTTGTTGTTGTTAAAAAATTTGAAAAAGTATTTGCACCTCTACTTTGTTTTCATTAGAGAATCGATTAACCGTTTGCACTCGGAGCTATTTTATTTCGAAAATTAAGCATATCTTCCTATCTAGAATAATTCCATTCTATTTGATTTTTTTTTCATTTTGTGGATGTGAAATTAATAGAATACCTCGTACAATATTGAAATGGTTAATAATTGGTTAGATCCCAGCACATTTAATAATGTAAACGATATTTTGAATTATAGACAGCAATTTTTAGCGGTGACTCAGAATAGCGGTGACTTAGCACGACTCGAGTGCTAAGGGTTAAAATCTACACTTTAATTATAATGATATAAAAACGAACGTTTTTATAATATGTATATTGATGGACTCAAACGTGGACCAACGGTTTAACAGAATTACGTCGAACGTTGAAACTGTGGTTGGCATGCTGTGTCTGCACGATGGCAGAATCAATTATTTAGTATTATCGATCGATACGATCGAACGAACCTTGTCTAGGGAGGGAGGGAGGGAGGGAGGGAGGGAGGGAGGGAGGGAGGGAGGGAGAGAGGGAGGGAGAGAGAGAGAGAGAGAGAGAGAGAGAGAGAGAGAGAGAGAGAGAGAGAGAGAGAGAGAGAGAGAGAGAGAGAGAGAGAGAGAGAGAGAGAGAGAGAGAGAGAGAGAGATTGTGCATGACGAACGAAGATGCGTTTGGTTATAGTATTTTTGCCATAGCTTATATTATTGTATTATTTATCTAAATATATATATACTGTTAACCATTGAACGGCGGCTCTCATCATTTACGGACCCACATAAACAATTTCCATAAATGTTACTACACAAATAAGAGAAACTAAGTTATAGGTTTGATTAAAAAACTCTATTAACATTTTTTTGTAAATACGCGACTGTTATGTAGTTTTTTCCTAAAAGCTTTACAACAGTTTCAGCACTCCTTACAAAATGTTCTTTTTATTTATTTTACGTCGCTATCAACTCTTTGTTAAGGTTATTTCACGACGAGTTTTTTTATAAAAGATTTTATTAGGTACAAATGCTACTCAGCACAGGCGTTTGAGCTTCATGCCAGGAATGATCGCTACGACATTAATTGCTCAGGGTATGAATTCTCCACGCCTTTTCTTCTATCGTACGCTGGGAATATTTCAAAAAGAATTTCAAGGAAAGAAATGACCGTTTCGTTCCTTACATTTATAATGCTACTGTGCTTTTTCACATTGGAACCTTTTGCATTTTATTACCGGTTAAACATTTAGATATAACGTACTTTAATAGACTTTAATAGACTTGTACGCAAAATATGGAAGAAATAGTAGCTACTATAACTAAAAAGTATTTGGCGGCTGGGATAGACGAGACAAGGAAAAGAAAGAGAACGTTTCTATGTATATTAGGAATAAATACGGACCCCGTTTTTACAAAGGCCTCCCATGCAATACCCTTACTGAAACGAATACTATAGTTTCAATCAAAAGTCTCTAAACATGTGCATCCGATTCGATTGTTGATAATTTATTAAGGCGGGTTCCGAACCACTTTGGGCACCACAGTATTAGATAGCACATAGAATAAAATCTTAGAAAATGTTGAATAATTGATTTAAAAATATACTGTGAGGCAAGGCAGTTATGTCTAAGACATTGCGTCATTACTTTCGGTAACAGATTATGTTGTGTCTTATATTGTTAATATTTCAGTGACCAGAATAACCCTCGGTATGGCTGATGATTCATGTCTGAATCTGATTAACCTTGATAACAGGGTGATGAAGGAAGGTCTAAATTGTTAATAACTTCACATCACACGTGATGTATCATTCCGAATTGTCAATGTATAATCAATGTAGGACAAATAGATCTATGAAATCTGTCTCATTTCACATAGATTCTCCATTTTACATTTTAAAAATAGCACTTGCCAACGCAACCTAAATATATAACACATTATTCTACAACTTATAAATATTCCTTCTTACACAAAGGACAATGAGAATAGAATTTGGAAAATTAAATTCGGAAAATAAAGCGATTTAATGACTAACATCATCAAATAACTGCCCTAGTATTTGATAATTATTTGAAATATAGAAATGTATTCATAGAAGAAATCGTGGAAAATGTAGATATATTCAATGTTGTTATTTTGATCAAGCAACGTTTATCAGCTGTTTTAATACTTGCTACTATTACTCACTTGCACATAACAAGGCTTCTAAATTATAATACGAAATTTGATAATATACTAACGAATTTTATGAGACTGACTTCTACTACATTTTTAGATATATTTTTTAATTGTACGAAACAGATTTCTTTCGTGTTTCCAACAAATCTGATGAACACAATATATTTATAAATTGATAATAACGGAAACTAAAGAGAACACATTATTCTTCTTCTTATAAACATCCTCTCTTATTGAAAAATTCAATTGAATTCAATGTTGTTATTTTAATCAAGCAATGTTTACCAGCTACTTCAATTACTTGCAGTTGATAAGGCCTTCTAACTAATACTACATTTGATAATACACTACAAATTTTATGAAATTGACTTGTATTAAGTTTTTAGAAAGATATTTATTTTGTGTTTGTAAAAAATCTGATGAGCACATCATAAATTGGTAACAACGCGAGATAGTTTCCAGCAGAATGCACGAAGAAAAGTTCATTCATCAAATATAGAACTGAAACGAAATTAAGGAACTACCCACGCGTGAAATGTCTCTGTCCTGATCATTGATACACATTCTGAGTGTACAATGAATCCTGTTTCAAATTTATTCATCAGTCGCGACAACTTTCACGCTGTTCGGTCTCTCAATCACAAAACCTGTATACAGAGTGTTGACACGCAATGAGACATTGTCCTCGTGACCGATCCAAAATAAGAAATTTACTTTGCACAGTGGAACAGGATTCGAAATTTGTTAATCTTTTTTTCTCGGGAAGGTCGCAGACGAATCACAACGAACTGGTTCCACTTCGCAAGGTGGATCTGTATTACTCGAGGAGAGAATCCTCCGCCGCTTATTACTTAAATTGTCCATTGAATTGTCAAGTTACACTTTCTCACAAGTAACAAGCAAGTTGCTTGAAGTAACATGTGCATGTTTCAAAATCTAAGGTAGTTTTCTACCTTGTTGCAGACGTGGGCATTATGTGATGAAACAAATATTTTAAATATTATTTAATATTTTAGACTTTATTTTGCTTAAAGAAAATAGTATTTTAATTTAATGTATTTCAACAAAAAATGATAGACAAACTATAGATTAAAATAATTCGTAGAATTGATACATTGTATTTTCGATTCTGCAAAATAATTCTAGAAAAAAGTAGAATAGGATTTATTCAGTTTCTGCACGGTTTCCTTGTTTCTTTTAACACATACATGTTTATAGCTATATTGTTTCTTGTTCCAGTAGTAAGACAGCAAATTTTCTTGTAGAACTATTGTAGAAAGCAACGGTACATAAAATGGCGAATTTTAAAAATATATAATTCTTTTTGCACATTAGCTTTTTTTATGTGTTTATTGTATAATGTGCGTTTAGTGAATGCATTTTCATATTGTTAATTGCTTCTTATATAATTTTAGTTAGCTTAACACAAGATTTATACTGTGTTGTAAATATATTTTTATCGACATTTTTGTATGGTTTCTTATTTACTTAACACATTTTGTTCGTAGCTATATGTTTTCTTGTTTCAGTAGTAAGACATCGAATTTGTTGAGATATGACAGAAAGCAACGGTAAGTAAAATATCGATTTAAAAAAAATATAATTCTTTAGCATATTAGCTTTTTTTATGTGTTTATTTAGTAATGTGATCTTAGTGAATGCATTTCCATATTATTGATTGCTTCTTATATAATTTATGTTAGCTTAACACAATATTTATACTGTGCTGTAAATATATTTTTACCGACATCTTTGCACAGTACGTACCTACAGTGTAAATAGAGATCCAGGTATATATTGCATATAATTGTGTAAAATAAAATTATTTCTAGTAAACTGATAAAAGTCAAGATATTTTCTTCATGTTATGAGCCTTAATTGAATAGAGTGCAGTTGACTATTAAACATCAAGATAAAAGTAATTATTATTATTATTATCAGACAGGGGATATTTATGCAAAATGAAAATTGTTGGCGTCAATTGCAAGAAACAGTAATCATATAGAACTTTTTTTGTTTCTTTAATAATGAGATAAAAACATTGTATTGACGTACTTAAATTGTTTTTGCTTCTATTACACATTACAGGATTATATATCTTCTTTTAGTAATTTAGTAAATGGACTGTGGATTTTGTGGATTTATCACTAGAACAAGTTGGTGTAATTTAATGTTTTAAAAATGTCTTAAATTACACCAACTCGTTCTAGTGATAAACGCACAAAATCCACAGTCTTTCGATTTAAAATACATAGTTCGAAGTCCAACTGCAATTTTTAGAAAGTTGTAGACCAGTTTGCTGTTTTTTCTGGTAGAACTCATGCTCACAAGATCAAACTTATTTGCAAGCAATGGTAAACAAATGTAATAGAAAAAGTGAACGATTCATACAATTCATGGTGACAAATTTCTGACCGTAATCAATTTACAAATGTTCGTCCAATTTCTGTGAAGACAGGTGAGAAACTGATGTAACACAAAAACAGCTGCAACTTGAGAACAAGGTCATACGAATGTATGGAGACAAAGATTATTTTTTTGGCTTCTAACAATACTTTTACAATCCTTATCACTAGATTGTAAATTTTATTAAAGCAAGAGTTAAAAAGATCTACGGATATGAGTGTACTAGTTTTAGTTGAACAAGATAATTAAGAGAAGAAAAGATCTTTCATTTAGCTCCTGTATCTTGCAATAAACGTAAATATTTTTTATTTTTCATAAAGGTCCGCAGTTTACTCATCACTTAATGTGAAACTCTCAATATCTCTTTTTCCAAAATTTTGAACATGCTAAACTTGTTAATAATGTAGCTCAAATCTTTTGTTACCAAACCGACTTTTTGTGGTTAAATGACAAACTACTGTCATTTGTGGAAAACCTCCGTTCGTTCGAAATTATTGAGAAAGAGCATATGAAATATTGATTTTTTAATAGAAATTTTCTTCAACATTTTAAACGAATTTTACTGATGAAAGCAATAAGGTTTATGGTACTAAATATGTTAAAATTTATTTTTTAAGTCAGTATTAATTATAGTTTCATTTTACCGCAGGTCTCTTTGCTTGTACCATAAATTTTTACCAATATTTTTATTAAATTTTTTATATTTAGTTTAAAATATTTCAATAAAGAAATACATTATCATCTGAATTTATTATTCAAATAGTTTAAGAAATCGTGAATACTACGAAAACGATTTCGGGAAATCTATAGAGCAGGTTCTAAATTATTGATATTAAGTTATTCATTAATTAATATAAACTGCCATTATCAAATTCTAGGTAGTGAAAACTATAGATTAGTAATGATGTAAATAAATATTTTTCGAATTGTTTTCTGTGGTGTTCCCATTCGGCTATAATTCGCAACACTCTCGCATGTTAAAAATTAATTTTTTAAATCTATAGAGTATGAATAGTATATTTCAATTGGTTTAAATGATAAATGTCATATAAATGCAGCGTATCTATCTTTCAGTACATTGAAAGAAAGTATAATTAGTAATTACTAGCCTGCCGATCTTTATGCAAAATAAAAAAGATCTTCATTAATTGCAGCGCACAGGATCTAAATAAGTATATGTTTCTTTCTGCAATAATTTCAGTGAATTGATAACAGTACATACGCCTATTCTTAAACTCTTCTAATCTTTCTAACGTTTCAACTTTGATGTACTCATTTTTATTAAAAATGCATAAAATTTGCAGTATAATAATTACTAGACTGCGGATCTTTATGGAAATATGGCTTTTAAAAAATTTCAAAACATGTTAGGATATAAAATACTACAGAATTTAGTACGATTTTAAATTATTTCAGATCTAAGAAGGCAACTATGCACCACGGAAAATAAGATTTTAATTGATTCGAGTTTCTTAAAATTCGTCTACAAAAACTGCAAATTGCATAAAAATCCGCAGTCTACTAATTACATACATCAATCCCCAACACCGATATATCATATGCTTTGACCCATTAAAGTAAATTACTCTATTCCTGACCATAAGTGATTGTTTTGCAATCTTCCAATTTGTTCTTAAGAAACTTTACAACATTTTTCTAAAATAGGTCAGAGGGTGTTGTCAACCCTAGAATTGTTTAAAAAAAAAAGATTTATTCGGTATAGCATCAGATGAATTATATTTCTGCAAAGCCTTTTTTTTATTTTTTGAATTATCAAACTCCCTTGTCAATCAATGTTTATTAAACATTCCCTTCGGCTCAATATCCATGTTTGCACGGATTGCAAAATTTCCAAACAAAACAAACGAAAGCACTATCTCCTTGTATATTTAATGTCATACAATAATAAATTTCAAAGATTTTTTATTCTAATTTTATTAGCATTCCCTTGATACGTAACAACTATACTACCAGGTGTTTACAAAAAATAAAAATTATCTACATCAATTGTAAGGAACAATGGGGTAAACTAAAATACATTTTTTCTTTGAATATTAGGTCGTGGCTAAAATACGTAAGTTCAGCATGTCTTTTATTTATTAATAAAATACAGAACTGTATCCAATCACTTGTACAATTCCTGACTCCAAATGGCATGTTTACAATCATATCTGTGTACATTTACACAATGAGTCATAACTAAATCGTTAAAATTCGTCCATATAAATACACATGTTTGCAACCGTACAAAATGTCACGTCTCAATAATTTTCAAAAATTATAAATACTGTAATTATGTCCTCAATTTCTTGTAACGTTTTCACAGTTTAATACTTCATCACGTCATTTTTATCGTAAATGCATAAAAATTCATATTCTAGTACTAACTGTAATCTGTTACTCGAATATCAGCTAAACCTAATAAACAATAGTTAAACTTTAATAGGCTTCTCAATAATTGTGCTGCACCAATTGGAAGTTTAGAAATCTTCTTTTGCACAATAATCCCGAGAGAAATTATTATATTTCGTAATAACAGGGGTGAGTTGTTGGTTTATGATTAAAATTGCTGTTGCTACTGAAGGAACCTTTTAAAAAATCCTCAGTCACGAATCGTAAACTTTTAAAAATTATGTTAGAACCACCGGTAGGTAATGTGTTAACAAGCGAAATAAAGCAGAAGAAATCTAATCTGAAGTGCTTGTTTGTTCAGTAAACGGAGCAGTGGGTATAGCAACGTGGTCGCGAATAGGGACATTTACCTTAATTAACAGAAAGGCCTTCGGTTGGCCTGTAAGATGTACTCGAAGAAATGAAATAAAAGAATATTGTCCTACATAAAATGTATACAATATAGAAGCACAATGAAGTCACCAGGGAATTTCGCATCCGACCGAACGACTGAACAAGACTAAATGTTTTCTTATTGTCCGACAAGTGAACCACTAAATGAGTACTCAAATCGACCGATGAATTACGTGAAAGGAGGAGAACTCGTGGCCCGAGCGGAGCCGCAAGTCGGCGCGCGGCTCACGCAGTGTTCTCGCGCTCACTGACAGCCACCCACGCATCTACGCACTTCTCACACCCTGCCTCCCGCCCCTCGCAGCCCCTTTCTCCACCTTTTTCTCCTTCTTCGTCGCTCGGTCTCCCGAGCGAGGACTAGTGAGGAGAGTTGGCCGTACGAAGCGGTGTCTCTCGTGGCTAGCGATGCGATGGGATCAAGTTCAATACAGTAGTATCAAAGCTGAGGAAATAGTATTTTAAATACTACATACTAAATAATCCTATTCATTTTAAAGTATGTGTACAATTTTGAAAACAAAATATTTTAAAGTATGTGTACAAGTTTGAAAATAAAATATTTTATTTGATGCAGTAATTTTTGAAAATAAAATAATTTACTTGAGGCAGTAATTTTTGAAAATAGTATTTTATTTGAAGAATATTGAAAATATTTGGACTTTGTCTGTATTTTCAATTTCAATTTTAAATATTATTGCTGAAATTAATGCTTCACATTGAATAGATTTCTAAGTAGAAATAGTTATTATTAAATAAAACGAAAATGTGGCAGATGATATAGTTTCTTATATTAAGTACCATTGTTTCTTTAAATTATTGCTAAGATAAGAAATATTAAATTACCTATAAGTAATGCGATTTTTTAAAATATTAGGTATAACGACATAAAAAATACAATATTCTATTTTGTTTCAGATTATTAAAACAGAAATATTTTATTTTGTGGTACCGATTGTTAAAATAGAAATATTTTATTTTGTGGTACCGATTGTTAAAATAGAAATATTTAATTTTGTTCCGATTGGTAAAATAGAAATATTTAATTTTGTTCCGATTGTTAAAATAGAAATATTTTATTTTGTTCCGATTGTTAAAATAGAAATATATTTTATTTTCGAAATTGTATATCTTATTTAAAATACTATTTTCTTTAAGCAAAATAAAGTCGAAATATTAAATAGTATTTTAAATATTGGTTTCGCCAAATAATGCCTATCTCTGGGGTTTTCAATAGTCAAAAGCGCTAGATGAAAAATCAATCTAAATCTAGACCGCAATCGCCCTCAAAAGTTCTAGTTTTACGTTTACAAGGCTAATTTTCATTATTCGGCAGCATGCAGCAGCTTTATGAAAATAGTTACAGTGGCCCACGTTAATATTTGGACGTTCTAAAAAAGACGATAACTTTTTAAATATTGTACCATACGATTTGAACTTTTTTGGGAAGTTAGAGCAATTATTTTGCTACAGGATGTGATAAAAATTTTGTCAAAAATTACAATTGATCGGAATTGTAGAAAAAATACGCTATTGAAACTTTAAAAACTACGTTTTGTAGATCTGTGTCGATTAAACATATTCTAAAAATTTCGGGAAAACGGGCGACGTTGGAATGAGCTACAAACGTTTAAAGATGGTAAAAATTGCACATTTTCATGATTTTCGGACTATAACTGCAGTACATCGAAGGATTCTTACATCTTTCAATGCCTCTCGTTTTTTCCGCATCAACCGATTTCGATGAAACTTTCACAATGCATATAATTGACACGGATCTACAAAACGTAGTTTTTAAATTTTCAATATAGTTCCACATAAAAAAGTTGTAAAATGCAACTTTTAGTATTTTTTTTACAATTTCGATCGGTTGAAATTTTTGATCAAATTTTTTTTCAACTGCTGTAGCAAACTAATTGCTTTAGCTTCTGAAAAAACTTCAAATCGTATAGTACAATATTAAAAAAGTTATCGTCTTTTTAAGAGTTTCCGAATATTAGTGGGAGTCACTGTACATATGAGCCGTTCATTTTGAAAGTGATCTAAGTCTATTTTCGAGAAAAATCAAGTTAGAAATTTTAATATTTACATTTCTACGTTATCTTTTTTAAAATCACAAAGATTTTGTAAAAAGGAAATTAGCTGGTTAATAGAATAATACAAATTTTTATTTTGACAGTGGCCTAAGTCCATTTGTCATTTGTTTGATGTTCAGGTAGTATGTAGCCTGCAGCAGACGTCTAGATCTCTAACCTCCAGTAGAAATATTAAAATAGCTTTATGAATATTTATTAGTATATTATTATTATTAATAATGTTGCGGAGGCTTCGGCGTGGTCTTGCCGGAGAACACATTATAATAATAAACAAGGAAACTATAACTTTATTAACTGAACGACAAAGAGGTATATAATCGTTGATGCGTGTTCTTGTATCAATCACTCAAGAGGATCTGACAACACTCTTCTTCTTATCAACAACTTCGTTGTCTGGGGCGACTTCACTCGATCTCTGCGATATCTTGAGAATATCACAAGGGAAGGCAACTTCATCTCGTGCCGTCGTAACAATATATATTTAATATCTGAGAAATATGTATGTATATGGATCCAAATGTACCGTCATCCTGTGAAATATGACTTCATTTGTTTTATCCATAAGCTCTTTCGATTGTATTCTGTTCTATGTATATTTTTTAAATAATTTGTGTGACGCTTCCAGCACTATTTCTGAATAGACACGAATTGGCAAAATGCAGTTTTTAACTACTGATGATCCATGCATTTAAGTCTTGTGTACTGATGGTGGTTTGTCGAAGCAACAATATAAATTCATAAATGATTTTGCCGCACCGATACAATAGATTTGAATAAAGATAATAAAGATTCATTTGAAACTCGTGATCAGCGACTGTAAAAATCTCCATACAGGATGCTCCGAATAATATACTTAATTGTTTTATTAAAACCATTAAAAATTAATATAAAGTTACAGAAGTCGGTTGAAGATGCCTCTTCGAGAGAATCCTCAATCAAAAAATATTTATATATCGACACATATCAAATTATTATTGGTATTATGTATTGTTAAGTATATAGAAATTAGACTTAGAAATTTTATTATGTGTACTAAAAAATAGTCATTAGTTAGATCCGATCGCAAACACACAATCATATCGACATCCTACTGTTTTGCATTGAAAATTTGAAACATGAATTTCTATTTTTGGCGTAAACATCCATATTCACAAATAATGACTTAACCCCTTGCTCTATAATATCATGTCAGACTCGCGATGAAGATTCAGAATTAATTAATTACATCCTGGTTTAAAGAAAATCAATAACATACATTCTATTTTGGTTTTGTGAATGTATAGTTATTGGAAAACAATAACTATATATTTCTAATGAGAGTTGGGCAAAAATTATATTAAAATAAAAATTTCGAATTAAGTACGTGGGTTTATAACCCACTTTATTCGAAATTTTTATTTAAATGATATTTTTATCCAACTCTGTTTACAATAGATATAAATGTTCTCCTTTTATAGGAAATTGCGAACTACAAAAGAAGTTCTAACCACTGAAACCGTAAAATAAATCATAGGACAAGGGTTAATTGACGTAATTTGCATTATTCGGCAGTGTAATTTATACTATTCGGAAGCATAAAGCAGCGCGTGTAGCTACTTTCATAAAGCTGCGACAGCTACATGCTGCCAAATAATGCAAATTATGCCTCGTAAACGTAAAAATAGGACTTTTGAGAGTGACGGTGATCTAGATTGGTTTTTTATCTACCGCTTTTGATTACTGAAAAACCCCATCTTTGCATTATCGAGAAATGAGAAGGCGTATCGGGCAACCTTGCAATACTGGAAAAACTTGGTCTCTTTTACTGATATGCTCATGAAATGTCCATAACCATCAAGTCAGATTCGAACCCACTTACAATGCACTTGATCCCATCTCTACCCATGCCCTGCAACACAGTCGGTGCGCGTAGTCCCCTTTTCTTCGTTTCATTTCTCCACATTGCTTAATTTTCGTCTTATATCTCCCTCCCACAACTTGTTCTTTTCCTTTCGCGTCGCCCAGAACAGTTTTTAACGCGACACGCGTCGCTCGAGAATTTCATGGACGAAACTGGGGCAATCTTGATATCATAAACCGTTGAACATTTTTTTCAGCATGTATTGCATTTTTAAAAGCACGATTATGTTTTTCATGTATACATATAATTCATTAATATTCTGCTTAAAATTATGGTAATGCTACTATACACATACAACACACATGTATACATATAATTCATTAATATTCTGCTTCAAACAATACTAATACTAATGCTACTATACATATAATTCATTATTATTCTTATTTGAATTACACTAATGCTGGTATACATACCTATACATACAATACGTCTGTACATATTCATATAACTTATCAATAGACTGCGTATCTTTATGCATTTATCGCTTATGAAAATTTTCAAAACAAAGCTAGAATATCAAATTCAATAGAATTTTGTACAATTTTTATTTGTTTTAGATCTACAAAGACTGTTCGCATTAAAAATAAGATTTTATTTCATTCCGCATCCTTAAAATTTGTCTACAAAAATTGGAAAATTTATAAACATCCGCAGTCTACATATGAATATACTACTTTAAGTTGCACCCACTGATTTTTGCCATAAATGCATAAAATACACAGTCTACTAACGATTGTGATTGTTATTCATCTATTTCACCTTTCCAAAATTCGTATTACATTGCATACTTTTTTCGTGCATACAGGCAGAGCAGGGCATAAATCAGCTAACAATTAAAAATGACTGATAGTCTGGCCGATTGTTAGTGATAGCAAATAGTCACTAGTCAAAACCCTTTTATTAGTTATTCGCAACTCCATGGCACTAGCCAGTCACAGCTCTACGTAATCGTTAGTTATTGCTTATTAGTTATGATAAACTAATAAGCACTAACTAACGATTACCTGGAGCTATGATCAACTAGTAATGAATAACCAATCAAAAAGTTTTAACTAATCACTACCCTGTTATGACTGACAATCAATTAGACCATTAGTCACTCCCAACTATTAATTGATTTGTGCCCAGAGCTGGGGAAATAGCATTTTAAATAGTAAATAATAAATAATCCTATTTATTTTAAAGTATGTGTACAATTTTGAAAATAAAATATTTTATTTGATGCAGTAATTTTTGAAAATAAAATAATTTATTTGAGGCAGTAATTTTTGAAAATAGTATTTTATTTGAAGAATATTGAAAATATTTGGACTTTGTCTGTATTTTCAATTTTAATTTTAAAATAAAACGAAAATGTGACAAATGATATAGTTTCATATATTAAAAAATACAATATTCTATTTTGTTTCAGATTATTAAAATAGAAATATTTTATTTTGTGGTACCGATTGTTAAAATAGAAATACATTTTATTTTCGAAATTGTATATCTCATTTAAAATACTATTTTCTTTAAGCAAAATAAAGTCGAAATATTAAATAGTATTTGAATATTTGTTTCGCCAAATAATGCCCAGCTCTGTTTGTGCCCCACTCTGCATACAGAAAATCAGATGATAGTAAGAGAATTTATAGATAATCTTCGTGACCTAAAAGTACACGGAAAGTACACGATGCTCCTCAGTCTAGTTATGGGAGAGAATCCATTTAAATATTTCTGCGCTCTCTCTGTCTTGGCCATCGAATATGTCAGTTTCTCGGCGTCCTACATCATCTGTTTCGCTCGAGCGATCTCTCCGGGAATTTTTGTCCGGCTCTTTCCAGCTCGTGACCGCTTGGAAATCGACCCTCTTTCCGGCACTCTTTCTCATTCGGCCCCCCTATTTCGAGTTTGCCCGTACAAATCACCTAGCCGACACCTACGTGCGTGGAGGCTCGGCCAAGTTTAGTCGCCGCCTCGGACAGACCCCGGTTTTCAGTGTTTCGTGCACAAGCAGTCTTTCGAGGCACGCACCGCCGAATCCCGACACTCGGCGGCCTTCTAAAATCGTACGCATGTTCCACGATCCTCCAGAATGCTGCACGAAGGTGCAATGGAACCACGACGCGAGTAGACAAAACACTACGCATCTGTTGACGATCTCGGTAGCCACTGTTTACAGCTGAGCGCAATCGCTAACGGAACTGCCAGCTCACTCGGCGGCATGAAATTACATACATTAGTTTCGATGCTGTTATTTATACAAATCTATTTGTTCCTTTTTTCCTGACAAGGAACATTGTCCAATTCGAAGTTGCAATTTTTCGAGATTACAATCAATCTTGGTACATACATGTACGAGGTCTGATGAAATAAATGATTAGTATTTTTTTATTGAACAAGAGATAATAAAAGAGCATAGTAAGCATGCATTTTATTTTATTTAACCCTCCGCTGCATAGTGTATCATATCTGATACAGTTAAGAAATCTGGTATATAGTAAACTAAGAATGTATTTTCTTACTATTCTAAATTATGTTTATTTTTCTGAAAATGTTGTTTTAATTTTTTTAATAGTTTTCCCTTACTTAAATCAATGCAGTAGCAAATAGGTTATAAACTTCATTAGATCTTTTTAGTAAGACACCTGTGAATTTACAACACAATTATTACGTAAACTTCAACATGAAGAGGGCATCATAAATGTCGTTTATCATTTATTACGATTATGTTCATAGCAGCTAATACATCATAACATTACTTGAAAGCATAAAGCTACGCATACAGCTATTTTCATAATTTTGCGACAGCTACATGCTGCCGAATAATGCAAATTACGCCTCTTAAACGTAACAATAGGACTTTTGAGGGCGATCGCAGATAGATCTTTTATGTAGCGCTTTTGACTATTCAAGAGCCCCATCTTTGCATTATTGAGAAATGAGAAGGCGCATCCCGCAGCCTTGCAATCCTGGAAATGTGGGTCTACCCCAGGGGTTGGCCAATTTTTTTTTGAAAGGGCCAGATCGTAAAATTTTTGGGCCTGGTGAGCCATAGAGCAACAACAAACCAGGGATTCCAAATATTTTTTTAATAGAAAGTCATATTTTTTATTTCACATAGAGAGTTTTTTATTTCACATAGATTGATTTATATTTAATTTTTTCATGTAAATAACAATATTAACCTCGCGGATCGGATTCAAAACAGACGGCGGGCCCGATTTGGCCCGTGGGACGTAGTTTGCAGACTCCGTTATTTCTTAAATAAATGAAAATTGTAGTATTTTATCTTTTCATTCTGCGTTAATCAGAGCGGGATAAAATATAATTTTAAATAGTAAGGGACTGTCGTAAATGTTGAGACACATTTCGTGTTTTGGCTATTAAATTTCATAGAGTAAGAATTACGCCAAAAAATGTATACTGTTGGAAAAATATAGTTGCCAGCTACAATTTCGCTAAGGAAAGTATCATGATAGCGTTAACGGATAAAACGCCAATTTTCTAAAGACATTGTTTCCGGCAAAAAACAATTTTGCCGTATAAATTGAGACACACTATATACTCTAAAAACTAAGTGTTTAAATTGAAGTCAAAAAGGCTTAAATTCAATGTATATTGAGTATTCATTTCTTGGATCATAATTTGACACAAAAAAATATTGTTCACTCAATAACAACCGGTTTCATCGTCTGATTCATTTCCACATTGTTTGTATGTGAAATAACTTGCAGGCATATTAGAACATTTCAACTTCTTTGGCATGTTCTTCATACAGACAGTGCGATTTTTTAAAGAAATTATGAAAGTTTAAGGATATGGACAATTTGTTGAAAATCTAAAGCGTCGAAGTACTTTGTGGAGTCACTGTATCATACGTTGACCTGTCCACAGTTGTCTGCCTTGTGCTACTTCCTAAACTGATAATGAATATTTGCGATACGTGCTCCGTTGTAGTCTAGCCTGTATGGGGAAATTTGTATGCGAGACTGTAAAAAATGACGAATGTATCATCTTTTCACTTTCAGTGAAGTAATACATTACCCAACAAAAACATCCTGTAAACAGGAGCCAAGTGCCTATGACCGTAAAAAGTTGTGAAATCAAACAAAGTACGGCCAAATTCGTTAACTTAGAAATACCTCTTGCAATACTGAAAAAAGCGTTTGTAAAAATTAGTTTGAAAGAACGCTATTTAATTTTTAAAGAGTTGCATGGTAGGCTAAATTGTTCAAACTTGGCCGCTACCTAACACCTTTTATGGCCATTGGTTTAAAAAGTAACAGCCAAGTTTGAATAATTTAGCCCTCCATGTAACTCTTTAAACATTAAATAGCGTTCTTTTAAACTAATTTTTACAAACGCTTTTTTCAGTATTGCAAGAGGTATTTCTAAGCTAACGAATTTGGCCGTATTTTGTTTGATCTCACAACTTTTTACGGCCATAGGAACTTGGCTCCTGTTTACAGGATATTTTTGTTGGGATGTCATCAATTTTTGTTGATTATTTTTTTCATCAGTATTTGTTGCGACTTCGAAGCTAATAAAACGTATACTTATGTATGTTATGCTGCTGTGTTCTATCCTACGTACCTATTTCGTAATGTTTTTTTTTCCAATACAACCCCTTTAACCCTCATCCACACGTCGTGGTAACCGGGTACCTATTTCAAATTCATTTAGAATAGTACAAAAAATTACCCGTGTGGATGAGGGTTAAGGTGTAAAATTTCAAATTTTGTTAATCATTCCTTTGTGTGTTTTATGGTGGACCTATGTACCCAAGCTTATAGGTCAATGGGAAGTACCCAAAAGGTTTTGATGATCTGTCAGTCAGTCTGTCAGTGACAAATTTAGCGATTTTTGAGGTCCTACATCTCGGAACCTACTAATGTTAGAAGATTAATGTTCTGTCAATATTGAGACATGATAGAATTAACAAGCGTACGAAATTACATCTCTCCAACTGTCTCCAGTGCCGAGTTATGAGCCTCTAAAAACAGCTAAGTTGTTTCGTGTAAAAGGAGGTAGTGTGAGAACTTGTCTGGTGCACTACCGTGCACCTAGATCTATAATAGTATCATTATATTTCCATTTGGAACCGCGTATGCGCGTGCAATTATGTTGAATGAATTTTCTTGCATACTCGAACGCTAATTTTCTAGCTCCTTGTGGAAATAGACCAAAATATGATATTGTATAAATGAACATGACAAAGTTATGTAACAGATATTGAAGTTTCTCGTGATTGTTTTTATTCTTCTATTTTTTTTTAAATAAAACACTAATTATATAAAACTTTTTTAAAACTAAACCCCTGAAGAGTTATATACATATACCCTACTGTGCAAAAGAAAAAAGGCCATATTTAATAGAAAAGCGTAAAAAATCAAATAAGAACACATTAAGTTATGAAAAAGAATTCCGCTGTTTAACACTAAACTTACAGAGGCTTAAAAGTAACTGTAACATGTTCACTTATAAAAATAACAAGATTGATTTTATTTAGACTTTGTGCGGTTGCTATTGTAATGCGTGCTCTACTAAAGATATCTATATATGTAATCATTTGTTATGAAATCTTTTTTATTATTTCAATAATCGTAAAATAAAAAATCTGGAACCGGTCAGTTTTACCGGTGGTAGTAGGTTTAGTGGTAATTGACTAATTCTGAGAATATGTGTTATTGCGGATTCTCTAATGCTTTAAATGCAATAAGTCAATCATTGTACATTACAATTTCTACATAAAGATATTTTTTGTCATTATATCTTATAATTATACTGTATGCTTCTTTCTTTTGCACAATAGCGTATATTATTTTGCTTAGAGATTCGTAGTCTATAAACAAACGAAGCAATCCATGAAATTCGACGTTAAAATTCTGAGTATCGATTCCGACGACGCCGCGCCGGTATAAAATGACGAATAGGCGAACTGTTATTAAAATTGCATCGTGTTACAACCATTGTGCAGGAACACATATGCATTTGGTGCAACGAGGTTCGCACGTTGCGCTTGCGACTCCCGGCTGTTTCGCTCCGATTCGTCGAGACACGAAACGAAACGAAACGCTAACGGTTGGACAAGATTTTTGTGCCCATCGGAACCCGCGCAAAACGTTGGACGCGGCGAACGCAACGATTGCGATTAAATTGGTTCCTCTGGCGTTGTAGAAAGAGGTTGAGCTTTTAATGAGATTGGGATTTATTGCCGTCAATGTTGCTTCAGGACTGTAAACGTTCAGAAGCTAATGGTGTGTCTGGCACGTACGTGGCTCGTTTGACGATAAATGGTTTCATTGTCGCATTCTAATTTACGGCGGAACAAAGATCGTGCCGATTGTCAGAAACTTCGATAACTTTCACCTTCAAGATCTGCTTGGACCTTGTTCGTCGAGAACTGAGTAATTTGAGTGGCACTGGGTCGCCCGTTAATACACTGGCACCACGTGTAAAATTAACCCTTTGCGCTCGGTGCTATTTTAATTCGAAATTAAACATTTCTTTCAATCAAAAACAATTCCGTTGGATATGACTTTTTAAATTTTATGGATACGGAATTGGTATAATAGGGTAAACTGTACTATTGCTGGTACTGCAGTAGTAGTTATTGGCACTTTTGATTTAAACGGCAAATATTAAGAATTCCTGATATAGAAAATCATTTTATATTGCTTCTCATTTATATTTCAAAGCAACGTTGTAAGTTTTTATAACAGAGTTCCACGTATGACTGTTAGCAACGTTGGTACATTCAGTAAGACTGACACTTTATAACTTAATTTCGGACTGTGCTAAAGATGTAAGAAGTGCCTGTATGTTTAATTATAAAACAAATAGCCTGTTTAGCGGTTACTTCTCACTGTGTCAATGACTGTACTATTTATCTTACGATTGTTATTCTGTTGGATTTTGAAGCTGTTGGATTTTGCTGAAAAATCTCTATTAGCTTGTAATAGTAGCAAGTTAAGCTCGCTTAAATATTTCAAAGAAAGATAAAAAGATTTTTACTACGATTTTAGCTTAGGATGCGAATCATCGTACAGTTTACCCTATCTCGTACAATACCAAAATATTTAATAAGTGGTTAGATACCGACACATTTAATAATGTAAACAATATTTCGAATACCATATACCTATATTTCGAATCTAATGATTAGAATGCTAAGGGTTAAAATAGTGTGATGTAAACACACGCATGTTCGTGAAATTAAAATACACAGGTACACAGATTAAGATCCGGATTCGTTTGATACACGTGATATAAAGGGACCATCTACAAGGGAACATCGGGGACTGATACACTCCGATTTTGATTATACTTTGCGTAAATATTGATTACATCTACATATCTAAGATCTAAGAATCTTTGAAATTTTTCATGGATATGATGTTCACATAATATCGCGTACAATATTAAAATGTTTAGTAATTGATTAGATACCAACATATTGTTCGATCAAATTATTACTTATTATTATTAATTTTCTTATAGATAATGTGAACATAGATCGAAACGTCGAAATTTGAATTTGATAAATTGCAGAATTGCTTCTAAGTAAAAATTTGATCGAACCAGTGCGCTGAGAGCATTAATACATCTTTTATAAACAAATCGATAGGAAGGAACATTCATTTAACCCTTCGTTGTATAGTGTATCATATCTGACACAGTTAATAAATCTAGTATATAGTAAAGTAAGAATGTGTTTTCTTACTATGTTTATTTATGTTCATTTTTCTGAAAATGTTGTTTTCATATTTTAACTTTTCGTATCAATCTTTTCGTATAAACTTTTCATGTTTGACCTTCTATCAATTTTTTCATCCCAATTAAAAAAATCATACAGCGAAGGGTGAATAATGTAAACAATATTCTGAATAATGGTAGAGCAATTTTTAGTGGTGGTTCTGGATCACCACTCGAGTGTTGAGGATTAAGACGACACTTGCACGGGTACATCGAGGACTGATATTATGCACTACGATTTTTATGAAACTTTGCATGAATTTTTATTGGACCTATCTAAGAAGATAATTTGCGACCGTTTTTGTAAGAGGCAGGTATCAACCCTTTCATCTGCACTACCTTTCTATGTATATGTATATGCTCCCGCTCATAAGTCTTAGGACACCTCTGGTTTTTAGTAAAACTCTGGTATTTCGTATAAATAATGAACCTTTAATAGCATGAACTACATAATATAAATATAATGATAGTGATCCAAAACGGGTCCCATGGAAATCACCGATACAAATTTCCCCGACACGGTTATCACCGAGAACATTTCACCGACTTCAGATTTGACCGACAACGACTTTAACCGACACGAATTTGTCCGACAACGGTTTTAGATTCGTTGTCGGTCAAATCTTGAGTCGGTGAACACCGTGTCGGGGAAATTTATGTCGGTGATTTCCATGGGACCCTCCAAAACACACGTCAAAAATATGTAAAAACTATTTGGATGAACTTCAGTGTAATAATTCATTAAAAATGATGAGACAGCAATTTTTGAAATGTTCATCTATTTATTTTGGTCTTTTTCCACAAGGAGCCAGAAAGTTAGCGATCGAATATGCAAGAACATTTAACTTACACAACATTCCGCCATCCTGGTGGCTAAAGAATTGAATGCCTCATATGCCAAAGTAATTTCATCAAATATAATGTTTGATTTATTATATTCTTCTGTTGCTCCGATATACCAACAATATTACACTACTATGTAAATCAACATTACTTACATAATAGTGTCATATTTCATTATCAAATACAATAGTTAAAGTTTTAATTGTTATCTTTAATGCCTTAGTAACAACTTGCAACCCAACCGGGCAAAATGTTTCGCTTCGCTCAACGACGTATAAATGAAAAAATATAAAAAATCCATCAGAATATTTTAATTTTAAGGTTAAAAATATTCAAATATAATAAATTTAACAATAAATTACGCGTCAAAGATGACAACCTATTTCGTTAACAAATACACTATTAAAGTTTTAATTATTATCAAATTTAATGCCTTAATAATAATTTGCCTCTCATCTGGGCAAAATGTTCCACTTCGCTCAACGACAAATAAATGAAAAAATATAAAAAATCCATCAGAATATTTTAATTTTAAGGTTAAAAATTTTTAAATACAATAAATTTAACAATAAATAATCCGTTAAAGATGAGAATACCTACACCATTTCCACGTCGTTTTGTATGTTTGTTCAAAATAGGAACTTTTAGTCTCGGTCTTCGTTATGTTCGAAATATATTTGAAAAATTGATTGTATTCGCGTTCGAGCGACTGTGCGGCCTCCGTTTGAATCCGAGAGGAAGAAGGCGCGAGTTATGGGTCAGATCCAGCCGTGCGTGAGCGTGTAATTCAGACATTACGCCGGGCGAGAATCGTATACAGTGTACAATGGCTTCGGTTTCACGTTACGAGGTGAGAGAGGCACACGCGTATACGGCCGCGCACGCGGAAAGATTGCCGTTTGCTCGAGATCTTTCGCAATCGCAACGGCAGAATCCGTTTCTGTTCGTTTATTACGTGTGCTTTCTGCAGGAGAGCAACTTTAAAAGCACCCGAAGAAAGAATTCTCCACGAGTTTCCTTTAAACGTTCACGGTCCTAAACCGAGGACGGCCCAACGCTGCATTCCATCCAGGATTATTTTTAGTTTTAGAATATGCACATTCATACACTTCGCGTTCAAGCGAACCGCGTACGAAGGCATGCCAAAAACTTCACCACAATGTCACACACAGGTGCCGCGGAACACATGTTACTCAAATTTATTAGCTACATTAAAACCAATCTTATATTGTTTTCGTTTATTTTCATGCAGAAATGGTAAGTTTTTACCTGTCTAACAACAGTCATTGTTGAGTATACAGAGTATACATGCATTTTCTATGACAGTAAGTGTTCAGTCTTGTTAAACAATGCTTCTTGACATTCGCTGTATATTTACTGCCATATAAAGTAACTTTTAAACAATTTTCTTGATCGCGTTATACAGGAATTTACTGAATTTTAACCCTTTGGACTCGGAGCTATTTCAGCTCGAAAATTAAACATTTCTTCCAATCTGGGTTAATTCTATTTTATATTAATTTTTTTCTTTGTATGAATATAAAATTGATATAGTACCTCATACATGTTTATTCATTGATTAGATACCAACATATTTAATAATGTAAACAATATTTTAAATTGTTAAAAATGTTTTAATAATTTTAATAGGTGTAGATAAATCACACGTATTGGGCTTTTTTGTAGAAGTATTTCAACCATACTGAATAAATATTACTCATTTCATTCTCTGTTATAGGATTTTTATAGTTTTGTTATTTTACAAGCAGATTTTAAATCTTGAAAAGATATATGAAATTGATAAATCATAAATACACGGTGTCCCATTTCACTGGAGCAACCGTTATTTCTTAAAATAGGAACAATTTCAAATAGTAAAAATATATGGTTGAAAGAAACAGATTCAGTTGTTTCGAAATTTCAAGGTAATTTCAGTTTTATAAAAAGTTATACTGTATGTTTTCATTAGTGCAATATAATAGCTAAGGTTTAGGAGATCCAATGACGTATGATACAAATAATGAAACTAGTGAAACAATGTAATGAAATAATTTAATGAAAATAGTGAAACAGTAACTATAACTGAAAGATGACAAGAATAAAAAGTTCTTTTATTATAATAAATGTTTAAAATAAGGTCTATTAACATCAACCTTAATTGGTGTTATAAAAACTAAGCGAAACATCTCAAATTAAGTGAAGCACCCTATATAACTTTATATGTAGGTACACTAACTCTATGTAGTCTTTATACATAGAGTTTATTGTGTTTATTCACGTATATTTGCATTTGCATAGCTTTGTATTTAGAATCATTTCTAATATTAACAATTTCTAGAAAAGGTGGACTGTAGGTTTGTTAGAATTTTTATTTTGTATTATTGTTTCCCAAGGTTCCTAATTTACAAGGAACAATTCATATTCATTGAAATTATATTTGTCTGTATAAATATTGTAGAAATATGTTTTCATTTTGAAAAAAATTGATGTGGAAAGTATATCCAATTCCCGTAATGAATAAACACAAGTATACATAAAAGCAGATAATATATAATTATCTATAATATAAAATATAATTTGACTAATATTGTGTTAGGAAATTCTATCATCATTACTTCTCTGTTAAAATGAAATTGATATACTAATGTTTTTAAAGTCAATACAGAAGCCCTATCAATCTAAAGAAGTTTACACAATTTAATATACTTCGAAGTTCTAAATTTGGTTATGACAGTCTCTTATGTTTTCAGAGTTTGATGTAATCTGTTTATCATACAACATTACTAAGTTTCACTTGTAAACAACTCTTGAAAACTTCAAGTGCCAAAGTGACTCATGTAAACATTGCAACGATTAAATCGTTCGTTCTTGTTGCTCCATTGTTGGAAACAAGATTATTTTAAAACGTTACATTATCGGTAGAAATATCCGGGCTGGTGTGAACCTCATTTTTTACTGCTTGTGTAACAAACTCTTACAAAACAATGTCTGTGGGCCCCTATTATTTTTAGAGAAGTTTCTATAGCACGTTTTGTGAATCATTGACAGTTAATCATAGATCTTTGAATTACACATCCGGCGTGAAACATCGATATAAATGTACATCGTTACGGCAGTAACAGAATAAAAAATTTATAAAAATATAATATTGTGACATACACATTTTACATTTGGTGTTTGTCGTGACGTAAACGATAAATCTCAAGTGTCCAGTTGAGATAAACATTTCAAATGTAATCTTCTCAATTTTTAGGAAATGTTCAAATTGATTGATTTGAAAGAAACATTGTGACGGTATTATCTATTTTTCGGATGGTTCTTCTGCACCTCAGAATTTAAACAACTTTCTATACGTTTTTGGTTTAAATATCTTTTGAATAGTTTCTTTGTGTTACTACAATACTGTGGCATCAGATTATGACGCGAAAGAATACTAAACAGTACGCTAAAACTACTGAAAATATTTGAAAATCTGCATTTTTAAGAAGTTTCGTGTAAGCTTATTGGCCATTACGGTGGATCGATATTAACATCATCCTAGAAATTTTGAATCTCCTTTGGTATTTAATTTTTGTCAATTTTTTCTTCCCCAAAAAAATATACAATGACCCGAATTAATATTTGGACGCTCTAAGAAGGATGATAACTGTTTTATTATTGTACTATACGATTTGAATATTTTTTGGGAAACTAGAACAATTGTTTACTACACGATGTGAAAAGAAATTATTTCAAAAATTGCAATTGATCGGAATTTTAGAAAAAATACTAAAAGTTGCATTTTACAACTTTTTTATGTGGGCCTATATTGAAAATTTAAGAAATGCGTTTTGTAGATCTGTGTAATTAAACATATCTTGAAAATTTCGTCACGTGACCGGGCCGTTACGGAAACGTGGGAAAATAGTTTCGATGAAGGGGAAGGTAGACCTTCAGACCCATTTACGACGCTATTCTAACAATTTGAAAAAATGATCATCCTTTTCAGAGCGTTCGAATATTAATTTGGGTCACTGTATATTTTTTGGGAGGAAAAAAATGATAAAAATAAAATGGGAACACAATGTGTAAGAATTTTATGGAAGAATGATGTGCTGTTAATACCAAAAAGGAAATTGGTGGCCCTTAAAAGCTAGAACAACATAAGAAGATATCAAAAAATAAAATCGATAACATTTTGTAGTGAATCAGTGATTCTTGTGTCGCAGTAATGAGCTCCTCCTTCACTTTAAATTGCGTGATGCTGAGGGCTTAATTGTTTTTATTAACGAGGCAAGAGAAATTTACTTTGATATTTTTATTGTATCGAAGTAGGTATCTAAATAATAATATCAATTTCCTCTATGTAGTTTAAAGCATTATAAATAATGTACAATCATGTGAACAATAAGTCTTTTTGTGATCGAGACAGAAGAAAAATGGCCTTACTTTTACCTTTTATGAAGGATGCTTTTTCAAATTCTGAGATTATAAAAATATGAGAATGATCGACAATTTTGTCTGCTTCGCCAACGAGATTATATTCTCATTAAATTGCACAAATTTATATTCTGCAAAATATTTATTTTTGCGTATCTTAATCGTGAAAAAAAAATTTAATTCAGAAAACTACCGCAGTAATAGGTACATTTACCCTATACGTTCTTTGAAGCGGAATGGTGGATAGTGATGGGATCTGAATCACTTCGAATCGCATCGATTCAACATGTATGTCAAAAAATTCGAATCACTTTTTACATAATTCGAAGCTTAGAACTGTTGAAACTCTTGGACGTCTTGAAAGTTTTCGTTGCCTTGAAAATCTTGAAACCCTTAAAACGTTGGAAGGTTTGTAAGAATTGAAACTCTTGAAATGTTACATCTATCACGAAACAATGATTACGTCATTTAGATGAATTTATTGAGGGTAATATTGAATTAATATGAAAAATTTTATATTATTGAATTTATATAGAAAATTTAGTACCCTCGATAATAAAAAATCTTCTGTATAAATTCAATAAGATAAAACTTTTCATACTAATAGTACGAACGTACCAACATTATAAAAAATATAACATTTATTAAGGTTATCACGACTTTCAAAAGTTTCAAGAATTTCTGATTTCGATTAAATATCGAATTGATGCGAAACTTTGTGGTGATTGATTTGTTCGAAAACTTGCAAGACAGAGTATTGTATGCCCATCACTAGACTGCGAATCTTTATGCAAAATGAAAATTGTCTGTATCAATTACAAGAAATAGAAACTGAATTCAACGTTATTTCTGCCCTTAATGATTTTAATAAATGGGAAATCATGAATTGACAACTTGAATTTTTAAAAGTTTTCAACAATTCTCAATTTCACATACTCAAGTTTGCTATGAATGCGTTAATACTCGCAGTCTACCCATCACTAATGGTGACTGCACCCTTCGACAAGATTTAGCAGGTGCACAGTGGTCGATTCCTCGACTTCGTTCTTTGATAGCTTTGAAGAATACTTATTTCAAAGTAATGATACTAAATATCGCTCGCCCGTTTTTGCCCGTTAGTCATTTATATAATTTTTTAGAAAAGATATGGATTATGCCAGAAAGACTGATGTTCGAAACCTGATGTTCAAACAAGTTCTAAAGAGACTAAATCCAAAGGTGATGCAATAATAAGGCTGATTCTAAACGTTTTTAACATCGAAGCTGTTAATGATTCAGCAAAAAATATTTTTTGAAAAAAAATTTTTTACAAGAGTGCAAGAAAAATGACAGAAATGCAACCTATGATGCAATATGAAATGATATAATTCTTTTAAGTACATGTAGTTCTAAAATGAAGCGTTATTACTACAAGAGAACACAAAAATTTGAATTTTGTCCACCTAGAATCGAGGAATCGATTACTGTGAGGAGTCGAGATTGGTCACGTTCCTCTGAAGGATCGATACCGCGATCGCGGTCTCTGTAGATCATCGAAAGATGGGTCACGAGACGTGAATCACCGTGGTCCGCCAAGGTAGCGCATAGCGACGTGTCTATTTCGAGGGCCAAGAAGATACTCGGTGCGAGGTGGCGGAAAGGGGTGCGTCGTCTATGATTCAACGTCCGCTTCAAGCCCGTTGCTGAAGAAGTCTGTGCGCGCGTATCTTTGCTCGCTTCCCGTGTGTAGATTGGCAAGATTCGCGGCGAGGATACCCGCGTAATACATGCACAGTATGCACGTATGTTCACTGTTTTCCGTCGAATGCTATTTTCGCGAAACCGCTACGGCCACGAGTAATCGGCCGAAGGACCCTGAATGTGGGTTACCGAGCCTCAGAGACGATCTCTTGTCTTCGGCATCGAGCGGAGGATGGAGATTAATCAACGCGACGAACGCGACAGGTGAACGATGCCAGCGGAGTTTGATACTCGTTAACCGGGTGAACGCCAAGTTGTTGCCTCACGTGCTCGCGAAAACTTCTTTCGAACTTATTTTTCAATAATGAGAGCCGCTGTTCTTGAAATAGCCCCGACAAAAATCGGTTTATTTATACGGCCGGGAATAGTCAGATCGCGGGGTTTCTATTACATCATATTTTCTACTCTGAGTGGTTGAACTGGAACGCTTGTTACCGATCATCTTGAAACTGATCTGTCATCTCGAAGATTTCTTTTCAATACAGTAGAATTCTGTATACCGTGATTAAAGAATTGTTTACACTAAATACTACAATGTATATTTGTATGCATATTTTGTAATATGTATTATAACATATTTTAAACTTGTTGGGATGTAGTCAATTACTAAACATTTAAGTATTGTATGAGTTATTGTATCAATTTCATATCCATAAAATGGAAAAATTTTATTTTCTGAGTGGTTGAACTGAGACGCTTATATTAGCGATCATCGTCTTGAAACTAATCTGTCATCTCGAAGATTTACGTTTCTGTATGGAGGTTCGAAAGGGTCAGTTTTCAATACAGTAGAATTCTGTAAACCGTGATTAAAGAATTGTTTACACTAAACACTGCAATGTATATTTGTGTGCACGTTTTGCAATATATATTATAATATATATAAAACTTGTTGGGATATAGTCAATTACTAAACATTTAAGTATTGTATGAGTTATTGTATCAATTTCATATCCATAAAATGGAAAAATTTTATTTTCTGAGTGGTTGAACTGAGACGCTTATATTAGCGATCATCGTCTTGAAACTAATCTGTCATCTCGAAGATTTACGTTTCTGTATGGAGGTTCGAAAGGGTCAGTTTTCAATACAGTAGAATTCTGTAAACCGTGATTAAAGAATTGTTTACACTAAACACTGCGGTGTATATTTGTGTGCATATTTTGTAACATACAGGGTGAATCACAAATCGTGATCAGTAGAGATTATTCCATCATTAGCAGTCCGATCGAAAATGTTTTGGTAAATATTTACAACATGTCCACGTCCTCCGATTTTGATGAAATTTAAATATGTTATGCAGCAACACATTTTGAACAACTTTTTCCTTTTCCAATATAGGGGGGACGCTTTTAGTTTTCGAGATAATTCAATTTTTGTCTGTATTGAATTTTTCGTATTTCTACACACTCCACGGCAACGTAAGCCTGTCCCGGTGTGGCGTTTATTTACGTTTTGACACTGTAGATAGTCTATAAATAGTCTATAACATATTTAAATTTCATCAAAATCGGAAGACGTGGACCTGTTGTAAATATTTACCAATGTTTTTATCAGGTATAGTATAGTTTCAAGAGAGCTTTCACGTGATTATAGCAAATTTAACGTCAACTCTTTTTTTAAATGATTTTTCAAGGTTATTTCCAATTTTTTGCAAATTAATCTATAACTTTTCTAACGTCTATTTATTAAAGGATTTCAAGTTGAATTCGGAAACGCATCATACATTCATAAAATTGCAAAAAATTCATTTCCTAATTGTTTTAAAAAAAAATTTGCTGTAATCACGTGAAAGTTCTTTTGAAACCATGTATATGTGATAAATATATTTTCGATCGGACAGCTAATAACAGAGAAATCTCTACTGATCACGATTCGTGATTCACCCTGTAAAGTGTAATATATTTGACACTTTGTTGGGATGCAGCCAATTACTAAACAGTTAAGTATTGTATGAGATATTCTATCAATTTCATATCCATAAAATTACAAAAAATCATAGAAGAAGTTTCGATAAAGTTAGTTAGAAGCACGCCTAACCGTATTTTTTTAGCAATATCTAAAAAAGGATGTTCTACACATTTTTAAAATTCTTTATTATAAAAATTTGTATTCTGCTGTAACTATTTTGTTACAATTTAATATTGCTTTTATCTTGTAAGTATACTGGTGCTATACATGTGCATCAGTCAAAAATATGTTTTACTGTTACGTTTTGTAGATAGTTCGACACGTTTATAATATTTGTAATTCTCCGAAACAATTTGAAGTAAGAACCTTGACAACAGTCATGTGGTAACACACATAGTTTATATATTAATAATTTCAGTTTACATTAATTTTACAAGTTTTACATGTTATCTATTAAATTGGTAATTTCATTATTAAAGTAGTCTGCTGTACGTGTAACAACGTTTTTCTTGAAATTTAATGAACGAACGACATTTTCAATAGAAATAGCTGCACCGTTTGACAAAATTCAGATTCACGCAATTGTTTATAAAAAACAAGATTGTCTTGCTTAAAAAAATAATATCGAATAGCTAAATGTCAGTTAAATGTTAAGGAATCACTACTGTTACGTATGTATGTGGGAAAAATAGAGGAATACACAGAGCTATTTGTTCACATGTTCAACAAACTTTAAACTTGGAGATAAATAGGGAACTGACATTTGATGTGATCATTTTAAATAAGATGCACTGGTGTTTAACTCTAAAACAGTATCACAGAAAAATAGATAACAAATTTTCAATATATACCTAAAATTTATAAATTCTTGTAAGCATCCAATAAACACTGGATTTTTATAGGTACATTTATAGTTCATAAACATTCGAAAATCGTTAAGGTACAAAATCCAGTAGATTCTGATACAATTTCAGTTATATTTCACTCGCAAAATCTTTTATTTATTTTCACTGTCGAAAATGAAAATTTACTGAACTTCACTTGCTTGAAATATGTTTATAAAAATAAGAATTCGTATAAACGTTCGCGGTGCACTGAACAAATATTTCTCTATGGAGAATGAGTAATTTCAATGTTTTGGCAGACAGTGTAGGTGTTGGTGACCGAACAATCGCTTTGCAGACAGCTTGATAAAAGTTTGTTATCTAAGTTTCTGTAAATCCTGGCAAATATATGACAGAAAACGACTCACCGCTGTTGTTCCGTCGCTTCACCTTCGATGGAGTGCACGCGGAATATTCGCGATCGTAGCAAAAATCACCGGCATCGTGAAATAAACCGTTCGCCTCGAAATCGGAATACTCGAGCCGACGTGATATCGGATTTCGGCTTGTTATCTCGTCGCATTCTTCCGTCACAATTTGTCTCTCCAAATAGCTGCCACCTGCGTAACTAAAAGAAACAACAGCCCCGATCACTCACCGATGACTCTCATGCGACTCAATGCACGACTCAAATAGGTACAGTATTTTATCGGTATATGTCCCAAATGTCTAGCACGTAAATGTCCCGGAGATATCCCCACTACTGTGGAGTGTATCCCCTTGAGATGCCGAGAAGCTCGAGAGCTGGGGAAAATAGTATTTTAAATAATAAATAATCCTATTTATTTTAAAGTATGTGTACAATTTTGAAAATAAAATAATTTATTTGAGGCAGTAATTTTTGAAAATAGTATTTGAAAATCGTATTTTATTTTAAGAATATTGAAGATATTTGGACTTCGTCTTTATTTTCAATTTCAATTTTAAATATTATTGCTGAAAATAATGGTTCGCATTCAATAGATTCATGAGAGTAGAAATAGTTTCCTGGTGATACAAAATACAATATCCTCTTTTGTGTTTCAGATTATTAAAATAGAAATGTTTTATTTTGTGGTTCCGATTGTTAAAATAGAAATGTTTGATTTTGTGGTTCCGATTGTTAAAATAGAAATATTTTATTTTCGATATTGTATATCTTATTTAAAATACTATTTTCTTTATGCAAAATAAAGTCTAAAATACTAAATAGTATTTGAAATATTTGTTTCGCCAAATAATGCCCGCCTCTGCTTTGGTATATCGGTGAGACCACACCAATCGGAATTTCCAACTTCTTTATTTTTCATTGTTTTCTTTTGGGATTTCAATGACCATATTTGTGTCATTTTTTTAATAAAAATCATACGAAGTACGATATAATTCCTATGTTATTTACTTGTGTAATAGACAATTGAAGTTTCAGGCGCAAGGAAGGATAGTCGCCGGTGATCCTTTGAAATGTACCGGCGACTGCGACTCTCCGCGTCTCTTTCTTTCCCATACGCTGTTTTTTTTTATTGTACAGTTGTAACCTCAATTAAGAGATTATTCTGTAGTCTATCTTGCATACATAATATTACATAATATTTCTGACATGTTACCAATACGTGACGTTATACACATAGTTCACAATCTTTCAGGAAGGAACATAAGATCTTACATATAGTGATTGTAAGTCTGTGGATTAGAACATTACATGACATGGGAAGAAAAAACCCCGTAACCTCAGGTTATGTATAAATTTCAATCTGTGAGTGTCATGGATAGGACATTGCCATAAGACATGATCAATATCCTGTGCCTCATGTCCACATGAGCAACCAGGGTTATTTACCACATTGATTTTAACTAGAGAGAATTTAAGACTATAATGGCCAGTTCTTCCTTCCGCCCGAAACTTTAATGGTCTTATTACACAAGTAAATATCATCGGAATTATATCATACTTGGTATGATATTTATTAGAAAAATGCCAAAAATATGGTCATCGAAGTCCCATAAAAAAATGAAGAAGTTTGAAATTCGGATTAGTTATGTTATATTTCTCGGCGACCGAGGCCTTTCGAGTTCGACTGTCCTTCTCTACGTTCGGCAAAACTCAAAGAATGATATCCCTGGCGTATAAATAACCCTGCGCAGACCCGTGTTAAGGACTTATATCGATAAAATACTGTATATTGTTACAGATTTTATGTTTAGAGTTGTTTACTGTTGCTGCTATTTAACAATTAATTACGCGAATATCCAATTATTTACATATTGTCATCTGTAACATTACTGGTAATGATTCAATAGATGAGTCTTGTAACTATCAAGTTCAGCTTTCTATTTTAAACGTGTGTCTCCGAAAAGACATGCATGAAAACGATCAAGTAATTATTTACATTAGAGGCTTCCTCACCGATTTTGATGACCTTGAAATATATTGTCAAGGTCATCATTCTGAATAACTTTTTCATATATATGTTACCGCCGCTCGATTTTAGTTTTCGAGATATTCGCAAAAAACTATCACTAATACTGTATTGAATTTTTCGTATTTCTGCACGCTCCGTGGCAACGTAAGCCTGTCCCGGCGCGGCGTTTCTTTACATTTTGCTTCTAAACGCTGTGAGGATGAGAGATAAAACAGGGTCTCATTGTGGTCATACATATATAGGGTGAGCTTTCAATTTTGAAAGACTACTGGATTTTCGTATGCGTGGTCGGGCAGGCCTGACGGCCAACGCTCTTCGCCCCCTCTACAACCTAGTAGTAGTAGTAGTAGTAGTAATAGTAGTAAATGCTTTTTAGCCGGGGAAGGATGGTTCGGCCATAAGTGGGTTGCATTTATCCTTCGTTTTTCGGTCGTTCCTCTGTTTTATTAGGCCCGGGCCACTTTCAGAGTCTTCGGCTTACTAGACGGGACGGTCATCATTGATGAGACGGGCCATGCTACCTAATTTAGTTGAGTTTTTGAGCTGTTTTACGGCTCGGTGTGAACGTTGGACCCTCTCACCTTCAGACCTGCAGGGTGTCTAGCCTGCCCTTTTTTGACTCCCCCGCCACTTCACCATATTTCCATGTTGAGTATGTCAAGTATTGAGTCCCGTCCCTAGTCTGTTTCCGGCTAGTCTGGAAACTTACCCACTCCCACCCTTGGGCTAGTCCCTCGCCTAGTCTGTGAGTCTACTTAGATGATTCAAATGTAAGAGTACCGTGATGCATTGCATGTATAAAGCGTGTGAGGAAGTTACTCGCAACTTCGGGTCCGATCCGACTTCATCGAAATCTTGATTTTGATCAAGATATCAATTCCATTCGGTCTTCGCCTGCCGAGCCTATTTCGCGTTGGGGTAGAGAGGGAAGGGTTCGTCAACTTTGCTGAAATCTGTCTCCTAAGAGATTAGATATCAGTTTCATCGAGATCTTCCCCCTGGGTGGGCTTGGAATACTCTAGGGAATATGGCTGATTGTTTGGTTGCCCATTTGGATGCCTAACCTAACCCATCCCCGGATTGTCGGTCGGTGTTCAGCGAGTAGCTTTGTCCAACAGACTTTCCCCCTTATAAGGTTTTTGCTTCCGTTCCTGTGATTGTTGCTGTATAAGCGTACCGTTTTTTTTTTTTTAATCCGAGGTCGCACACGCTCTAACTCTGAGCTACTGCGCGCCTCATTCCGTTGATCGCTGACCAGCCCCCTTTCTCTGCCCCCTTAACAGAGGAGACAGAGCGGCGGGCATCCTTGTGGGGCGGGGTGGTCAACTTGGGCTTTCAATAATTCGCTGATTCCCTGAATAAAGGGGAAATCATTGATATTGGTCGCCCCATGACTCCTACAATAAGGACCGCTCTACGACCTAACCACAACTCATCCTGATCGCATAATTTTTGCATTGCAGCTGTAATCCGGAATTTGAACTAGTAAGGGAAAAATCATACGAATAGAATGAGTTGTGGTTAGGTCGTTGGGGTCCCATGGAAATCACCGACACAGATTTCCCCGACACAGGTTTCACCGACAACATTTCACCGACACCAGATTTGACCGACAACGGATTTAACCGACACCAGATTTCACCGACACCGGATTTAACCGACAGCTGATTTGATCGACAACAAATTTGACCGACAACGACTTAAGTTGATCGTTGTCGGTCAAATTTGTTGTCGATCAAATCAGCTGTCGGTTAAATCCGGTGTCGGTGAAATCTGGTGTCGGTTAAATCCGTTGTCGGTCAAATCTGGTGTCGGTGAAATGTTGTCGGTGAAACCTGTGTCGGGGAAATCTGTGTCGGTGATTTCCATGGGACCCGGTCGTTGAGGGGGCGGAGAGCGTACACGCATACGAAAATCCTTCTATATATATATGTTGTATGTATATTTTATATCTATATTATTCATTTTATGTTTGGTTAGAAACGCCGTTAAGCGATCGTCTATGCTGATACATATACGAAAATCCCAAAGAGAAAATTCAATAACGTATTAGCGATAGTTTTTTGCGAATATCTCGAAAACTAAAATCGAGCGGCGGTAACATG
Organism: Lasioglossum morio; assembly: GCA_916610235.2. Lineage (NCBI taxonomy): Eukaryota > Metazoa > Arthropoda > Insecta > Hymenoptera > Halictidae > Lasioglossum > Lasioglossum morio. Next base: position 15,340,443 of record OU744331.1, on the reverse strand, counting down.
TATAGGAAAAAGTTGTTCATAATGATGACCTTGACAACATATTTCAAGGTCATCAAAATCGGTGAGGAAGCCCCCAATGTAAATAATGACCAACGATCATAATAATAATAATCTTCTACGTAATTAGTAGAATTGTAGTCAAATGTTTGTGTAAATAAGTATTACTAATAGTTATTAATAAATGAAACGAATATATTGAAGCTGATGAATGAGTATATTTATGTAAATACGATATGTAAGTACAGAGTAATAACTATACAGGGTATTTCGCGTAACTTGACCATCTATAGCCGACTATAGCCGATAATCCTCTATTGCATTCCGTTCCCAATGGGGAATTTAAATTTCAGATTTAAAGTAAATTAAGCAGTCAATACTGAAAACTCTGAGCATGTTGGTTCCAAGTGGGAACATTGCGCTTATGAATAAAACTGCATATATATATATATATATATATATATATATATATATATATATATATATATATATATATATTCAACTCGCCATAAAAATCCATGCAATAAAGGGTTAATATAATATATCTACATCATCTGATCTTTATTAATAAATAGAAGGTAAAAGTAACAGTATAGAAATTGTCAAAAATGTATCTACTGTTAACTGCATTCTATGTATACATTTTAGAATTTTTGAGAATGTTCTTTTCCTCTACCAAGAACGCTATAACTCTATAGTTGCTATAACAAATATAACATGATCCAGTTCATTTTATTCTCCCCGTTGAATAGGACCTTTGAGAGCGCGATTGCAGCCTATATTGATCTTTTATCTAGCGTTTTGACTACTGAAAACCCCATCCTCGCATTATCAAGAAATGAGAATGTGCATCCACCACTCTTGCAATCGCAACCTTGGAAACGAGAGTCTACCCTCTTAACCTTAACAAGGCAAGATCTAAATAGTAATGTGGGGTCTCTTAGATCCCGACAAATGAATTTCATAAAATAGCCTCGTTTTTAATCAATTTGGAATAAAGAATAACGCAGGATAAAAAGTAAACAGATTTAATTTTATTCGTATAAAAATTCTGTACAACTGTATGAATCTGTGGTCTCTGAGACCCAACATGACGTTGCAAAAGTTAAATTGGTTAAGTTGGGTTAAGTGCCCTGTATAACAGCATTCCACACAATTCAACGGGAAGAATAAAAGTAGCACGGGCATATTATGTTTGTTACAACAACTCTATGACGTTCTAGCAAGAGTAGAAGAACATTCCCAAAAATCCTAAAGTGTGCAGAATGCATTCAACGACAGTAGATACATTTTTTACAATTTCTCTACTGTTACTTTTACCTTTTATTTTTTATTAACCCTCCGTTGCATAATGTATCATATCTGATACAGTTAACAAATCTGGTATATAGTAAACTAAGAATGTGTTTTCTTTCTATGTTTATTTATGTTCATTTTTCTGAAAATATTGTTTCAATCTTTTATAATATTTTTCCTTTAAATAAAACACAAAAACTAACCTTTTTCCCATTTTTTCATCACAATTAAAAAAATCATGCAGCGAAGGGTTAATAAAATTCAGATAAAATAGATGTAATATATATTAATTCTAAAAATCTGCTGAATTATGAATGAAATTGCTGTTGCTTTTGAACAATCTATTGAAAAATTCTCAACTGTTGAACTTATTCAAAAAATTGTCGGTAAGTAAAGTGTTAATTTTGGAAACTTGATCCTAAATTCAGCTATCTTGTTATCGCCAATCTAATAAATAGATCCGCGATTCAGTATTCGTCGAGTCGTATGAAACGCTCGTTTTGAGCGGGTTAATTACCTGCGATCCGAGGACATGCTAATTTCCATACTCGAATCATACTGTTGCAGACGATTTATGGTAGTCAGGTGCTTGATGTCGTTCTCCGGGGGTAGAAAGAGGTCCCTCAGTGCCACGTATTTTGGGGGACTCTCGATCGTCCTTTCGCCAACATTTTGGTCGCGGTAGGTACCGTAAAATGGCGAAGGTACTCCTAAAATTAATATTAACCTGATGTGAGAATCTACCAATATTTTAATCCAATTATCCAGAAATTTCTCAAATATTCATTGGCTCACAAAACAACTAATTAGGACACAGATCTTTATCTATGTAGCGTAAAATTTATAATAAAATGTAACTAGGACGTAAAAGTTCTTTCATTTATAATAATTAGACTGCAGATATTATGTATTTATAATAAAAATGAACAACTCAAATGCAAAAACCGTGAAGATATTCAAGGAATAGAAAAAACCTGTTGTATTTTTAACTCAGTAAGATTATTAAGAAAAGAAATAAATGTTTATATGTAGCTTCTGTATCTTGTAATTAATGCAGTAATGATTCATTATGTGAAATGTTCGTTTTTATAGAATCGTAGCATTAACATGGAAGCTATGAAATCAATCATTTTTAATGAAAACATTCAACGTTGTTGAATGTACAGTTCTAATAATTTAAAAGAATGTATTCTTAATGGAATATCAACTGATATATTACATTTTCATTGATATTAGTGTTCATCAGTTTATATTGAAGTATCGATTTTATGTTTAAAAATGTGTCCACTGCGGCTTTCGAAATATGGTTTTTTATTATCTTCTTATTTTATATAACCCCTTGCCTTACAATATCGTGTCTGACACATGATCAAGATTCTGAACAGATTCTAATAAAAATGTTTTCTCCTTTGTTTAGGAAATTACGAGTTACAAACAAGTCCTAATTACTGAAACCGTAAAATAAATTATAGGGCAAGGGGTTAAGCCTCGCATAATATGAATATGTTTGAAAACAAAAAGGAATGAACAAGAATTAAATTGTAAAACAGATGGTGGAGTATCAGTTTTTGTCAAATGATAATTATTAAATCGCTGACATCAAAGCCGTTGGAAGAACATTAAATATTTCGGCCAAATTGCACAACATGGAAAAATGAGCCGTTTCCGCCATTAGTTGGCGTCTTTAGATAGCAGAATCCTAAAAGAATCGTAATATTCAGCAGCATTAATATACTAAAACTAGTATTTTCATTCGTATAATTCCATACCTAATGCGTTACACGAATCATGAAAGTGTAGTTTTATCCTCTTCTACAATTATAATATTTATTATATAGCTTTATTTCAAAATTAATCCACTCATCTCGAGTAGTCCATTAAACGAATACTGAGTATCTTGAGTTTTTTTCAAGGGTTGATTTCGTTCCTTTAAGGCAAGAAGCAGCACGAAAAAATAGGGTTGGATTATATCATTGTATTCTTTGTATATAGCCGTTTCTCTCTCTCTCTCTCTCTCTCTCTCTCTCTCTCTCTCTCTCTCTCTCTCTCTCTCTCTCTCTCTCTCTCTCTCTCTATCTTTAGCTGTAAGTAATGTTTAAGTTAATGTAAGCCTAGGATAAGTTAGGAATGTAAGTTAATTTAAGTTAAGATAAGTAGAGTTAAGTGCTTATAGCGGTATTATAAAATGGAAAGAAAGACGAAGGAGGAGGTGTATTGAATTGTAACCCTTGGGGGAACAATAAAGGTTATATATTATATCATTGTATTGTTGTGACATGACGACGAAAGTATTAATTGTTCTTATTCAAACTGTTCACGTACTAAGGTTCACTAGAAAAGAATGAATTGCAATTAAGCCTTCATGGAAAAGTCGAAAAGATTTTTTAAGCTTCGTCGAATGTCAACGTCCCTCTAATAGGAAACGTGCCAAACGGTTTTACCTTTGCGACAAATTACAAACGAAAAATGAAAAGTAGTTTCTGTAGCCTGTGGCGAGTGCATTCGTCAGGTTCATTCAACCGACTTTTGTATCAAAGACTATCTGATGCGCAAATGAAAGCAATGGTTGACATCTCCAGTTTAATCAACGGACATCGTCGTAAAATTTAGTCGATTCGCGACTATTTTCGGCGACTCTCGCATGCCAGACCTCCCGAAGATTCGCAATCGCTTCTTGTTACATACATTCGTCCTGGTGGATTCTGTGTAAAACCATTAAATTCCATACGCAACGAGAGCGGTCACGCAAGTATTGACTCAAACTGCAGAAGAAGAAGCAGAAGAAGCTAACGAGCCTAATGCCGATGGTAAAATGAATTTAAGAGGCATAATCGTTTAAAAGTTTCTGGCAATAAGGTTTTCTTTTCACGAATTATCATTCTACATTTTAAGTCAGCTGATAAATAGCAACTACAAACAATTTCACTACATGAAAATAAATTATTTAGACTTATGTTGATTATGATTGTTCATCAGATTTATAAAGCAGCGTCATTAAAAAATGCCTGTAGTCCAGTTTTCTTGTTCACGTATTACTATTTAACATTTTAAATCTGATAAAAAGCAACTAGGAAAAATGTCACTTATAGAAAATAAATTATATATAATAAGATTGAAACGTTGAAACCTTATGATGATTCTGATATTCGTCAGACTTACATGGCAGCATCACTAAAAACATCCTAAAAGTCAGTTCTCCTTTTCACGCGTTACAATTCCTTATTTTAAACCAGCTGATAAATTGCAACTAGTAACAATTTCACCAAATGGAAATAAATTATTCGACCTTGTGATGATTCTTATATTCATAAAATTTACATAGCAGCCTTATTACTAAATTCCTAAAGTCCAGTTTTCTTTTTTATGTATTACTATTTCACATTTCAAACCAGCTGATAAATAGCAACTAAGAATAAATTATTCAACCTTATGATGATTCTGATACTTATCTGATTTATATACCGTGTGTAAAAAAGACCCACACCAGGTTTTGCAGTATAAAACAAACTTTTTTATTCACAAATCAGTAAATGAGCAAATTAAGAAGGAATACACAAAAAAAGCCAAATTATTCCATTCTATAATACAAGAACGATATCTAGAAATGAATATTGAAGTGGGTACACCCTCGTCTTGCATCCTTGGGATGAATGAAACAAATATTCCGCAATTTGTCATTTTTTTATTCTCTTGCATATCACATTTTTGTCACAAGTGAATCAAATCTAGTTGTAATATTAAAACAGAATCGTGGACTGTATAAGCGACGTAAGCAGTGCGAAATTTCAAGGGCGAAACTGGGATTCGATAATCCGAACGAGTATGACGCGTTTTTTCTGAAAAAAACTAAGAGCAATCGTAAAGAGATCTTTAACAATCGTGGCCGCTTGTTTTTCTCTCGTTTATTCTTGGATCGCCGACTCATATTTTCCATCGCATTCCGGGATTACCTTACCGTCTATTTTCATACCGCATCATCCGAGAGCCGTTCATCGAGCATGGGACCATTCGAGTATTTGATCCTTCCAAAAATATTAATCCCCGTTTACGAGTACGTTCATTGGACTCGCCGTGAACCGTTTAACGAGTCGTATAAAATTACATAGAAGCAAATTATTCGTATTAATAATGATCTAACGAATCGAAGCGTTCTTGCTCACCATCTCCATTATAAAATTACGTAATTTTCATTCTGACATACATTGAACCACGAAAGTATTCGAACGCACTTTAAAACAGTAGAAATGTTTTATGATCGGACCAAACGACCTGACTTTTTTTAACAATTAGAAGAATTGATTTACCAAATGACATGCAAAAAAGATTTTGAAAGAAATGAAATTACTGAGAATTACGTGAGACGATAGAAGACGCATCATTTATAACTTTTTTAGTAGAGCCGGTAATGACAATTTAAAATATGTGTTTTGTAGATGCATGTTAGTTTTAAACATGCAGAAAATTTAAACAAAAACGGCACGCACCGAAATATGTAAGCAGAAACTGACCAAAAGTCGCGAAAAACTATGATTTCACCGCATTTAATCACTTATAGCACTTGGGTATATTAATCGATTTTGATGAAATTTTCAGCATGTGTATAACTAACATTAATCCACAAAACACATATTTTAAATTTTCATTATGGACCCAAATAAAAAAGTTTTAACAAATGCTTTCTTTATTTTTGCATGCAACCTTGTAAATCGTAATTTTTGAAAAATCTTTTTTGTAGATCATTTAGTAAACCAATTCTCCTAATTGCTTACAAAACATCAGATCTTTTGGTATAAACATAAAAAAGTTATACTGTTTTAAAGTGCGTTCAAATACTCGTAGTTCACTGTATTTATGCGGATATTTTTTTTTCTCTTTCTGCACGGATTTCTTGAGAATGTTCGGGCAACAATTTATTCGAGATTGTAGTGTTTCTTTACTTGTAATGTTTGCCCTTCCATCGTTATGCAACTGATACATTAAACAAAGCAATTCAATTTTTAGACAATCAATAATATGAGCGGAGCGAGTAGGTGAAATTTAAAACAATTTAACGATGTCGATGTAATATTTTTGATATATGTTTTTGTAGTTTACTTAACTCCTATAGATTACAAATCGATGTAGAAATATTTTATTTTGCTGAAAGATCCGCAGTCTAGTCATTGGATAAATGAACAGACACAGCTTGTCATTTATTTGTCAGGCATTTTTATAATTACTAAGCTTTTCTTACTTGTTTCGAAGGATAGGAATTTCTTGGGCGGAAATTAGAGATTTCAGTATTAGATATGAAGAACAATGTAAGTTCTATTAATGAGTTAGTCTTTAATTCTTATCAAGTCTAGAATTGTTTTATAGAAAATGTTAATAATGATGCTCATTAAATTATATTGGGATAAAATTATGATTTTGAATGTCAAATTTGTCGTTGTATGTTAAGCATGGCATCAATAATATTATTTTACATTAGTTGAATATATTTTATATTAGCAGAATTCGTTCCAAGAACAAAGTTTTACATAGTTTTACTAATGAATAACAATATTTTATCATTTGAAACGATTCATTACACACCCACAACTTTTAATACTGTAAATACTTAACGACTTTATATAATTATATTATAGATAATTGATTTTTACCGTCTCGTACTCGATCAGATATAAGGCGTAAAAGAACTGACTCATCGTTGCATTATTCACAAATAGCACCGGTATTAAATTTCGCATCTCCAAATATACATATATAATGCGGATGATTAATTCTGAAGCTCAATTAACAGCCCCACGGGACCTGTACACCGAGAGACGTAAATGTGTTAGTAACCTCGAATGTTGGTAGCGATGTTGTGCTCTACATATTTCTTTTTCCCTCCCGAAATAAGTGAGTGCCTGAAATACTTATGACTAATCACACAACAAGAGCAAGGCGGAACAATGCTTTCGATATATTATTGCAGCGTTGAACGTCTCGCGACGATTATTCGCGACACTTTATCCCTCGTTTCATTCGAATTCACGAAACATAAGAAACGAGTCTTCTGACAAATTTCGTATTTCGTTGTATCACGAAGTTAACGCTTAGAAATACTCACAGTGATCATTACACTGCGGATTGTATGAAAAATAAAAGCTTTTCATGTCAATTGTAAGGAACAGAAATAAAATTAAATTGTGTTTCAACTTTCAATAATTTTAATAATTCGAAAATACTTAAACTCTTCTAATGCGTCCACAGTTTTATATTTTACTTACTCATTTTTGTTATAACTGCATCAATTACGCAGTCATTAGTATTTCTTGTAATAATAGGGGAGGTTTTCCACGTACCGGACATATAACGTGTTTTGTAACCCTGGAATATCACACTTGTGTTCAGACATGTACTTCACGCTAGGATCTCAGAAACCCAAAGTTTTGTTTTAGAAGAAAATGTAGAAAATGTATTTAATGGTTTTAGGAGAATAACTAATCTTAATAGAATGGGTAGAAAAAAATTGAATCATGGTTTGTTATTTTACGAAGTGTTATAATTCAAGAAAGTGAAAAATAACAAGCCACTCATGCGCATGTCACATTATAATTAATGACTTTCTGAGTATCTGAGTACCAACAGTGCAGTTCCAAGGTTAAAATAATTTATTACATTTTATTTTCATTTGATTACACGGTCCAACAAATTCAAACTTTTTTTTAATGTTTCGATTCTCACTATGCGCTAGTGACAGAGCACCACTGGCGGCGACTCGTGTTCCGCGATGATATTTTGCTTTCTGGCTCGGTAGAAACGTGGATGTTCGTTTGACAGATTGGTTTCTCAAGATAAAAGTCTGCTCTATCGCGTGGTGTAGTTCGATTTTCCGATGGACCCTTATTTTTTCAGATAAATTAAAAAATATCATCAAAAAACGGTGCAAAAGTAGTGCATCTCCGTCTTTAATGCTTGTTTTAATAACACTGGATTCGGGAAAGGCTAGAGAATCTTTTGCTGTAACGAACAATACAATATCTTGTATAATAACATCACAATATTTGTTCATAGTCGAAAAATATGTTTTTTTTTTTAAACTCTTTCTCAGAAACTGTGCATGTAGGAGAAAAATTAAGGCCAGATGCGGAATCAGCGCGGAAAATTCTATAAGAATTATATAGTGAGAATCGAAACATTTTGTGGCTGTTGGACCGTGTTACCTTCTTCAAACGTTGACTTACGATCTTGAAGAAATAAATGACTTTACTGTAGTCGTAAGAAATCTAAGACATTCTGAAAAAGACCGACATTAACACGTTTTTAACGAGTCACATTTTTTAATTCAAATAAAATTTGATTCGTTTGTAATCAATAGTCAAGCATTAAGATAAATGTAGCCATACAAAAAAATATAAACTTTCTTTTCCCTCCTACGACAATTTTGGGAATAAAGACGTTTTAATCGCTGTAACTGTGTATAAAATGATACTGGGCAAGGGGATAACATTTCTTTACATTAATTACAGGAGTAATAATTTAATTAAATTGCACATTTCTGTTGTATTATGTTTTAAACAAATATTTGATATTGTCAGAGTTTTTATTGAATTATTTACACCTTCTTATTTACTCAATATATAATATGCTTTGATGGTACAATTGTTTACGAATTCTTTCAAATCAGCAAATACACAAAAAGGTAAAATAAATGTTTATAATAACTTTTAGGTCGAGGGTTTGTTGAAACTATGAGTCAAAATTTGAAAATTCCTGTTTTAACATATTAGATTTGCTAAAGATTATGACTCCGCAGTTACTAGACGATAAAAATAGTCACATTTCTGGTAAAAATAACGAAATAAAATGTCTAGCAATCGACGTGCAAAATTTAGATTTTACATAGAGATAGCAGTATAGTAATAACTATAATAAATCCTGACTAGCAATTTTTGATTCTTTAAATACAGCACTTTACTCGTTTTATTGTTATGATTGTTGGTTTAGTAATCGACGAATTAATAAGAATGAAATATCTTTGGCTTTAGAGAATTATCTTGAGTTAATGGTCTGAATAATCTAACACTAGAGAATTTTTAATATTTAATTAAATACTACTTTATCGAGATCTAACCCAGGTGTCTTTTACTGAGAAAAGTTGGATAGTCACGGGTACCTAAGCATTCTGGTAGCCTACAAAGACTGTCTAATCTAGATATCTACTAATAAAAGAGAGAGATTCTTCTTGTCTTACAGTGACCGGAAACTAACTGTTCGGGTTGTCTAGCAATGACAAAGGGTGACTTATTAAGTCTAACTAACCTAAGCCTCTCTAGAATAAGATCTACAGTTGCGTTTTCAATGAAGGTGATAAATAGAATGCATCTTTATGAGAAATAAAAATATTTTGTATCCGTTCTAAGAAGCAGAAGTTACTTAAGAATTTTTTTCATTCTTCAATAATTTTAGTAGTTGAAAAATATTACACTGATCGCCTTCACTTCTTCTAATTTGTCCACTGCTTTAAATTAAAACTACTCCTTTTTGTCATAAATACTCGAAATTTACGGTCTCATAATAAAAGACTCATAGCATTAAATTTCTTTATTAAGGCTGCCTATAAAAAATGAGTTTACTGAGGAAAGGTTCATTATATTACCACGTACGCAACGTACACTTTTGTCAGACGTCTTGCCGCATTTTAGGCGGATTTTTAATTGTTAATAGCTAAATAACGCAGCCGAAATCGCAATTTTTTATTCTTCATTTTCGTCTTATATTATCGTCGAGAACCAACCCTTAAATTGGTAAATATTTACAACAGGTCCACGTCTTCCGATTTTGATGAAATTTAAATATGTTATAGATTTCGACATTTTGAACAACTTTTTCCTTTTCCAATATAGGGGGGACGCTTTTAGTTTTCGAGATATTTCGATTTTTGTCTGTATTGAATTTTTCGTATTTCTACACGCTCCACGGCAATGTAAACCTGTCCCGGTGCGGCGTTTGTTTACGTTTTGACGCTCTAGAGATGAGGGAGAAACCAGGGGGGCGGAAGGAGCTGGCCTAACACCACACACACACATACACTCAGTGCTTAATACACACCCAGTGTTTCTAAATTATACTCCAGATTTTTACGTATTTTGATGTGCAGATTAGGAATATAATAGTGAAAATTGGATTAGGTTAGGTTAGGTTATTATTTATTATTGCTAATAACCTAACCTAACCTAACCTAATCGAATTTTCACTATCATATTCGTAATCAGCACGTCAAAATACGTAAAAATCTAGAGTATAATTTAGAAACACTGGGTGTGTATTAAGCACTGAGTGGGTGGGTGTGTGTGGTGTCATGCCGGCTCCTTCCGACCCCCAAGTTTGTTTATCATCTCTACAGCAATAGAAAACTAAAAGCGTCTCCCCTATATTGGAAAAGGAAAAAGTTGTTCAAAATGTGTTGCTGCATAACATATTTAAATTTCATCAAAATCGGAGGACGTGAACCTGTTGTAAATATTTACCCTTTAAAGTTTCTCCCACCTGTAATCGAACACCCTCTATATATTTACATACATATATATTTTTTATAATTATTCTCAGTGGCAGAAGAATCAGTTCAGAGATTATTTAATTTTGGCATGGCAATTGAAACCATATTGCTTAAAATATTAGTATATTGCGTATATTAACGAATTACTTATACGAAATATAATTTCTTCAAATATTGTTTCTTTTGTACAATTTGTATTTTTGTAGTTTGTATAAAGTACATGGAGCAACATTTAGTTCTATGATTTATCTCAACGCACTCCTTTTATTTTCGAACATGTTGTAATCACCTTCAATTTTTGAATTCAGTTTTTATTCATGTTATATAACTCCATATTTATAATTCCCTATCAGAAAACAGAATATCTTTTAAAGTTGAGACATCTGCCTGCACAGTTACTCATACTAAGTTATTCATACTAAGAATTGCTGCAAATCACTTCACGAGTGGTATATTGTCATATGTTAATAAGTTAGTATATTGTTTGGATACTACAATAGAAATTCTACATAATTGATAGGACTTTCAATGAAATGGTCGCGAATATACTTAACTAGAATAGTTAATTTCCTTCAAAAAATTTCAATACATCAAACTGATGAGGTTCATAAATTTATGATATGTTCTACACATAAGCATAATTTTTATACGCTAGAAAGAGCTTCAAGAAAAAAAGTCGTTCATGCAGCAATAATAACTAGACTGCAGGTTTTAAGAAATATAAGACTGAACGTCCCTACAGGAAGTTCAGTATGTTTTTGTATTATTTTCGACTCGTAAAAATGATTAAGAGAATGAATACATTTGTGTTTAACTTCTTTGACAATTTTTATTTTACATTAATATCCACAGTCTAAAATGACTGTTGTAAATTTTCAATGTCCAGAATCTCTTTACAGTATCAGTTGGTAATCAACAAGTATCTCTTCGAAAAGAAAACAGAAAGCAATTCAGGGCAATTAATGAAACACCAGGTTAATCGTTTCATCTAGTGTTAGTCTCGGAGTCGCCAGACGAGGGGAGGGAGATCGAAACCTATTTTGTCAATTATAATTTGGAAAATGTTAAAATTTGAATATAGACGTTGATAATATGAAATCTATATTCGTTTTTTCTCGCAGCTTACTTCATTTTAAAAAAATAATAAGAATATATACTTAAAATAATAAGTATATAGTGTGTCCCAGGAACTTTGTCCACTTGAATATCATTGTTATTTCATACATTACAAAAAAATGTTCCTTACAGAAGTTGTAAGGTTTAACACTAGGAAGACTGAAACTTAGTATATACCTATATTGCCCAAAAGCTGTCAAAATGACTGCATTGTGAAAGAATAACTGCATTGTTAAACAAATTTCTTTAAAGAAATTTGTTTAAAATCAATTTTTAATATTTTTTATATTATTTACAGTTATATAACAAGTTATTAGTAAATATTAACAATAAAAAAAATTTGTTAGAACAACTTGTTAGAACAAGTATCACTGCATAAAGATTCGAATAACAAGTACTACTTTAACTTATTGTGCAACTGCAACTTATCAAGTATACGGCCAAATCGACAATTTATCATGTACTTGTATGTTATCATGTGACGGTAATCGAAAAAAAATGAAAACTGTTATTTCAATACAGAGCCGAACTGGTCATTTAAGAAATTTACTCAATTCAATAATAAGAGTCATTTGATTATTTAAAATTTCCCAAGCAGTCAAAATGACTGCTTTTGGGCAATATAGGTATGACACACATATATATACCGCAAATGAAGGAGGGGGGAGGTAACTACAATTATTAATAAACGCATTTATATGTTGTACAAAAAGTTACAAAATTCTAAGAAATTATGTCATTATATACATAATTGTTTTTCTGATTGAAATTAAAAAGCAGTCAAAATGAGTTCCTTGGGCAATCTAGTGTTAAGAAACTACGTAATACGGTATAAAATACGGTCTAGCAAGTGGAGGCGTACAGAAGATATAGAGGTCCCCTTTGTTTCATTTTTAATGAAATGTCCAATTTTTTATGCTTCATTTCGATTAATAGGCGTATTCCGACTATAAAAGTACTAAAGTGTGTATATACACATATATACGCGCGTCACGTGACCAGGCTGCGACGGAAGCGTGGGGGAATAGCGCCGTGGAAGGGGAAGTGTAGAGTGGGGATACGAGTTTGGCAACTCTGGTTAGACTATCTACCATGCATATACCCGCTGAAACAGCAAACAACCTACCATTCTGCACCATAACCAGCGTTGTTTTGCTCCAGCAAGTGAAAATCGTACTATCAGCAGAGAACAATCAGCCAACAGAATAGAAAAGAGAGATTGGGGACGGGATCGAAGGGCTTAGAAAATAACTTGTCACACCATAGTACCCATGATTTTTTGTATTGCAGAGGAAGCACACGTTTATTTACACAGTATATATCTCAATAATAATTCGTTACTTTGACGAATGACAATGTGGATAACAAATCTCTGATGTTCGATGTTCTTCCATCTCGATCTTTATAGCCGAAAAATTAAACCAATCAAACGTGCCGATATCAGAACAAAGATATCAATACTCTCACGAACGAAACGCTCCTCCTGCAAACATTTTATTCGATTCTCGCTTATAAATAAATAATTCTCTTGCTCTCGCGCGAAGCCTGACGGAGTTTGACTAGCACTGTTTCGAACAGAATCACGGTAACGTCATTTTCCTGCCGACCTTTTTACTTCTCGTGAACGAAACGAGATTAATAAGTTTTGAGCTATGACAGCATCGCCGCCATGTTTAGTCTCGTTTACAATCGTTCATAGTCGACATTTTGTTTGCGACGGATATCTCTCGGTTGTCTACGAGGTTACCTCGATAAAATAGACAAATTATCGCGATTCTATGCTATGACGGGACGGGCGAAAAAAAAGAAAGAAAACTCAAGGAAAGACTGAAGGAGAACTCGAGGATATTTATGAATGCGTACACTGCGTGCTGAACAAGAGAGTAGAAAGTGGGATAACCGAGAAAGAAGGAGGCAGAGAGACGAAGGGAGGAAAGGCCGAAGAGAAAAGAATCAAGACGCAGGGAGCATAGAAAGAGAGAGAAAAAAACGACCTACTGAAAAGCGTTTCCAAATCGTTCCACGGCAACAACGACAGAAAAATGCATTCGAGGAAAGCTCACTACGGGCCGATCAGATTAAGTAAAACACGTTCCACCAGCAAGTTCCGTTGTTTGTTCATTCGGTTTCTTCGACTTCTCACTATTCGCGGTTACGAATGACTAGTTCTCCTCGCCCCTGTCGCAACATCGTTTTCAAAATGCAGCGCGATTCTGAGCAGACATATTCCGCTTAAAAAAAAAAAGAAATCAATAGTCTGTTTCCCGTTAATCCCGAAACTGAACACCCGTTCGTTTACGATATTCGAACCTAGACGCTTTCGTTGTCTCTTGGACTAGTTCGATATTCGTTGGATCGATGATTTTGATTTGCGCCAAAATTCCGTAGATGGTATCGATTAGATGTTCGATGCGATCATTTTGCTTTTCATTGTAATGGACCAATGAAACCGGTGAGTATGTGAATCGTGATTACAGCCGATCGAAGTTAGAGGCCCAATGTTCCACCACCTTCGTATTAGATTGCGTTTTGGTTTGCTTTTGTTTTTAAATCCCTTCACGACCATTATTAAAGAGGCGCGTATATTGATCGTCTGTTACCTGGCACCTGCAACGTCGCCGAAGTCACTGTTGAACCTAAGCTGTTCGTTGCGGTGCACGCGTAAATGCCAGCGTCCTCTGAAACAATTAATTAGAGGTTAGTCGTGATAATAATAACAGTTTCAATACAGATATACAGTATGTATAATATTTTATTGCTCCCCGAGGGGATACAATTCTTTACAACGCTCTTCCTTAAACTATCCTTAAGTCTAACTTATTTCTACTCCTTATGCTTCTATGCGTCTATCGCTCGTTCGCTCGCTTATTACTTAATCCTACCACGCTCGCCTTATTTCCCCTTTTTCTCTATCCTTCGCACACACACACCCCCCTTCCCTAACCTCTTGGACGCCCGTTTCCGTTTGCACCTCTTTCATATCACAATTTTACAATTTTAATTCATTCTCTTCTTTTCATTAACTCTGCCCAGACCCACTTGCTCTCCATTCCTCCACCTTCCTCATCCATCCCTCTCCATCTCCCTCCTCCCCCAGCACTTCCCTCATCGCCTCTTGCTATCCTCTCTCCTCATCCACCCTCATACATTCCTCCCATACATGCTCCCATGACTCAATCTTCCATCCACACATTCTGCACATTCTCTCATCCTCATTCAATCAGTATTTCCCTTCTCTCATCTTGTTTCCCAATCTAAACCTGGCGATCCTTTGCCATCTTTCCTCCCCTCATCCTTTCCCCAGGTATCCTGGTAATCCCTCTCCCTTCACCAACCCGTACCATCTATTGTATTTGGATACCCCTATCTTTTCCCATCTCTCCTTCCTCTGTTGCCTCTTCCCCTTTTCACGATCTCCTCGCTTACAATCTCTCTCTTTTCCTCCATCATTGCTTTCGCCTCCTCCGCAGACCAACCCCTCTTTTCCCAAAAGTCTACCCTCTCTTTCTCCCACCCATCCACTGCTCCCAAACCCCTCCTTATCCTTCCCCTTAACTCTTCTAAACACAATCTTGCCAGCTCCCCCCCTTTGCCTTCTCTCAGCTTCTTTTCATACCCCCATGCCCTTAATCCCGTTCTCTCTTTCATCATATCCCTCTGCAGTTCCTCTCTTACCATGTAGCCCAGTGTGCATCTTTCTACCCCTAGCGCCCATTTTAGGAACCTTTCCTGCATTCTCTCCACTCCTTCCCTCTCCTTCCATCCCCAGATTTCGACTCCATACCCCACTACTGTCCACACTAGTCTGTCGAATAGCCATACCCTTCTCCCCCAGTCGTTTCCAAAAATCCTCTTACCTATCCCCCACACTTGTCCCATTATTGCCGCTCCCTTCCTAATCCTGTCACCCACCTGTTTCTTTTGCCATCCGTCTCTCGCGATCACATACCCCAGGTACTTGTAATCGCTTACCTCTTCTACTACCTTGCCCCCCATCTCCAGCTCACTTTCTTCCACCCCCCCTTCCTACATCTCATCACCTTCGATTTTTCGCCGTTGAGTTGCAGCTTCTTTTCCTATAGACAGCACTCCATTGTTCCTATCATACCCTTCATTTCCTCTTGTTGAAACCTGTCAATAGCGGGCGAACCACGCGCCTAAATTCAAATCGGCTCGCCGATATCAAATCGACATCACCGCCATTACGCGTTACCTTTTCAGGACAACCAATACGACTGCTCGTTAGATTTAATTAGACTTGTCTTCGTATGTAAAAGATCAGATCGCAAAATGTACTATGAGAGAAAGAAGCATTTATCGGAGATTATAATTGTATCCAAAAACAATCCGTCAAACAATAAAATATTGTTTTAAGTGTATTCAATTATATTCGAGAGTGTTTTCAATTAAATACCCAACACCTCTACATCCTCCGCTAGCAATGCCACGTCGTCTGCGTAAGCCAGCGAGTAGATTTTCTTACCCGCCAACTTTACGCCTCCCCACCCTCCCTTTTCCAGCGCTTCGTCCATGTCAGCTATCAGTAGTGTGAAAAGCAGCGGACTCAGTGGACACCCCTGCCTTAACCCCCTGGCCGTTCAAAAGTTTTCCCCTTCTCCCTCTCCTACTCTCACCTTACTCTTCGTCTCTCTCAAAATTTCCTCACATCTCCCCACCAGCCCTTCCCTCACTCCCTTCTTTCTCATTTCCCTTACCAAAATTCCCCTGTCCACTGAGTCGAACGCTGCTTTCAGATCAACAAAAAGCAACACCATTTTCCTGTTTTTCCTTTCCACCTGCCTATTTATTAGGTAATTTAGTACATAAATGTTGTCTATGCAACCTAATCCTCTTCTGAATCCTGTCTGGCTGGCTGGTATACTTTGTTGCAGATCCTCCATGCCCATTCCTCCACTTCGCTTCCTCCATAACGCCACACTTCGTTCATAATTCCATCTCCCCCCGCCGCTTTCCTTTCCTTCAGTCCCTTAATTATTTTTACCACTTCCCCTTTTTCTATATCTCTCTCCCCATCATCCTCCCCTCTTCCTGCTCCCCCTTCCTCACCCTCCACTTCACTCCTCCCAGTAGCCGTTGAAAGTGTTCGTCCCACTCTTTCATCCCTATTCTTTCATCTACTTTTGATCCCTTTTTCCTTTTCCTGTTTACGGCCTTCCACACCTGACTTTCTGTCTTTATGCCCTCCAGCTCCCTTTCCCATCTTTCCCTCTCCTTTTTCTTCTTTTCCTCACACAACGTTTTATATGCTCTCTTCATTTCCTTGTACTCCCCCCCTTCTCCACCCCTCTTCCTCCACGCCCTCAATTCTTCCCTTACTTTCCTTTTTTCTTCCTTACATTCCTCATCCCACCATCCTTTATTTTTTCCCCCCTTTCTCCTTCTTCCCTATCTCTCCAATCACCTCCGTTATCTTCTCCGTCAAGTTTTCCCAATCCTCCTCCACACCTTCCTCCCCCGTTTTCCTTGTCCCGAATCTTTCCCTAAATTCCTTCTTCCTTTCCTCCGACCAACACACCGTAACCTTCCCTTTCCCTCCGTACCCCTTCCTTCTCCTCCCTCTCCTTCCTCCCTTGATCCACACCGTCAACGGCATGTGATCCGATTCAATACTTTCCCCAACCTCCATCCTTTCCACACCTTCTCTCGTTTCCTCGTTCCGTATTACGTAGTCTATTACCGTCTTCCCTCTTCCTCCTATGTACGTCAGTTCCCCTTCCTCATCACCCTTTGTATTCCCGTTTAAAATCCTCCAACCCCTCTCACCCAGATACCCACACAGCCTCCTCCCTTCTGCGTTTATCTTCTTGCCCTTAGACTTCCTGCTACCCCACTCCCCTCCTTCCACCTCCTCCTCCAACACGCCCCCTCTCTTCCTGTTCTTGCATTGAAGTCTCCATCTATAATCGTCTTGATTCCTTTCTCTCACCCCTCTATCCAATCTCCCAGCTCGTCCAGCTTCCTCTCCAGATCCCCATTTATGTATACCCCAATCACCTTCCACCACTCCTCATCAACCTTCACTTTCATCGATATTATACCCTCCTTTCCTTCTAACCCTCCTCCTTTTGTCTCCATCTCCTTTCTAACCCCCGTTACCATTCCTCCTCTTGCTCTCCCCTTATTTTCCTCTCTGCTTGCCCATTGTACTTCCCATACGTACCCCCTTGGTAATTTGTCCCTTACTTTGCTCCATCCCTTCTCTTCAACCCATGTCTCCATTAAAACAAATAAATCCCATTCCTCCAGCCCCTTCCAAAAATCCGGATCCTTATTCCTCAACCCCGCTACATTCCAGAATCCCATCTTGGACCCTATGTCCTTCCTTATTTTCCCCTTCCATCCCCCCATATCCCCCTTTATTCGCTTCCATGCTCTTCCATCCATCTCTCCTCTATCTCGTCCCATCTTTTCAGCCTTCCATTCACCCACATTTTCATATATTCTACATGAACGTTCCTTCCCTTCATCCTCTCCTCCCCCGCCTCTCTTTCAATCTTCCACCTTGCTCTCCTCTCTTCCCCCGTAAGATCATCCTCAATCCTTTCTTTTCTTACTCTTAACTTGCTCTTTTCTCCCATCATTTTCCTTTTTTGATTCCTGTCTTCCATCTTTACCAACACTAATCCGTATCCCCCCTTCCCCACTCTCCCAATCTGTTTTATCTCTGCTATCCTCTCCATCTTTACTCCCAACTTTTCCCATACTTTCTTCACCTCCACCTTCACCTCTTTTCCCTCGATCTGTATTCCCCTTAATATTATATTATTCCTCCTTTCCTCCCTTCCCTTCTTATCCTGCGCTATCTCCAACATCCTTATTCTTCTCCTATGTACCACTATTATTTCCCCTCCCCACCTGCCCTCTTCTCTCTTTCCCTCCTCCTCCTCTTCTCTCCTCCCTCTTTCTCTCCATCTCTCTTCAGCTAATTCCATTTTTCCTTGCAAGCTTTTCACTCTCCTCTCTATCTCTTCCCTCTTTACCTTTTCCTCTCTCCGCTCTTTCTCCCATAAATCCCTCTCCTTCCATCATTCTTCCATCAATTTCCTTATGTCCTCCCTTTCTTCCCTCAACTCTTCCCTTAACTCCTTCCTCCATTTCAACATCTCTCCCATCATTTCTTTGAAGTCCTTAATTGCTTCACCCTGTTCTTTTACGTTGCTTCCCTCTCCCTTCCTGTCCTCCTTCGGCGACCATTTGGTCATTGCGCTTTTTTTAAACGCTATCCTTTCCTCCTCTTCCACTTCACCCCCTTCCTCCCCTTTTTCCCTTCGTCTTTTTTTCCATATACTTTCTAGACTTCTAGCACCGCTCATGCCTTCCCTCCCCAGTAGGGCTGTGCGAACATCTACAAAATGCGAGCCAAACTAAGTTCGACTCGATTGGGCGAGTCGAGCCGAGTAACCGCACGAAGCGAACGGTTCGCACGAAGCGGGTATGCGAACTACTCGCACCGAACTACTCACCTAGGCGAGTTCTCGCATGAAGTTAGCGGCTCGTACGGGACGGATAGTACGCATCGGTGCGAATAGTTCGCATACCCGCTTCGTGCGGTTACTCGGCTCGGCTCGAACAATCGAGTCCCGACTCGACTCGACTCGAACTCGGCCCGCATTTTGTGAGTCCGCCTGCAGGCCTACTCCCCAGTCTCTCCGCCTTCCACGGTCTTCCCACTTTTCCCCTCTCGGCCTTCCCCTCAGCCCTTCCCTCTCCTATACCTTCCTCCCCGTTTTCATTCATTCCTTCGCTAACCCTCTTGCTTCCTTCTCACTACCTCACCCTCACCTTGCTCTTTTTCTCTTCTGACACTCGTCTCTCTTCCCGCTCGACCGCCTGTCGCCGCGCCGTGTATCCCTAATCTAGAACTTCCTCACCTCTTAACTCTCTCTTATCCACCCTTTCCTTCCTTCTCTCCCGTCTACATCTGCACCACACACACCTTTCTCAACCACTTTCCTCTCTCTCCACTCTCCAAAAACTCACTCTCTCTCAAAATTCTCTCACTCTGCTTTTACGCGCTGCATGCACTCCACGACCGGAAACGGAAGTCCTACAGATATACAGTAAAGTCGTGATATTTCGCAAACGGTTACGTTCTGCACGGAGAAATAACGCGTAGGAACACTGTTTTTTTTAATTTTTTTTTATGACTGCGTAGAAATTCCAAACGAAGAAAAGGACGGCATGTAATATTTCATTATTCTTTCATGGGACTTTCACCAACTTATTCCTGGCATTTTTCTTATTAAAAAAGTATGTAAATAAAAATAAATTTTTAAAAAATACCACGTTTTTAAAAACGAACTAAAAAGTACAAATTAATGTTTCCTAGTTCCATACAGATTCCCAACACTGTACTGATAGTCCTAAAAATTTGTAATTGTGAATTGATGAATAGCTGTGAAAATACTTGTAAGATTTAAAACGAAAAACGTGGGGCGCATGCAATAGATAATTGATGCATAAATAGTTCACCTAAATCACTAAAAAATTTATTTCTCCACAAATGATATGGACTGTTGTGTGACTTTTCTCAACGGCAGTTACTCTCTACACTGCTTACTATTATCTTGCGCCCCACGTTTTTCGTTTTAAATCTTACAAGTATTTTCACAGCTATTCATCAATTCACAATTACAAATTTTTAGGACTATCAGTACAGTGTTGTGAATCTGTATGGAACTAGGAAACATTAATTTGTACTTTTTAGTTCTTTTTTAAAAACGTGGTATTTTTAAAATTTATTTTTATTTACATAATTATTTTCTGCTTTCTAGTCTTATGTATGTGAAAGTTTTCAATCGATATTTAACATTTTTACCACGTTATGAAATTATAACAGAGACGTGTACTAAATTCAAACAGTATTGCGACCGCGACATATCGAAAACAAATGCAAGCAGTAACGGTATAACGATTCTTTGACTTGGTAAAAGAAGCGATGATGTACTACGAATCATCGCGCGGCGAAGTACTATCATATACTGAGCTCCGTCGGGGGGCGAAGTGGGTCCGCGGAGTGGGGATCGCTGAACGCGATGACGTAGTTTCGCGGGGAGGTAAAGAGGAAAAATATTTAATCGTTATTGCTCCGAAACGGATAGACTTTAAAAATTTTTTTTTTTTTTTGAATAATGCATTGTCATCCAGTTCTAAGCCATATGCCCGATTTCAAGTTTCTAACTCATCAGGAAGTTAGTTTAAAATCAATTGCAAAATTTGCCACCAAACAAACAAACACACAAACAAGAAAGCGAGCTAATAAAAACGTGGTAATGACACCAAACACAATATAATTTCAGCTGTATTTGGTGGTCTATTCGACGCTGAAAGTTTCGGACGCAAGGAAGGACAGCGAACACGCGAGTCTTTGAACTGTGCTGGCGATGGCGACTGTCCGCGTCTCTTTCTTTCCCATAGTTGTCCTTCCTTGCGCCCGAAACTTTTAGCGTCGATTAAACCACTAAATACAGTTGAAATTATATCGTGTTTGGCGTCATTTTAATCAGAAAAGTGTCAGAAGTAAATTGGTGAAAGTCTCATAAAAAAATAATGAAATACAAAGAAATTTTGTAATTGGATTAGTAGTGGTCCACATCGATTGGCTGGCAGTGAAGTAGGTGGGCACCGGATAAATTCTAGGTAGAAGGTCGCTGAGAAATATCGCGACTTTACTGCACTACACAATATGTTCCTTTCTATCGATTGTATATTTGTTTATAAAAGATGTATTGCTGTTCTCGGCGCACTGATTCGATCAATTTTTACTTAGAAGCAATTCTACAATTTATCAACTTCAAATTTCGACGTTTCGATCTATGTTCAAATCATCTTCAAGAAAATTAATAATAGCGTTTGTAAATTATTAAACAAAATTATATTATGTCAATTGACATCAGTTGATTAACTATTGAATATCTAATTATGAAATAAGTTACTTATTTGCTTTATGAAAATAATTTTAATTGCTTAAAACAGATAAAACACGTGCTGTTATCATGTTATTGTACAAGCTACTGAGACAACGTGAAACTCTTGAAAGGGAACGAATTTTCTTGAAGATGATCTGAACATAAATCGAAACGTCTTTGAAGTTGATAAATTGCAGAATTGCATCTTAGTCAAAATTGATCGAACCTGTGCGCCGAGTTCATCAATGCATCTTTTATACACAATGAAACTTATACAATTTAATAATAGACTCTTG
The DNA here is from genome assembly GCA_916610235.2 of Lasioglossum morio. NCBI lineage: Eukaryota > Metazoa > Arthropoda > Insecta > Hymenoptera > Halictidae > Lasioglossum > Lasioglossum morio. Next base: position 15,318,283 of record OU744331.1, on the reverse strand, counting down.
TATCATCTTTGTTCGTCTGTTTATCAGTCAATTTATTTTTAATCGGTTGTCTACGTACCTGGATAGGCTCGCACTATAGTCAGACGACAAACGCCGTTTCTATAGTGGATTTCATAGCTTGAAGAATTCTCGACGATTCTACCGTCCTTGGACCAAAGGATGTTAGGCTGTGGTTCAGCTTGAACGATGCACTCAAATCTTGCTGTTTGTCCGCTCACAACGGCGATGTCTCTTAGTGGCTGTAGTTGAAATTTACGAACTTAGAAATTAGAACAGCAATTGACGATTGTATAGAATGAAGCTCATTATTTCACAAAGATTGCATATGTAATATATAGAATTGCGAATCTTTATGCAAAATATAAATGTTCTGCATTGATTGTGGGAAGCAGGAGTAAAATATAAACTGATTTCATTCCCTAATGACTTTATTGCGTTAAAAACAACATAATAATAATCATTCAGCCAATTTTTTCATAAATCCATAAAAACCCTCAGTCTAATAATAAAAATATTTTATATTAAGTAGATCATCATATGCTTCTAGCATGAATTTTCATATGATTTCTTTATTATTTTGGCTGATTCTTTATGACCGGAATCTTTTACACCTGACGAAAAGTTTTCGACTGCAGTTAAAAATCGAATAACTTTCTTAAAATTGAACCAAATGAGTTGAAATTTTGCAATGTTAGAAGACCTGGTTCAATAAGTACTGGTAAACGAAATTTTGAAAAAATGCTATTAGTTTCCCGGAATTGTGAAGAAAAAAGCCTATTTTTTCGACTTTTTTCTATGTGTGTTTATAATAAAAATTTACAACATGCGTTTAGTAGATCGACATCAATCATACATGTACCGGGTGATTCAGGAGAAACAGAACACCTCAATAGCTCCATGGTTGCCTTCTTGAACTTTTCTCACTAATATTTTCTTTCATCTTCAAGCCTAACGGAGCTATTTAGGTGTTCTGTTTCTCGTGAATCGCTCGGCATACAGTGCAAATTTTATCCAAATCGGCTAACGTTGCAATGAGCAATAAAGATTTTAAGAGGTAGGGATAGTATTCTTTCAAAGATATTTTTCTAGACGAATTTCTTTTTCATATTTCACACGCACTCTTCGGAAACATATCTATCGTGTAAGAATAGAACTTGGTGCAATTGAAATTACAACGTGAAGATACGTTACCGTGATGAAAAGGGGAGCCTTCTTCGGTAGTATTTCGAGATAAGGTTGAATCACTTCTTTGCTCGAGGTCACTCCATTAGTCGTCGGCCACGGTGATCCTAGAATAATCATCTCGATTTAACTCGAGCCTCTTACAAGATTTGTGTACGTTTGTATTACACTTGGCAGAATAGATATGTTTGTTTCTCATGATAAGAAAGTGCAAATTTTTAACGTATTAATCAGAACAGAAGTCAGTAACCGTGGCGCAAACAGTGGTAGTGACAAATTCAGGAGAGAAAGATGTGTAATATCTCTGTGGAATCAAAATGGATGGACAGAAAATCAAAATTCGAGAGAACAAGGTTGCTGGAGAAAGAACTCGATGAAAAGCATTATTCATCTAATTACAGCAAAACAAAATAGAGGGTGCAAATGCGTCATAAAATTCAAAGGCGTAAGAAGCAGAAGATTAAAACTCTTCTTTAGGGTAATTACTAGACTGCGGATCTTTATGCAATTTACATTTTTTCTAGAAGAATTTTAAGAAAGCAGAATGAAATAGAATCTTATTTTCTGCGGTAGTAGCCTTTTTAGATCTGAAATAAATTAAAATCATACTAAATTCTGTCGTATTTTATATCCTAGCAGTTTTTGAAAATTTTCAGAAGCCATGATTACATAAAGTTCCACAGTCTAGTGATTACAATGATGCAAGCCGAGTTCAAAATATTTCAAAACTCAATTCTTCATTCTGTTACCTATATTAATGCAAGTGTAAGTCCTTTGAGCAATAAACTTAACGAGTTATCAAAATAGAACAGATGTATTGAGCGCCTCTTTTGAAAAAATTAAAGGCCTATTTTCCTGTCTCAATAAAAAATTGTGAAGTGTTACCGAATGATTACTTTATAAATATGATCAGTTTCACACCGTGTGAACATTTATTCGTACGGTGAGTAATTTGCTACATCAATGACTGGTGCCATGTTGTCACATATACAGTGAACCACGAAAGCATTTAAACGCATTTTAAAACAGTATAACTTTCTTATAATTGTACTAAACGACCTGGTCTTTTGTAAGCAATTAGAAGCATTGGTTTTTTGAATGATGTGCAAAAAAGATTTTCCAAAAACTACAATTTACAAGGTGCATGCAAAAATAAAATAGGCGGGTGACCTTTACCATACCGGACTTATAGTTTGTGCCTTTCTTCTATAAATTATGATGTATTTGGTATGTAATCTAGTAGATTTGTACCCGGGCCGGCTGTAGATCGAAGTGTCGATCCTGTAGGATCAATGGTTCAGGAGTTATGTTTGATCAAAGTTGAGCATTATTCAGTGTTTTGTTTACAGTTCCGGGAGCTGTCATATTGGTATGTAGTGACGATCGCAAGTCGCTAGATGGTAGCACGCAGTAATATCGCTAATATAGAGAATATATCTCAAAAAATGTTTGAGAAGAAATATTATGGAAAAAATTTACAAAAATCTGACCAGTTAAAACGCAACATTGTGGTCAAGTCTTCAAAAATTCAAACAACAATCGCAATAGCCGCTATATACAGTAATGTTCACATAAACAGAACAGCCTCGGCGAGATTCGGTCGCATTTATCTCATTGTCAGACGGGTAGCTATTTTTTGAACTTTAAAGGCCGAACCGAACGTAGAGAAAGACAGCGCGTATAAAAAGAGACCGCGCGAGGCTTTTAAACGTTCATCGTCAATTAAACCACTAAATACAGTTGAAATTATATTCTGTTAGGTCTTATTTTAATCAGAAAAATGCCACAAATATATTCGTGAAAGTTTCATAAAAAAATAAATGATAATAAAAGAGATTTTAGTTTGCTGTTATATTGTGATGACACACGGATCTTTGAACTATGCCGATGACTGCGACTCTCCGCATCGCATTAGTAGTGGTTACACCGATACACCCGAACCGAGATCAGATTACTAAGTCGCGGAGATACTTTTGTCGCGTTTATTTGGTACGGCCTTGTTGTGTTTATGTGGACAATACTGTATTATCATCATTAACGCGTACCTGTGCTGCCATCTTGGAGTTCTACTCGGTAAGCGGCGCATGATCGTCACTAAAAAAAAACCAATATGGCTGCGCCCTTCCTGTCAAAGACACTGAATAATGCTCAACTATAAGCAAGCATAACTCATGAACTATTGATCCCACAGGACCGAAACTTCGACTGGAGCCGCCCCGGGTACAAATCTACTGGATTACAATCCAAATACATCATAATTTATATAAGAAAGGCAGAAATTTTGGGTCCGGTAAAGTAAAGAGCAGCGAAACAGGCATTTTTTCAAACTTTTTGCCGACTTTCTTGCCGACCTCTGATGTAAGCCGACGAAAACAGAAGAAGTAACGATCAAATCGGTGCGAACGGTCGCAGAAGCAGGTGAGTACCTGCGGAGTCGACGTTGCTGGGTGGTCCAGTGGCACTACTGTATCGGGGGGAAAGGCTCGGTAAGCTTGGACTCAGGGAAAGCGGACTAGGCGTCGTGTGATCCCATCTTGACGGCGATGGTGAGCAGGGTATAACGAGGCTAGGTGCTGTCATCGTGGTCCCTCCATCGGTAGTATGCCTTTTTCTCGCGTTTCTGATGTCCTCCGCTTCCGAGAACTCGCTCTCCGACGTCGGCTCCCATTTCACGGTCTTCGAGGTGCCGAACTTGCTCGTCGGTTTCCCGGATCGGTTCGAGGAGGTCGTTGTACCGGTCCTCTTCGCGAAGCCGTTCTCCTTTCTCGTGGTGAACTCGTGGACGATCGGTACCTCGATGTCGCTGCCGCGTCTCTGGCCTTGTATCGTTCTGTTTGTGCTGGTCACCGTTTTCTTGCCCTCGCCAGGCAACACGATGCCGAACTCGTACCCGAAGTCATACTTGAAGTATATCAGCCCAGTGTCCGGGTCGATTTGCTTCGTCCCTGCAGTTGTCATTGCGCGCAGATGTTTATTATGTCCGATATCGTCTAGCATTCGTTGATTTTAAATTCCATTTTACACGTTTTCTTTTCCCGCTGAATTTACTATTCTCTTCATCTCATTGTTTTATTATTCTCGTTGCGGTGAAACCCGAACCTCGACCGACTCAATCAACATATTTTCAGTAATATTTAGCTTCGACGTTTTATGAATCGTGTTATAGTCAATTGTGTACGTGTTTCGAGATTGATATTTTTGGATAAAGGGACATGAAGCTTGCATATAGAGTCTGCGACCTCTTAATGAATTATTTGTTAGATTGTTTTTTTTTCTTGCAGAATCTTTAAATGTGATCAGCACGAGGAAAGAAGATTTGAAGTATACTGCAATTCTCTGAAGAGTATGCCGTTCGATAATTAAGTTTTTTAACAAAATAATATAAATAGTATGAAATTAAAGCTTTCAGCCGCTATTAATATTTCTCACTACGATACGGAAGAAATCGACTATTGCGATATAAATATTAATATTAAAGAAAATTCGGTCATGGACCAGTATGCCAAGCTAAACAGTACATATTTCCCATGAAATTACTTTTGAATTTGTCCGTATGAATAAATAATATACGCATAGTATAAAAAATAAAATAATAAATAAACATGAATAAATATGATTATAAATATACCACAATGTATATAAAATACCTCTGACTCTCTGAATGATATCTCTAACTTTTTTCACAATTACGAAAATTTACGAAAATATAATATAACATTGATATACATATTGCAGTACAGTTATTCTTACAAATCCACGTAAACATGCTAAATTTTGAATATTCGGAAGAAGAAAGCAAAGATCAGACATTAACGAATTTGTTATATATTTACGCATATAATAAAGCAAATAGAATTTGTTTTTACAATAGTGCCTATCCTGGTTGTGTAATAAATTCCATCTATTAGAAATTAGTTTCTGTACAGGTTAACTAATACATAATTAATGCTTGTAGAACGTGAAAAATCCTTGCTTTTTTTTAAATATTTAAAATTTATCAAGCGTACGTATACTCTTATGACTAATGACGTATTCAAAATTACAGATTTTGCTTCGCGTTAGTTCCTTTAAAAAATAATCTCAATATAGAAATATAAGGGGGCATTCTTCTGTGAATGTTGCAGGAAACAGTTTTCACGAATCTGTTTCAATTCATGGTACATCCAACGTTATAATTTTGTTATATAGTTACTTTTTCGTCATACATATAGCGATTTCTTTACGCGTTTAATAAATTGCTCCACAGTTTTGCCTTGTCTACCAAAACGGTTGCATCAATAAATAATAAAATATCACCTTCAAACACTAACTACATTCGCCATTTTAAATTATTTATTTTGGTTTGGGAAATAACGATAAACATTCTAATTAAGAAATATCCGCATTTTCATAAATCATTATTATGTATGGTGAAAAACGAACTTAATAAATTACAATGGTAGTTTATTTGTCGTTAGAATTACCAAACTCAAAATGCGATTGATGTGTCTGCATCGCTTTATCATAATGACAAAACTGAATTTAATTATATCCATATAAATATCATATCATATAAAGATATCTCGTGGACACGTTTTTTATAATTTCTGTACTTGCAAAGCTGAAGTACAAGTTATTTGTTGCATTTGTTCAAGTTTCGCGTGATTTTGATTGCAATATGTGGATTAAAATTCACCTGAGGAAAACACAAATTTTTAATATTTTTTTATATAATACTGTAGATTGGTTTTGACGAGAAAATGTCGAAAATCCAAGTTTTTAGTTGCGCCATATACCAACATGGCGGTGCTGTTACTAGTCGAAAACGGTGTATAACCCCTAAACTTTAAACGCGCATAACTTTCGAACCAGTGGATTCCTAAGAATAAAACTTAAATTTTCGACATTTCCTTGTTAAAATTTGCTTGATTATATTAAAAAGTTAAAAATCTCTTGTTTCCTTAGATAATGTTTCGCCTATTTTGTGCTTAAATAAAAAAATTTATTCCAAAAATTTCTCATGGAAACGTTTTTATAATCTCTGTACTTATCAAAGAAAAGTTAAGTACAAGTGATTAATTAAATTTATTTAGGCTTTGTGTGGTTTTTATTGTCATATGTGTTTGAATATAGTCGTGTAGACTTGTTCGGTAGTTCTATATAGTGATTGACGACGTTAGGCGTACCATAACTATGGAAAGAATTCCTGAGAATTGTAGAATTTAGCAAGATTTGCAGAATAATGGCCCCTTAGGTTCCTTATGCAAGCTTCGAGATGTACTGTTGTTAAATCGATTACCGTGTTCCGAGACTCGTTTTTCCTCTCTGTACGTTCTTGGCTCGTCGGCATCGGCGGATCGGCTGTCGGCCGGATGTTTCAGGATTGGCTTGCCCTGCTTCAGATCCGACTGGATGTCGCTGACGAATTTCTCGGTTTTCGACTTGAAGCTGCTGGTCATGTCGGTCATGTGACGCGACGCGACGTCTGCGGATGTTTCAGATTTTTCGTGTTACGGGAGAAGAGAGCGATCTTGCCAGCGTATTCGAGCAAGCGAAGGAAAAGAATGAGACAGAGAGAAAGAGACACAGAGAAAGTTAATCGTGAAAAGACGATGCAAATGTGGCGACCATTAAAGTGAAAATGCGTCGAAGAATGGAACAGAAACAGAGAGACAGCTCGAAAGAACGATATATCTACATCTTGAAAATATAATCGATAACGAACATTTCCCAACGTCGATCTGTATCTAAATCGAAATGTGCCCGAAGCGTACCTCGAAAACGCAATTATAATAATCCAAAAATGGGCACTGGCTCTGACTGCGATGAATTCAATGAAATTCAGAGCTCGCTCGGGAAAATTAACGTAGAGAAAAGATTGCTTTTGCCACGTCAATTGCCCCGTTTACTACAAAACGTTGCCCCCTGGGGCAATCCAGATCGCTCCAACAGTAAAGAGCTCGTTGCTCGTGTGTGTTGAACTTATCGAACAATGTACACTAGTGGAAAAAATTATACAACATCCCGAAAATAATTGGGACGAGAACTTTCTATTGTGTTTTTATTAAATAACATTGTACGTGAAACAGAGCCATTTGTAACTAACAACAAGATTGGAGACGGTACAGAAAACTCTTTTCGGATAAGGACTCTTTACTTAACAACTATGTTATCATTTGTTTCCAATATGCTCAAACTATCCAGGACTTGCCCCCAATGAAGATGGCAAATAGAATGATGATATAATTTTTGTCTAGTCTTTTTTATAACAACGGAAGCAAAACGTTATTGTACTCGAAATACCATGTGTGTGGCTTACACCATTATGATTCTCAGCCCGACATTTACCAGACCCTAGTTGAAACGTTTATTGCGAGTCTAACTATTGCATCATACCGAATTAAGCTGTTATTCCTGTAATTATCAGGACGTCTCACAATTTCTTCGACCAGTGTACAAACTCTAAAATCCTCATGGAACAAAATTCAATAAACAACAGATCCCCTACATGCCTCCACGTCGTCAAACGGTCCCGAATCCTCCTCAAGTAGCAAAAGCTGTCGCCGACAACTAAGCATGCGCAACAGAGACATTGACGAGATTCTTACGATTGGCAGCCTTCTTCACGTCGGTCCTCGAAATGAATCCAAACTCTGGCGGCGATCCAGGCTTCAATTCCTCCTGCTTGGAGTCGAAGTCCCTCTTGATTCTCATCTCGGACTCGGTCTTTCTGCGACTTTCGTCTCTGAGGTGGGTCATCGAGGTCTGTTTCTCGAGGACAGGCGGTCCCCTGTCGAACTCCATCGGCGACACCACGTGTTCCTGTCGGACAGGTGCGCTAGAAGACCTGGGCGACTTGATGGCAGGTGGTTGGACCTTCCTGTATCTTGGTTCCTCGGTGTCGCTGTCCGGCGGGGCCCATTTCGGCTTGATCCTAGTGTCAATGTCGCTCTCGTAGTCGGATTCCCTTAACTGACCCTGCACGAACTTCTTTGGGACTGGCACTTTGTACTGAGGCCTGTGCTTTTGAGCCTCGAAGCTGCTAAAATCTGGAGCAGGTTTCTGACCGTCGCCGAACTTGATCACCCTGCTGGTCTGTTCCATGGTGACGATCCTCCTGCTGTTCTCCGTGGACTCGTCCATCCTCACCGTCTTCTTCGTTTCCGTGCCGATAGCGTTGTGGAAAGGCACCCCAGATCTGGCTTCGTAGTACTGAGGTTGTGGTTGTGGTGGAGGTGGAGGTTGAGGTTGCGGTTGCGGTGGAGCGTATGCTAGTTCCGGAGGAGAACCAGGCAAGAGGACCGTCTTCGGAGTGGTCGCGCGTTTTTCCTCCTTTCTCGATAGCTCCTTCGATCTCTGTTCGCGCGTCGAGATCTCTTCGATCAGCAACGACTCCTTCGGCTTTCCTATCGGGAGAAAAGAGTCCCCGGTTGACCTCGGACGAGAGAAGACGAAGAAAGCGGACAGAGGTTGCACCTGGTGCTCGACCGGTTTCACACGACGTTGCTGTGGTCTCGAATCTCAATGGCCGACGTGATCTCTTTGATTTCGACGAGCTCGGACATTGCTATCGGTGGACGACCGCGGGATTCGCGATTTTTGGAAGGGTTTTTCGATCTTTGTGTTTTTTTTTCGTTTTGTGTACTTTTTTAGAACGAAGGTGAAACCAGCGTGATATAGTGACCAAGAAGAGAGTAGGCGATACATGTAGAAGAAGAAGGCGGGTTAGCCACGAGCTGGTGAAGGGTGAAGATACCAAGCGGGGAGATTGTAGTACGTACTTCGAGTGGCCGAGAAGAATAGAGAGAAGCAAGCGAAGCAGGAAGAGAGGAGAACTTGTCTTGCGAGGTAAACAACGAGAAGGGAAGAAAGCTTGCCAGGAGGACTACTTGTTGTAAGCTGGAAAAAAGTCGAAAAAGAATCAGACCCATTGACACAGCCTGTACCATTGTGTTCTACCGACAATCTTGGAAAGCTTTTCACTTCGCGTAAACGCGAATTTAGACTTTTCGTTTTGGATATACTACACGTTCCCAATGATTCGTCTACAATAGAAGGCGTAAAGATTGTTTTCGTCTAAAGTGGTTAGCGAAAAAAGATCAGTTTCTACGATTGAAGAATTGGCAGGATGATTCGCTCACAATGGAACAGAGAAACGACAGAGAACCTGTCCAAACGTTTGAATAAACTGTGGAGCCTCTATTATCCGAACCGATGATAACCGAACTCTCGAATAGTTGCTCTCTTAACCCTCATCCGTCTCTCGTGTCAATTCGACACTGTTTTCCCCGAAATAAGTTATACTGTTCTGTTAATTTTCGGTAAATTTTCCCGAAACTTAGTGACTTTTATTATTTTTTTAATATGGAACACATAACCGAGAAACCTAAGATGTAAATGTTAACTCATCAATTTGACTAAAGAAACATTGAAATTTTTTTATTTTGTGTCAATTTGACACCGAGGGACAGATTCAGTTCGTGAAATGAGGGACGGACGAAGGTTAAACAGTTCAACCAAACTCACAAGGGAATATATTCAGTTGATACAAACCGATTTTGATGGAACTTATGTGAGATATAGTTCTTCAAAAAATATTTGACACGTGTTTTTTTATCGGCAACCATCCACTCTGAAGGGGTGAAAACAGTCCTCAAAGCTAGGGGTCAAAACCATATTTTTTGAGGTATCTCGGAAACCAGTGGTCGAAAAAATTCGATTTTTTTTTAATTGTGTGTGTTTTTAATGGAAAATGTAGTCGTGCAAGAAAATTTTAACAAACGTTTTTTGTTTAAACAATATATTAAAAATTTGATGTTTTTTGCAGTTTCTCGTATTAATTGTTAGTTAATTTTAATGTAAATTTGTGTATGTGATCTTTGATCCAAAATAGGGTATACGTGATTCAGGATTTTCTTTTTTTTACCATTTAATAATAATGATGCATAATGAAAGATAGTCTTGCACTTGGCGTGTGGAGGAAGGAATTCTGGCGGTAATTATTTAGAAGTTGGGCAAATTTTTAATATATTGTTTAAACAAAAAACGTTTGTTAAAATTTTTTTGCACGACTACATTTTCCATTAAAAACACAAACAATTAAAAAAAATCGAATTTTTTCGACCACTGGTTTTCGAGATATCTCAAAAAATATGGTTTTAACCCCCAACTGTGAGGGCTGTTTTCACCCCTTAAGAGTAAATGGTTGTCGATAAAAAAAATACGTGTCAAATACTTTTCGAAGAACTATATCTCGCATAAGTTTCATCAAAATCGGTTTGTATCAACTGAATATGTTCCCTTGCCAGTCCACATACATCACGATGTACTGTACAAATTAATGAACATTTTTTATCTGACGCTGTAACCAGGTAATTGCTCCGTTTAGTTCGGATAATCGAGGTTCTACTGTACATACACGCATACAAGATTTTATCCATCATCGACGAGTTTGACGGTTTTTTCTTTCTCTTTCTAATATTCGATGACACTCTTTTAGTAGTGAACGAGTTTTGATTTTAATTCAATCATCGAAGAAGTATAAATATCATCCGCGATGTACATCCAAGTGAAGAAGTGTAATTTCGCTTTAACTTTATTTATGACAGATTGTTTACGAGACCCGTCGACCGTTAGGTTTGTATAGTAGAACTTCATTTATTGGCACTAACGTCATATGTAAATTTCAGTGCACGTCATTTCTTTTGTTATATGTGGAATTAGAGTAGTACATATTCGAATGTGTTTGCAAACGTGACTTTTCCTATATTTTTATAATTTACATTATGCCTCACTGTTTCAGAAAACATGTTTTCTGTGTACTTGGTTAAACTCGTCAATACAATTTGTTTTTCAATCTGTACATAACAAACTAATAATTTATTCAATGTTATAAAATTATATCGCTTTTATACATTGAAATAGAATTAATTGAAGAAGGATTACGAAATTATTTTTGAAATATTTTGGAATATAATTGATTGTGAATTATAATAATTATGAAAAGTCAGATATAACGAAGAGTTTTGTAAACTGATCGTTTTTTATGATGAAGTAATATAAATAAAGTTCTACTTAATTATTAACAGTTTTTGCTGGTACCGTTGCATTTGCATTCTATTCAAGCGACCGTAGCATTGTTGTGTTCATTAAGTTCGATTGTTTATTGTAGTCGTGATTGTTCATATTTTCGATTGGCACCATATTTATAGCAACGTGATATTATTGACCTACTGAGTGTATAACTTCCTACAAAAATGACGAAGATATGTTTCTTAAGTTCTCTTAAGATTTCGCGCAACTTTTATCATGAGTTCATTATTCAATCAATTCCATCGAAAAGTGGTGATCTGAACAATTGTGAATTAATATTGTGGAAAATGACAAAAGTGTACTATGCTTGGAGAGAGAAAGCAAAGTTTCGGTAGCAGAGAAACTGTTTTTCAAGGATTATTCAATATTCATAAACGAAAGATTCCAGAGAACGACGAAAAAATGTAGGGGAAGAAATTATTCCTTAATTATTTAATACGATCACTATGTTATTGTGCTACATAATTCAATAGAAATAGTACCTTTTCTTGGTTAAACTTCACCTTAGGGACCCAGATATTTTAGACTTCTTTTTATATAATCCTATAGAGTTTTGCGAGATAATGTCGAAAATTCAAGCTTTAATATTAGGAATTCACTGCTTCAAAATCATTATGCGTGTTTATGTTTGAAAGATTTTGGTGTTTTGACATTTTCTCGCCCAACTAGATAATATAAGAAAAAGGTAGAAATTTCTGGGGACGCAAGGAAAAATTTAACTCTGTATAGTGTATACTATAAATACGTTCATATTGTATGAAACATTTTTCAAAAATTGTTTTGGTTTATCTTTATCTTATTGAGTTCGTTGAAAAAAACATCGCATAAGCTGTATTTCTAAACTTTTGTTTATAAGAGTGTGTATTTGAATTTCTTTAATGTAGTTATCAATAGACTGCGGATCTTTTTGCAAAATAAAAATTGTCAGCATCGATTGCAAGGAGGAATAGAAACTAAATCGAATGTTATTTATTCCCTTAATAATTTTAATAGAGGAGAAATCGCATATTGTCATCTTCAATTTAAAAAATTTTTCAACAATTTTAAATTTCATCTTTTCCATTTTGCTATAAATGCATAAAGATCCGCAGTCTAGTTATCAAATTAATGACATCTATTTTGAATTGTCCAGATTCCACGCCATACTGTCTATTTTCTGCTCTATTGTTTTGATGTGTTTGAAGTGCAAAATTAAGGTCTAATTTAATGAGATTCGTAAATACCTGGACCAGCGAGATTAGGTTTCACGGGTCTGAAAGTCTGATCGTCGCTTTCGTAGCCTCGGGGCTTCCAAAGGGGTGGTATTCTGCCATCATAATCACTCTCATAGTCGCTTTCACGAAATTCATTCTTCACGAATTTCGAAGGACTCGGAGAGGGCGGGAATATCTTTTTCGATGTCTCCAATTTTTTCTGCGACTGGTCCGTGGAATAAACAGTTTCCTACAAAAAGATAATACATTTTGTTTAAATAATTTCACGATTTGCTGCAACGCTTCGGTGACACAGAATCTTTAATTCGTAGGCCAGTAATAATATCACAAATGACTATCACTAAAAATATCTTCCCAAACTATTCAGGTGTTATAACTGGATTATAATAGATATTCAGTGGGCTGAAAATGAAATGAAAATTCAATTTCATGCGGCGAATGTAGCAAACTTGATCTAATTTGGCTAAGTATGTTATAAAAAATATTCATCAGCGTTTCTTACTAAAATTATATTTTCAATCAGACCTAGACATTGTAATAATCAAATGGTTACCAACTGATGACTAGATTATAAAAAGTCGATGAAAGGAATTAATTACTTCTTCAGTATATATATATATATATATATATATATATATATATATCGTAAATTAAAAATTAAATGGAAGAGCATCCCATTCTTTAAAATTGTTCATTGCAAAATTTCAATATGCAATATAAAATACATGAATTAGTAATTTCACCTAACATATCAACTATCTTGAATTCAGGTTTGTATTCTACAGATTTTTTAATAAGCTAAACAGACTATTCACATCACAAACAGGACATGGATTAATTCTATTTATCATATATTAATCTAAATAGTCAACTGTCAGCCATCTTTCCGCATCCTGCTAAAAAACCAGACACAATTTACAGGAACCATGCTTGAAAACGTATATTAGAAATCAACCTAGAAGTCAGCAACGTACAATTATCGCTCATAAGTCACTCTGAGGGTTAGTTATAATAACACAACGAAAGCGAAGTCACACAGGCTGCCGAACCTTCGTGGACATGAATCTCGATGGAGAACTGCCGGAGGAGCTGTAGCTCTTCTCCAAGAAGCAGCTGTGTTGCTGATATGCACCGGGTTGCTGTGCAGGCTTAGCAACCGGTGCAACTGGCGCAGGAGCAAAGGACTGCATTTTCTGTTGTTGCTGACGGCTGTCGTAGCTCTTGCTTTCGAAGAACTCCGACCGGCTTTCCGAGTAAGAGGATCTTGTCTCCATGTGAGAGCTAGTAGAAGAGGACTCGTGTTTTCCAAAAGTCTTCTGCATCGATGCGACAGAACTCTTCTGTTGGAAAGGTTCATCAGTGTCAGCCATGTACCCACTTTCCTGCTGGAACGTCTTCACTTTGAATTTCGGTGACTCCGGTTTCTTGACTGTGGGACTTTTAGGTGTTGGACTTTTCATGGCCGGTTGCACGTAGATTGGAGGAGAACCAGGCTTCAGCTCTATCGGAGCTGGCTGGACCACTTGGAACTTTTGTTGTTGTTGCTGCTGCTGCTGTTTGAACTCCTGCTTCTTCACAGTGGTCTGTCTCCTGCACGTTTCCTGCTCCTTACTGATCATCGAGGATGACAGAGTTGGCGCTGGTGGTACCTCGAATTTAGAAGGGGGCAGTGGTTCAGGCTCGGTGGACCGTGGCCTGATCGGTTGTTTAAGCACTGGGGGCTGAACTCTTCTGTAACGTGGCTCCTCGGTGTCGCTCTCGTAGGGCCTCCACTTCGCCTTCAGATGACCGTCTATATCTGATTCGTAGTCGCTTTCCTGAGTGAAGGCACCTTTGATAAACTTGGTAGGAGCTGGAGGAGGAGCTACCTTCGGCGTCTTCGTCACCTGAGGCGCAAGGACAGGTTTGAATGGGAACGGCTCTAAAGGTTCTGCAGCAACTGGTTGCTTGGCTGGTATAGGTGGGGGAGTCATGCGGACGTCCTTCGGTGGCAGTGCAGGAGGTTCTTCTCGTTTAGGTGCTGGGGAGATGGTCCTAACAGCTGCTGGAGCGACCCTCGGCGGCTGATACTCTCGAGACGCTTCGAAACTCTTCTCTATTTTCTCGAACTTCTTCTCCATGACTACTGGCGCTGGTATGTACCCTATCTCCGGTGGTGGGCCAGGCTCCAGAATGATCTGACCGGACGTCGGAATCGGCTCCGGTGGATGGTACACTGGAGGCATTGGTTTCTTCGGTGGTTCAACGCTTCTGACCAAGCCAGGAGCCTTGAGGTCATCCGCGGCTGACCACTTCTTCGAGCTGAACTGCTCGATCTTCTCGGACATCTCCGACTTCTTCACATCGCACTCGCTGGAGTACTTCTCGTAGAGCGATTTCTCCTCAATCTTGTTCACCATGTGGTCCACTTTGATCGTCTCGGCGTTATAAATGATCGGCTGGATCTTTGGGGGCGACGGAGCCCTCTTCACGAGCTTCTCTGTTGTCTCCTGCTTCGAGCTCCAGGAGCGTCTCTCCAGACTGCTCGAGGATTCCGTGCTGATCTTCTTAATCCCGCCTTCGGGCGTCTCCTCCACTTCCCGTTTGAATTCCTTCGTCGAGGTCTTGTAGTCTTCCGCGGGCACCTGCCACTCGTGCTTGAACTTAGGCGTCGTGTCCTCTTGCGGCGGCCAGGACTTCCTAGAAGAGTCTGCACACTTTTTTGCCCAGGACTTCTCCATCGCCAGCGCGTCCGCCGATGGTCTAGGCGAGGAGGACCTGAGGATCTCCTGATGACTGGATGCAGCCGAGTGACATCTGTACTCTGACAGGTCGGTGGATACGTGCGATCTTGTTTCCACGTCCGACGAAGAGGACCATGGTCTGCTCGGAGACGTTGGCCGCAGACTCGGTACGAAGTCCTTCTTCTCGTGCACGTCTTTCTTCACGCATAGGTCCTCAACTATCTCCTTCTTATCCAGTTCGAACGGTGGTGGTGGCATCGAGAACGTTGGCGCGGGTTTAGGGGGTTCGCTGATCTTCGGAGAGGCTGTCGGGAAGATTTTCACACCGCCGATGGGGGCGTCGATGGGGGACAGGGTCTTCTCGAAGGACTCCTGGAGCTGTTTAGCTTTCACCGACACGTCAGGACGTTTTTTTTTCATCTCCTCCGGCTTCGGCATGTACCCGATCTCTGGCGGTGGTTCTGGTTGAAGGTTGAAGCCGCCCATCGACACCTCGGAGCTCTCTGTCTTGCTCTCCGTCTTGGACATCATCAAAGAACTTTGAAAGGACGAGGATCCGGAGCTGAATGTCTCTTGCATGACTGTTTTCTTTGTCTCCACCGGTGTTGGCTTGTAGCTTTCGTACGGGAAGTCGAACAGCTTGTTGTCCACGCCTCTGGACGGGCCTCCGCCTTGCTCCAATTTAGTGAAGATCTCGTGGACTGCTTTCTTCGAGGTCTGGAACTCTGTGGGTTTTGACTCCGGCTTCTTTACCTCCTGGAAACTCGTGGTCTTTTCGTAGTTCTTCGTCAGCTTGCCAACCTTCACATCGTGACCGTCTGTGTCGTCCACCAGCTTGATCATCTCTTTCGGCCCCTTCGGTGCTGTTTCCGTCATCGGCTCCTTCGTCATTGACTCGAAGAAACTCAGAGCGTCTTTCTTAGCTATCGTCGACGTCTCTATGTTCTCGTTCTGGATCGTCGATTTCTCCTCGATGATCGTGGCCTTTGGTGCTATGGTCTTTTCCTCGCGAATCATTTGTTTCAACACAGATTCCGTTTCTCTTTTAGGCTCCACCACGGGTGGCGTTTTGTGCTCCAACTTCATGTGGTACTTTTGCTCAGATTTGGTTTCCGTTTGATGGGACTCGACGGTGGACGAGATCGTCTCCGAACGAGACATTTCTGGCTTATCGATTTTCTCTACCGTGCGTGTCGTTTGCGACATCGATGAGGATGTCACGCATGGGGGCGGCTTTATTATGGGACACGGTTGGATCGTTGTAATCGGCGTGTACTCGCTTGTCTGTTTCGTGGAAAATGCTTCGCTCTTCTTTGAGTCGGACTAAATACGATAGAAATGTATTTAAACTGGGTGTTCTTCGTCGAAAGTATTGTAGTTTTTGTGGAATGAAAGTACATATTACAGGGGACGTTATGATTTTCATGGGATTAGCTTATTTTATGTTAACCCTCTGACGTCATTCAATTACTCAGTTGTCGGCGAATTAATGAAATGAACAGCTTAAACTGTCTAAAAGATGTACTTGCAAGGATATGTCTTAAGAAATTGATAGATAAAGCAAAGAATAGTCCCAAACATTATCAATTATATTAGGTTGGAGGGAAAGTTCTGTCGTATTTGAAAGAAAACATTTGATCAATTTATAAAAATATATGTTTAATATTATTCATTGACACAATTTCCATTGCTTGTAACAACTTGTTGCCATCTTTCAGATAACCTGTTAATTTTTGTTTCCGATTGAATCACTAGCAACATGTGGTTTTGATTTACAAGCAAAATAATCTGCGTAGTTAAAATGCGACAGACTTTCCCTCCAACCTAATTAATTTATAAGAATGATCGGCCGTCCGAGGATTAAAACATTTCAGTGTGTTTAAGGAAGATAGTACATATTAGATCATAGCCAACATGGTGAACTTCCATTATGTCGATTATTCGTGAATTGTATTATTTGTTTCAATATCATTGATCATTGCGTAACATTGCCTTTTTGTGTTTATTCCATATTTCGATAATGCTCTGATATACACTACCGCTCAAAAGTATCTGGGACACTTCCTTTTCCTCTCAAAACGTAGTTTAAGTTAGCAGAAAAAATATTTAAAAACATTTTGTCACTTGTAACTGTTATTATTATGTATATTGCATGATAGAATAGCACAATAGAATTTATTTTTATGTACAAATTATATAATGAAAATGCAATAATATAATTTCTATTCAAACACGAAATTTAGTGGAACGGTCTCGATGCTTGAAAGGATTTCAAGTCTCACTTGTTTCATTTCTAATTTAAATTAATTTAAATTAATTTGAAACACGTTGTAGACAATTATGTCTACAAAGTTTTATAACTGCACTATTAATTGATGCAAATAGACCGGATTCTATGCATTTGCGATGAAATAGGTGAAATACAAAACAGTTGAATCTTAATTATAGAAAATTATCTAGAGATACTTATTAAAATCATAAACGAGCCGCAGTACATTTATAAAGTATTCTAGTATTGTAGTATTATAAAAGAAGAACATTACCTGAAGTTGTTTCTTGTCCTGTACATCATAGATAACAGTTTTATGAACTTCTACCATCGTGTCAGGCGTTGGCTCGAAAACAGCAAAATCGGCTATACTTTGCGCCTCTCCGCCAGCGTTGGTTGCCCGAACCATATATTTCCCACAATGATGCATCTCGGCTGAGTAAATAAAGAAAATTGTAATTAGAATGAGGAGATTAAGGAGATATGAAGGTCAACTCTGTTTTTTTAAATGGAATGAGGTATTTTTTAATACATCAATCGATGCATCTGGACATTCGAAATAAAAAAGTATTAACCTATGTATGTCGAAAAGTTAGTAGTTCAGGAGATATTTCAATTTAAATAACTCTAAAATACCATTACTGTCGTGCTAAGACGTTACACAAGTAAGTAAACACTAACGTCTTTGTACGACAGTAATGGTATGTTAGCGTTATTGAAATTGAAATATCTCCTGAACTACTAACTTTTCGACATACATAGGTTAGTACTTTTTTATAAAACATTATGAACATCTGTAGGAAACAGACTATTGTTGGAAACTGTATATAGACTTTTGCAATGACGCAATAGTTACTAATTAGGGTTATTACCCTATCGATATTATCGAAATAATTTTCCATAGTGCTCACTAGACTGCGGACCTGTATGCATTTACGAAGAAATTAACAAGGTGAAATATAAAATGTCTAAGAATATTGTTATGTTGTTTTCAACGTGAAAAGACTATTAAGGGTTAAAATGAATTTTTGTTTAATTACTGCTTCTCACAATCGACACAGAATATTTTTATTTTGCATAAAGTGTAGGACCCCCCATATTCTAATTGGGGGCATTACAATTGTTGTAATAATACGTGCTCGAATAAAGAAGCACATCTTTATGATTTCAATAATTTAAAAATAAACAATGCGAAAGCGGTCATTTCACCGGTCGTGGTATGGATAGTGTTAATGAATTATTAATTCTTTCGATAATATCTCAGCAACTATTAGATCTAGGACATATGAAGGTATATACATTTTTACCCAAAATATATAGGATATATTCTTTGCATTTAAAGAAATTAAGATCATCTCCGAAACACCTTCGTGCATATAAAAAGTATTTACATCACAATATTTCTTCCTATTTTTTTTCGACTTTTGTGTAAATCATTATTCATATTATTACAAATGACGGAAATATTTAACCCTCATCCGTTTCTCGTGTCAATTTGACACAGATTTCCCGAAATAAGTAACATTGTTCTGTTATTTATAAGTCAATTTGTCGGAAACTTCGTGACTTTTATTTATTTAATGCGAAGCACATAACCGAAAAACCTTAAAAGTAAGTGTTAACTCATCAATTGAAATTACAAATCATCGAAAAATGACTGTTTACCTTGTTAGTTTATCGATTTTTTATTCACTGTGTCGATTTGACACCGAGAGACAGATTCAGTCCGTGATATGAAGGACGGATGAGGGTTAAGGTGAACAAAGTTATTGTCCCACGTCCCACCCTGTATACTGCTGGGAAAAAATGTATACCGATTTTTTGCTATTTAAATAGTTAAATTATTTTCTTGACACTTTAGAGGCTGGATACACGAGCCTCATGTCACCAATATAGTGATAATAGTTCTTGAAAGTTAATAAACATAGAAGTTCCGTTGTTTACATTCATTCTTCAAGTTTCAACCATTCACTAAGAAGTTATTTAAATTACTTAATAGTCTACCTTTATCGATAATCAACATATAACAATTTCCTTGTTGCTTAATTCTCAATTCAGGTGGACGTTCCTTGATTGGTATGTCATCTTTGAACCAGCAAACAGTGGGTTCCGGCGTGCCCGTAATTTCAACTTCCATGTTGACACGATCGCCACGTTTCATCACTTGAGCCTGGAGTCTTCTACCAAATACAGGTGGGAATATCGTTTCTGAAATTATTAAAAAAAAATTATGTTCTGCTCTTTTAGTCTCGAACAATATTAAATTATTCTTGAGATATATCTGACCTACATTTTTCTCTGTTCACCTTTTTGTTTTCTATCTTATGTTTTCTAATAGTGTAATTAATGTGTTGAATGAATTAATTATTAATGTATTGAAATTATATCCACACAAAGGATGTAAATAGCAAATTAGCATAAATATTGTAAATAGGTTAAGAAATAAGACTTTTGTAAATATTGTTTCTCTCTCTCTCTCTATCTATAGCAGGTTAAGGTAGTTGTAAGTTAGAGCATAAGTTAGACATAAGACTAGAATTTAAAAGCGAAGGGAGTAGAAAAGGAGGAAAAGATAAAAATTACAATCCTTTTTATCTTTTATATATATATATTTTATATATTAATATGTTATATATTTTTTATATATATATATATATATATATATATATGTATGTATTGAACTTATAAAGATGTATTCGTGGAAAACAATTTTATAAATTTCTTTCTTCGAGTAACTTTTTATCGAGTTTTAAATGAATTTAATATTGTCATTTTTATAAGGCAATGCATGCCAGTCATTTTGAATACCGGATATATTTAATGCACTAAACGAAGATTCTGTATATTTATTAACAAATCAAGGGTTTAGGAAGTAATTCATATTTTTTACGTACTTTTGACAACTAAATCGGCTGTACTGCTGGCTGAACCAACTTCGTTGTTCGCGGTACATGTGTATCGTCCTGCGTCCTTGACATTAACATTCTTTAACTCCAGTCGGATATGATTGTGCGCGTAGCTCATCGCCATGCCATCTTTCGACTTCAGCTCTTGTCCATTCTTCGACCATGTGATCGAAGGTTGAGGGTAGCCTATGGAAAATATATTAAAATGGTCAGAAATATTATAAATTCTTGTGACTGTTCTGTAACAAAGTGCGTTTCTTTAAAAAATAGAATTATAATTGCAGCATTCGTAACTAAATACAGCGACTCCGATTAACCCTTACCAGTCCGGAAGTATTTCAAGTTTACTTCCCACCAGGTCCAAGCTATTTTTCATACGAAGAGAAATGGTGTACTAAACATTTTTAAATCAAGTATAGAAAAGATTATACGTTAATAATAAATATAACACCAATAACAGTGATCAAAATAATAAAATGGTTTTTGCCGCAATATACGCGGCATTGGGCCCAGTAAGTAAAAGTACCATGCCGTTTATATGGCGGCATTGGTCCGTTAAGGGTTAATACTCGAACCCACTAAAAAGATGATAACTTTTTTAATATTGCACTATACTATTTGAACTTTTTTGGGAAGCTAGAGCAATTAGTTTACTGCAGGATGCGAAAAGAAATTATTTCAAAAATTTCAATTGAATGGAACTGTAGTAAAAATACTGAAAGTTGCACTTTACAAATTTTTTATAATTAAACATATTCTGAAAATTTTACGAAAATCTACAAACGTTTAAAAATGGTCAAAATTGCAGATTTTCACGATTTTCGGCGTCTAACTCCAATAAATCTAAGAATTCTTATATCTTTCGATGCCTGTCGTTTTTTCCCGCATCAACCGATTTCGATGAAACTTCCGCAGTGCTTATACATATAATTTACACAGAAAACATTTGTAAAATGCATCTGTTAGTATTTTTTTTTACAATTCCGTTAAAGTGCACTTTCTATCAAAAATTTTTTCACATCCTGTAGTAAACTAATTGCTCTAGCTTCCAAAAAATTAAAATCGTATAGCCCAATATTAAAAAAGTTATCGTATTTTTTAGACCGTCCGAATATTAACCCCTTGCCTAACGATTCATTTTACAGTTTCTATGACTAGAATTTTTTTTGTAGATCGTAATTTCCTAAAATAATATTGATATAAATGTTATACCTTTTTTTTTTTTTTTTTTTTTTTTTTTTCTTCTTCCTCCATTTTACTCGGAGACACCGGTGAGGGCCCCTTCTCGGATTCACTCACCGGTGTCCAATACCGAGTGTGGCCACGCGTGTTCTTGGCTTTAAATATAAATGTTATACCTGTATGTTCTCGAATAGCTGCATATTAACAAAACCAAAATAGAATTTTATTTCGGTTTAAAGGAAATTATTAACGTACAGATTTATCAGAATCTGTTCAGAATCTTCATCAAGTGTCCAATACGATATTGTAAGGCTTGGGCTTAATCCGAGTCACTGTATGTTAATTATTTTTACTAAATCGCACCCAGGCAAGAATAGTGACTTAACTAAAACTGTGCGTGTAGGTAAAAAATTAAGGCCAGATTTGGAATCAGCGCTAAAAACTGTATAAGATACACCCAACAGTTATATGGAAACATTTTTGTTGTTGAACAGTGTAATTTGCTCTGTCTTTCCCTATATTCGTCAGGTGCCACTTAATTTCTTAATTTTGATCACCTGTTTCTCGGTGCCTATTTGTTAAAAAAAAATGATTGACCAGTGAAATTTGAAGGAAATTTAATGCTCTGTCCAAAAATGGAAAACAAAAGTTCTTAGGACCCACAGTTTTTGAGTAATAGGCGAAACACCAAAACAAGGTAATAAAAATCGTGGTTTTTTCCCCTCCCCAAGTTAGCACAGGGTCCTCGAGGTCGAAAACTGAGATTCGACACCCCAGAGTATCCCTAAATGACGTGTCAAAATTTCATTAAGTTCAAAATACTTTCCAGGTAGACGCCTTTTTTTTCGACCTGCCGCTACTTTAACAGTGCTATTAGGAGTTTTTCTAATACGTAGATGCCAATTAAACGCATCGATCACTATTCCAACTTTAAAATCTTTATTTTTTAGTCGTGCCACTGTCCTTGCCGGGGTGCGAAATGCTGATCTTTCTAAGAAAGCTTACTACGGAATTTCTCAAATAATCTGCAATGTCTGTAGAATTAAACTACTTAAATATAGATTAGCAGGTCATTAAACTCGGCGGTGAAACATTGCGACGGGAGTTTAGCAGGTGGTAAATCATACAGATGTAATAAAACTAGAGAGAAAGAAGGCGCTTGCCAAAAATAAGAGTCAAACACCTTTCGTGTTTTTCTCTAAACGAGTGAGTATTTCAAAAGCGATAGTATATTGAAATTTTTGTTAGACTAGTAGTGTGGTAACACCACAGAGAAACCATTTTTAACAAACTCTGGAATCAATACTATTGATCTCATTGATTTTTTTGCAATTCTTTAGCAAAAGTAAATTTTCGTATAGAATGATATCCAAATTTTATTTATTTTATATTCATAGATATTTATGTAGATAAATCATCGTCTAGTCTTTTGAACTATATTCTACACTGAAGTTTACAAAAGCTCTAAACGAATGAAATGTATAGTATTGCAAATATTAACCTTCAAGATTAACATAGTGTGTCACCAATGATTGCCAACTCTAGAAAATTAATTTACACGGTGACAGGATTATTGTTTTTTTTTTTAAATACTTCCACTCTCAGTGACTGACAGTTTTGGCAATCGCGCTGACAGCGAGGTCTGTCTGAACTTTAGTGAGTATAAATGTGCTTCAAAATGATTTGGACTGAAATCTATTTCAATAAGGTCATTATTGAACAGAAAAATTTCAAATAGATTTAAATTCTCAGAATCCGATGAAAAATTTACACGTTCGTACTTATATCGATTTGAATGAATTAATGGATTATAATTACGATTAAATTGTTCGATTTTCTTCAGTGAGTACAATTGAGCTTCGAAACGATTTGATCTGTCGAAATTTATTTTAATTCGGTAATTCTTAAACAAAAGATTGCAAATGCCTAAGTTCTCAATATACGTCGAAATACAAATCATAAAATTAAAGATGAGATGGAAAAAGGATCACAAAAACCAATGGTATTACAACATAAGTTAAAAACAATATTGAATTGAAGTTATCGAACGAAATTAATACATAGAAGCAGAAAGAAAGTAGTAAATTTTTATCAAGATTTATAATAATATAAATTATTAACCCTCTCTGGTTAAAAAATATTTTAAGTCGTGCTAAAAATCTGAAAATTTATATTTATGCTAATATGGTAGTGGTTAAGTCAAGAAAAATAATATTGTTATGCTTCGAAGTAGTATTTGTATGACCTCACCATCGATGATTCCTTCGAGAATAATATCCGTTCCTTGATCAACAATCATTCCCGTGATCGGTGTCACGAACCTTGGTGCTGTCGATTTTCTAGTTGGTTTTGGTATCTGTGTCGCTTTAATGTCACGTTTGATCCCTTCCTCATCTTGAGACACGACCACTGTCTTCTCCTGTCGAATCTCACCTGGCTGGTCTTGTATGATCTTTTCATGTTCTTCGACTTTGTACGACTGTTAAATTAAAATATAACATACATGTATAATTTATAATGCATTTTTTAATTTATCATTATATTTATTATAACACAATCTTCATCTGAGCGAGCACTTAATTTTTCTATTGCGTCTGAAGATTTCCTTTTCGGCAATGTATCATTGTTCTTTCAAATTTTTCTTGTGAGTAATCAAGTTATTAGAGCTACAGCAGAGAAATCCATTTTTCAATCATGTTACGAATAATCTGCAGTACTGCTAAATGTAGATTTGTAGTTTTTAAACATGAATGCATCGTATAAAAAGAATAATAATTTTCTATAGCTTTCTTTGCAAAATTGATTATATTATTTTAATATAAAATTCAGTTTAGGAGTAGTATACCTGCTCAACATATTTTATAGAGTTTAGTTATTTAATCTACTGACACAACTTTTATATTTGTTGTTAAGAATAAAGAAGCTGATTAAATTTTATTCAATTTTGTTTACAAAAACTTACTTGACAATACTTCATTTGCCAAAGGCTGAGTTTGACTTTCAAAAGGGTGTAATTGATTTGCAAAAGAGTGTATTTGACTTGAAAAAAGGTGAATTTGAAGTACAAAACCTGTACCACTCGACTGCTTAGAGTTCAATTTGAAAGCACACATACCTGCACAACTGGAGCTGCCCCATTCTCCGACGACGACTGCTCAGTGCTATGGACGGTGGTCTTAACACAAACACTGGTCGGTTCTTGTCCGGACTTCGACAAAGTCGAGGACATCGTCGACGAGATGAACTCTTTTTTCGTTGTCGTATGGGTGGTCGATGATTCGGTGATGGTCTGCGACATCTTGGTCAGCGTTTGGTTTTCACCCCCTGCCTCGGACATCTTCTCCGTGGAGAAGTGTTTGTCGCTGCTGCTCGCCGCGTGCATTTCTTCGCTGGGCACTCTTTCGACTAGTTCGAGCACCCTCTCAACTTCTGTTGTCCCCTCGAACTCCTTTTTCTTCTCCACCTCCCTCGACCAGCCACCTAATAACGGTGATTAATCGGGTTATCAATAGATCGATGACTGTTTGCTGGCTGCTAGCCGGGACAATTCTTTTTGTCTCTCTTGTGTAACTTGTTTTCATTATTAATTTACTATATGGAACGAACCCATTAAACAGACACGTAGTGATGGGATCTGAAACACTTGGAATCGCTTCGATCCAATGTTTATGTCGAAATAATAAAATATATATCTAAACAAAGAAGCACAAGAGAGGAAAATGGAAGTCAATTAAAATAAATTAAAATCTAATCGAATGTTGTTTCCCAAGGGTATGTTAGAAATAATAAAATATATACCTAAACAAAGAAGTACAAGAGAAGTAAATAGAAGTCAATTAAAATAAATTAAAATTAAAATCTAAACGAATGTTGTTTCCCAAGGGTATGTTAGAAATAATAAAATATATATCTAAACAAAGAAGCACAAGAGAAGAAAATGGATGAATTAAAATAAATTAAAATTAAAATCTAATCGAATGTTGTTTCCTAAGGGTACGTTAGAAATAATAAAATTATATCTAAACAAAGAAGCATAAGAGAAGAAAATGGAAGTCAATTAAAATAAATTAAAATCTAATCGAATGTTGTTTTCCAAGGGTATGTTAGAAATAATAAAATATATACCTAAACAAAGAAGTACAAGAGAAGTAAATAGAAGTCAATTAAAATAAATTAAAATTAAAATCTAAACGAATGTTGTTTCCCAAGGGTATGTTAGAAATAATAAAATATATATCTAAGCAAAGAAGCACAAGAGAAGAAAATGGATGAATTAAAATAAATTAAAATTAAAATCTAATCGAATGTTGTTTCCTAAGGGTACGTTAGAAATAATAAAATTATATCTAAACAAAGAAGCATAAGAGAAGAAAATGGAAGTCAATTAAAATAAATTAAAATCTAATCGAATGTTGTTTCCCAAGGGTATGTTAGAAATAATAAAATATATACCTAAACGAAGAAGCACAAGAGAAAAAAGGAAATAAATTAAAATAGGGTACAAGGCTCACAGAGTTTGAGTTCAAAATGGCAGAGTATGACGAAATATATCGACAGGTGTGCGATCATTAATGACATTATTCACGATTCAAACATAGCTATTAATGAAACCGCTAATAATAAACAATGAGTACTATGATGTATACTTCTAGAAAAGGGTAATGACACAGACTTCTGATTGGAGCAATAAAAATAATTTAATTTATTAGTTATAAAATTATATTTAAAAGAGAAACGGGTCCAGTGACGCAATCAGTTTTATCGGAACTGAAGTTATGTTTGTGAATAAATCAACATCTGCTTCACGACAAAAATTCAACTGGTTCTAATGCATCAGTTCTAATTCTAGACTTACAATGTATCTGATCTTTTCATATGGATTTCATACGAAACTTTTGATTGTTCTATTTTTATTTCAATTTGACTTTTCAAGTACTTTTTACAATATATTGTTCGATTTTAGAACATTTTTTTGAAGAATGAAATTACTTATAAATCCCTTAATATCTAGAATTTGAAATGCATGATCGACTATATTTGTTTTCCTTCGATGAAGTAGGCGGTGTGTTTGAATTCGAATTCCCCTCGTTCCTCGTTTATTAGTCCAAGCTTCGAATAAAACGACGTTCAAAATGGCGAGGGAACCTTGACGATTAAATATCACGCTCACGAAGAGTTATATTTAATATTTACGAGTTACGAGTTACTCGTACGTAACATTTCGTTCTTACGAAATTCCTACATTTCTTTTAAATTGCTATTGGTCACAATTACCAAGAGAAAAGTATAGTAACAGTAGTGCCTATAATGAAAATTTAAAATATGACCTTTGTAAATCTAAGCAATTTATATACATATACCAAGTTTCATCAAAATCGGTTGGCACATAAAAGAACTATAGACATTGTAAGATGTAAAAATCTTTGAATGTAGGGTTATAGATAAATAAAAAGTAATTCAATCAATTACTCTCTAAATTTTCATTACAAATACAGATAAAAAACTTGAAAATTGTGAAATATACATTTTTCTTCACAATGGCGACCAATAGCGATTTAAAAAAAATTATTTGTTCATTACCTAGTAAATTAATATAGAATGGTTAATGTTTTCGGCGCAAGGTTCAATCGTTTGTTACTTTATTCTATAAAGCAATTTTGTAAATTATCAAGTTAAATACTCGACGTTTCGACCTTTGTTTAGATCATTTTCAGGATTAATTAGAATTGCGTCTGTAAAATGTTATACAATTTTCAAAACATTTGATGAAATTAATTATAATATATGTTATTGTAACATATTATAATTAAAATATATATTTTTTTAACATATTATAATTAACGTAGATCATTAGCATGATTAATTAGAATTGCACCTGTAAAATATTATAGAATTTTAAAAACACTTGATGAAATTAATTATAATATATGTTATAATATTGTTCATTATATTATTGTTAATTATAATATGTTATAATAACATATATTATAATTAATTTCAAGTGTTTTGAAAATTGTATAATATTTTACAGACGCAATTCTAATTAATACGATACGTTGATCGATACGTTGAGTATTTAACTTCGTAATTTGCAAAATTGCTTTATAGAATAAAGTAACAAATGATCGAACCTTGCGCCGAAATCATTGACCATTCTATATTAACAACAAATACGATCAATAGAAGTATATATTTACCCAGTAAATTAATTGCTTCATCATCTCAAAAAGGTACAAGTCATTCGGGTCACTTTTAGAAAGTTATTCGTTCTTAAAGGGTGTATGAATACTTTCGACATTGACTCAAAATACACCCAGTGGTTCTAAAATATTCCTTTAAGTATATAAATGGAAATTATATGCGTTTTCGTATAGCCATACAACTGATATAAATTTTCAGACAAGTTCATTAAATGCATATGAATTTAGTATTGTGAAAATTACGATGATAAGATATCATGCCAGTTGAATGAAAACGGGAAACAATAAAATTCTGGATAATATATTTTACGTAGTAGTAATCACTAGACTACGGATTTTACGAATTTATGGCAAAAATGGTTATACGAAAAACAAAAGGGGTGAGAGGATTCAGAAGAATTTATTAATATTCTCATATTATTTTTAAATTACTACTTCTATTAAGAAAAGAAATACAATTTTATATAACTCCCGTTTCATGCAAATTGATGCAAAACATTTTTATTTTGCATAAAGATTCAGAGTCTAATATATTAATTACAGATTAATCTTTGCAGATTCTCACTAACTTCCCGAATGAAGTAAATTTAACACTGATTACGGATCGATTTATTTCTTCGAATGACAGATTAATTAATAGATGGCCCGTTTAATCGATGTGACGCTAGAATAGGATCGGTGAATCCGGAATTAGAATTCGCGCGGATGGTGTAATCGTCTTCAAGATTCCGCGACTGTTCGGCTCTGAACTATAGATGGATGAACAATTTATTCTACAGCAATTATTGTATATTTTTCTTAAACATTTCGGTTTACCGACTTTTTAAACAGCTGTAGCTTTTCAACGGTAGGTTTTAGGAAATATCTGAAATATCTTTGTGTTCTAGCTCGCTTTGCGAGTTCGCGAGAGGGTTAGTGGTACGGATGTTATTTGGTATCTGACTCTCCACGAGCCACACAAAGAACTTCCCGATTCGTTAGTTGCAGTATATTATTATCATTATTTAATGTACGTTTTAAGAAGATTATATGTTTTCAGGGAAAGTGATTATAACACTGTATTGGGCAAATAGAGTACGCCCAACCACATGACGTATGTAGTCTTTTGAATTTTTCAAGAAAAAAAAAAATTAAAAAATTTTTTTTTTTTAAATATATCTAAATATATATATATATATAGTTACGTTTGCTTCTTCGGTGGATACGCCTCTCGTATAAATTGCAATGTTGAATCAATTTCTTTCGAAAAAAATTAAAAAACTAAAAAACTGCTGGACCAAAATGGACCAAAATCTAATCAGCTCTAATTGTAAGTTACAGCGGGGCACATCGATTGCATCATTCATCATTCTGATCGCGTTGTTACTTTTTCAGAAAACGTTAACGAGAAATTTGATACCATACAAACGGACATACGCGCGCGCGCGCGCGCACGCACACACACACACACACATTTTGATAAAAATAGTCTAAAACGACTCCAATGACCATGAAACGTGAAGATCTGCTAAAAACTCGATTTTCGATTTTCGGGGTAATTACAGTAACTTCCCTATGAATCGGGAAGTTAATAAAAATTCTACAAAATTCTATTGAATTTTATATCCTAGGCTTTTTTAAACATTTATTATAAGCCATAAATGCATAGAGATCCGCTGTCTAGTCGCGACTTTCATTACGTGATTCTACATCCTATACCCTTGGTATGGTGGAAATTGATGTTATTATTATTGTTTGTGCATACGCGTGGATTGCGTCTTATTTTGCTCATCGCGAGAATGAAAAGTGCAAAAGAAAACATGGGCGAAAACTCAACAGTTCTCGTAAAGACTTATGATAATGTTCTTTCATTATTAAACTCATTTCATTTATTTTATATTTTCAAAGAAATAATTTCCAACGGCTTCATCGATAACATGTTACACATATAAACTCCATCGGACTGAGAAATGAAAATATAGTATAAATAAACTCAGTTTGGTAATGAAAATATCTTACCAGAATTTCGTAAGAGAACGATAGAGTTTTGACCTATGGTTCCTTTTGCACTATTTTTCCTTGCTATGAATAGAATACAATACAATAAAAAACGATTGACCTTTTGACCCTGACATTCAAGGTCAAAGGTAATTTTGCAGCACTTTCCTTACATCAATTTCTATTCTATGATTCCACCTATGTTATAGCTTTACATCAGAGGTGAGCATTATTTGGCGAAACAAATGTTTCAAATACTATTTAATATTTTCGACTTTATTTTGCTTAAAGAAAATAGTATTTTCAATAAGATATACAATTTTGAAAATGAAAATATTTCTATTTTAACAATGGTAACCACAAAATAAAATATTTCTATTTGAATAATCTGAAACACAAAATAAAATATTATATTTTTTGTGCCTACTGAGATTTGTTGATAAACATACAGTGTATCTTATCACCCGGAAACTACTTCTACTCTCTCTCTCTCTCTCTCTCATAAATCTATTGAATGCAAACCATTATTTTCAGCAATCATATTTAAAATTGAAATTGATAATACAGACAAAGTCCAAATATTTTCAAAATTCTTTAAATAAAATACTATTTTCAAATACTACTTTCAACAATTACTGCCTCAAATAAATTATTTTATTTTCAAAATTGTACACATACTTTAAAATAAATAGGATTATTTATTATTTACTATTTAAAATACTATTTTCCCCAGCTCCGCTGTACATCAATATTTATATGTATATTTACGGCTAGACTACATATTTTTATGCAAAATAAAAATTATCTGTGTCAATTATACGAAATAGAAGCCGAATAAAATTGTCACTCTTTCTTCAACTATTTTAACAAGATGGAAATGATACATTTGTATTTCGAAATTCTTTTATCCCGTTTACTATATTGAAGTCCATGCATAAAATTATTTTATCATGCCAGCATATTATCTCTGACGAAATATTAAACATTGCAATTAGTGAACAAGTTATTCCGCATACTTCTGTTTACTAGACTGAAAAATCATTCCGTGTACTACTACCACATAATTCTTATTATTTATAATTATGAATATGTTATGCACATTTTAATATACTTCATACAGTTACGCTTCGAAGCACGAAATTGTTATTTGAAACTCTGGTAGCTGGACAATGTTATTCTTACTGTTTACTACTACTGTTTACTACTGTTTAATCCTTACAGTTTGACCAGTCTTAAAATTAAATGTATATCGACTTACATATTTAATTTTAATATTTATGTATAACATACGTAAAGTTTTAGCAATCTGAGAATTAAGTATATAGTTATATATTCGTCTAAACATTTAGATATATATTAAATTTTAAGTTGTGAATAAATATGTTTTATAACTATTGAAACGTAAATAGATATACTAACATTTTATATAAATTGATTTTTCACACTTACTCTAAATTCTTTATTTAGTGATTAGTATAACATACAAAACTAATATAATCAATAAACAAACAAAAGACATATTTATTAAAGTAATTTGCGGCAGTATTGATGAATAATATCTGCATGAAAAAGTTTCAAATGTTGCTACGATGTGGTACCATAAACGTTAGACCATAACGATTAAGAATTCAACTTACTATGTTGATTAAATAATATTTATATATGTATTTCACCAAGGTTAGTCAATTATGCAACAAAAATCCGATTTTTCTATGCAACCTGATTATTTTTAGCTATCTAATAATAAGTCTAAAAAGGCGTAAGGTAGGAATAATTAGCTATTATTCTGCATATTTATAAGCGATATATTAAAATTACAGTAAATGTGTCATAGGTTTAAATGCACTGTAAAGTTTATATTATACACTAATTGGAATTAGATATTTGTGGTACACACGTGTAGATGACATTTGTATCAGAAGTAAAAATCAATCTACCTGTGACATTGAAAAATTTTATCAAATTCAGAAAAGAAATTAAAAGTTAACGAGCTCAGTCAGCACCATACGATTTTCGAAAATTTTAACCATTTTCTTTATTTGCAATTTTAACGTTGCATTACAAAATTACTACCATACCTATAAATAGCAACTACCATACGTATTATTTAAGACTGTGTATGTACTCGTTGTCAGTACTGTAGAAAAATTTTCAGTATTTTCTCTATTCACATTTTAAATATTACATTACACAATTTCTGAAGAAAACAATACACCACAAACCTATATTACTTTATAAAAATGGTAAGTTTGTTTATTTAGACTTCTAGCGAGTTTTATTATATTTCCAAAGAAATAATAAATGCAACTTTACAATCTTCCTAATCGTAAATTAAAAATATAGAAGCTGTTACTTCAGCAAGTCTTGTTACTTTAATGTTAACACTGACCGTACTACGATCTGTAAAATGATCAGTTTCACATTTTTTATTGTATGATTAATAAAATTGGAAAGATGCTGCCATTAGGAACTAGTGAACAAATTTCTTCATTCAAGACCTTATTGTTATAAATTACAAGAAATCAAAATTTAGTCTCGTAAATGAAACACCGTATACTAGTCACATTTGGTGCCCGGCACGGTTACTATTAATAGACAGTGGATTTTCTGCATTTATAATAACAATGAGTAAGTGCAATTTGAGAAACAATCAAAACATTAGAAGAATTTACACATACTTTCATATTATTTTCGATCTATTAAACATGATGTGAATGAACGTAATTTTCTATTTCACTCCAGTCTGTTGCAATTCAGCTAGACGATTTGTATGTTGCATAAAGATTCGCTATTAAACACTTTGTTTCTTTACAACATCGTGTCACTCTTCAAATGTTCGAACGGAAGCGTACGTTTTGCAATCGCCGCGAAGAAAGATGCTATTACCAACTTTCCTAAAAATACCCAGTAATTCATCTCTGAGAGAACATTTATATGAATCCCCTACTTTATAATAATCGAAAGAAGTCGCATTCTTTGGCCGACATTCAAATTCTCGGGGATTCATCTGGGCACATCTAGACCGCGAAACTTGCAGCAACCTGTCCCGAATTTCCGAGCGAATTCGCGATACATCCAACCGGATGACCGATGAGCGAAATATCCTGCGAGCGCGAAACCGAGAACAGTTTTTCAAGGAAATTGGTTAAGAGATCCCTAAACTTAATGGGACACGACGGATCGTAAAAGTTAACACTTTACCCACCGGAAGCCTATTAATAGGCTTTTTAATAACTAACAAGGGAAGTTATCGGACCCATAAATTAAATAATTATGAAACTGGATACAGGACTTTTTTATTCTTTGTGGGAAATTCACATTAAAAAAATTTCTTTATCGCACTTTTGTAGATACAATAAAACCGTGCAACTTTCGATTCAACTCTTTTTTAATATCATTTGTTGTTGCTGAGATACTTGAGGAAATATTGAGATATTTTCAAGGGCTGATTTTACCTTTCCAATGCGAGAAGTAACACGAAAACAATAGCAAAGTTTCATAATTTTTTGAATTTACGGGTTCAATAACTTCCCTTGTAAGCTGTATCTAAAAGAAGCTCAATAACTTCTTTCTACTAATAATTTCTAAGTAGTTGTTACATTATATTAATTCTATTAGGTACAATATATATTATACATTAGATATTTAACACTAAATCTACCGACCATCAAAAGTGACTGATGTGTATAGTATTATAAAAATAACAAGATTAAAGTAATTTATAGTTTGTGCGATTCTTACTATAATATATACTGGAGTCAAAAAATATATTCAATAAATTCCCATAAGAACACCTTTACAATTTCAATAATTGTCAAATAGAAAATTAAAATGGGTAATTTGACCCGTCGAGGTATTTAAATTCGTGAAGCCTTAAAAGTAATTGATACATGTTCCTTTATAAAAATGGCATGATTGGTTTTATTTAGATTTTATGTGGTTCCAATTGCAATATGTGCTCTACCAAAGATATCGAAATTTTTAGTATTTCAATAATTATAAAATAAAAAATCTGGAGCCGCTCATTTTGTCCGGTGGTGCCAGATTTAGTGTTAAATTTAAGTAGTAGTGTCTAAAACGAATAGTATAAACATAAGTCTGGACTCGTTTTAAAGCAGTGTCCATTTTCCACTAAATAAGATATTTTTATATGACGTAGGTGAGAAACTAAAGCTTCATCCTTCCTCTAAAATGTGTTAAATACAAACGTTTCCAAAATCATTAAAAATTTTCTCATACCTTAAAATACTATAGATTTATAGATTAACGTCTGTTTACGAAGATGAATAATATTAAATTTTTTTTCACTATGTATGGAGCAAAACTGAGGAGTAAGTTCAGTCGTGTAAAACACTCGTGGTATAACTTATACTATTCTAAAGTTGGAGGAACATTTTATGTTTTTAAAATTCAGGAAGGTGAATATTAAATTAATATTTTAATTAAACGGGTTAAAGAATATTTTAAGGAAATTAAATTATAATATTAGAGGGATAGCTACATAATTAAAATTTTCTCCAGGATTCTATAGTCCTAATGAATTTCGATAAAATATAGTTAATTTATATAATATAATGATTAAATTTAGTGAGAAATATTTAATTGTCTATAAAGAATCATACACCATTTTTTAAGGTGTCGTTACAAAGTAACGATTCAGTCTTTCAATCGTTTAACAGTTTCAGTCACGAAAAAATTTTTCAACGTTTTCGCAGACAATTGAACGGAGAAAAAATGAAATGGACGATCGATAGCGAAACCCTCGTTGCCAACATTTATTGTCGTACGATAGATTTTTAAGAGATTATAACAGTTTAGATTGTGACGTTGCAACTGTTGCGATATAGGCAAGATATAGGCAATTTTTTTAGAAATCGAGTATTTAGTGTTCAAATACTTCCTGTATGATCCACTATACGTGCCATTTTCTTTTATGACTTTTATCTATCCGTTTTGACAACTTAATTACCCACAAAATATTCATGGTTTTGTATTAAAAATGTCGTTCGACGAGAACGAATTTGATACTTAAAAATTTGTTAAATGATGAGTCTACTTGTTAAACGATTAACCATATTACCGCTGGTTTTAAACAATTTACTGAATAATTCTCAACTGTTGACCTTGCATTTTTAAATTGCTATTAAAAAATATCCGATAAGTAAAGTGTGAATTGAATTATAAATGAAATCACCGTCGCTTCTGAACGATTTATCGATAAATTCTCAACGACTAATTTTTTATTTTAAAGAGCCTATTAAACAAATTATCAGTACTAAAAGTGTTAAATTTGGAGGTGTTGCTGTCGAGGTGTCGATGAAAGAGACCGAGGGTCTTTCGACTGCCCAACGAAATAGTTTACCTATAATCAACGACAGAAATAGTGTCGTTCGCCTAACCGCAACGTAAATCGAGCACTGGGGCGCAATCTATAAGTCGAACGCGATCTAGCCGAGATTGCGGTCGCCTAGCGCGAAATTTAGTGGCCCCTTCATACATTGCGAATAAACGGAATAGCAAATATTTTAGATAGAACTGAATTATTTAGCCATTTCTTTACTAGCACTTAAACGTACAATAATAGCGAATCTAATTGCACGTAATTAGTGGAGAATAAATTTCTTGTATCGTTTGACTTTTTTCTTTATTTCAACTCTTTTTCAATTTTTCCATAAAATCATATTTTATCATATTGCGTTGTTTCATCTGGTTTGTATATTTAAATTAATATAATTCCAGTATCGTTTAAATATTAGTAGAGATCTGAACACTTTTTCTGTTTTTGTTTCATAGAATTATATTGCATAGCGTTGTTTTATTTAGTTTTTATATTTAAATTGATATAGTTTCAATGTCTTTTAAATATTAGTAGAGAATATATTTGGTGTATCGTTTGATTTTCTTCTTTATTTAAACTCTTTTTCTATGTTCCCATAAAATGATATTTTATCATACTGCGTTGTTTTGCATAGTTTTTATATTTAAATTAATATAGTTTCAATGTCATTTTAAATTGCGAACTTCGGCACATTTGCAATTACAAAAAAAAGAATAATAGTGTGCACAATAAAATAACAAAATAATATTTTCTAATACACTTTGTATGAATTACTGTTTAGTCGAATAAACAGCTACGAACTTGAATAACACAGACAACAAGGAAATCATAACACTATGGACCTTAATTTAGCAACGAAGAAATATTAACGAACCACCTACATCTTTCCGTCACACTACCGTTACTAATCTCCCGTACTATTACCACGTCTGACAACACCTACCAACCACAAATTAACACATCCCCAAGCACTGGCACTTTCCAGATAAACGGCAAAATTGCTCTGAACAAAAATACTTTTCAACGAACCATACACTTTACTGAAACCGTGACTGTGGAAACGAAAATGTTAAATAATATTTTGCACTTTCAATAATTGCTTAAACTGTATCACTTCGTTTGGAGCTGGGAGAATATAAAATCAAATAAATTCCAATCGGATGTAGAAACGCAGTAAACTGTTGGTTCTACTGGAGAATAGTTGTACGACCGAATAGGTTACCTCGAAAGGGGAAGAAGGATCAACTGGTTGATCTCGATGTCCCAACGATGACAGGAGGCAAGGACGATTTAAGGGTCACTCGATGATTATTCGTTTCCGACTCGGCGAGATACGACTCGGTAGGAGCGAGGCTCCCCGAAGAAGACGCGCTTAAATTCCCTGGGTTAGCGACTCTGGACTAGGCTACGTGCCGGGTATTCGTGCCGACAAAAATAACGTGGTTTCTGAGTGTGTGCATCGGCCGAAAGAGAGAAAGAGCAAGCGAGGCGAGCTTCTCTCAACACCGCGATACACACGGAACTGTCGGTCAAGCTTGCTAGAACACGGGAAACGCGGAACTGACCTATCGTGAAGGATGGGACCGACAGGATTGGCAGGTCCGAGGCACCACCATCATGTCCAAGGGTCATCGTCTCTGTCTATTTGCCTGACCTGCGATATCGCTCCTAGCCAAAGGTTATTCCGAATGACGAGTACGTATTCGGTTCATTCGTCATTCACAATAACGAATCAAGTCAAATAGCACCACTTAAATATTTTTGTGATTATTCAATTGTCGAAGAATAGGGAAAAATGCATGATCGAAGAAAGCATGATTAATAACGAATTTCATGTATAAAATATATTGAAGTTGTCTGTGCAATATGTACCTACAGTAAATCACAGTAATATTCGGATACTTTTTAAAGGACGATAACGTTTTTGATATTGGACCATCAAATTGCTATATAAAAGTCTAGCTACACTAAATTCTTATAGTTCTTATGGTTGCTCACATTATTACTGACCTATCGTGAAGGATAGGACCGACAGGATTGGTAGGTTTGAGTCACCACCATCATATGTTCAAGGGACATCGTCTCTGTCTATTTGCCTGACCTGCGCTATTGCTCCTAGCCAAAGGTTCTTCCGAATGAAGATCGGTTCATTCGTTATTCACAAAGACGAATCAAATAGCGCCAATTATATATTGATCATGATTAATAACGAATTTCATGTACAAAATATATTGAAGTTGTCTGTGTACAATATGTACCTATAGTGAATGAATACATGCGCTACATAATTATAGCGCCACTTGTGTTTTTTCTGATTTTTGATCTATCGAAGAATAAGGAAACGTGCATGATAGGAGAAAGCATGATTAACCCCCGAACAACGGACTCTTTTCGAACTTTTACAATTGATGTTCTTAAGACCATTCTCAGCTTTATTAGCAACTTTTTTTAAAAACACATTTCTGGTAAGTAGTTCTTGTAGATACATTGGTCTTTCTACCGTTCATCATGTGTCAGCTATTCTTAATTAAATTACGATTATAATACTCTGGGTCAGAACAGACTCGGGCACCGTCGTCGAAAGGTTAATAACGAATTTCATGTATAAAATATATTGAAGTTGTCTGTGCAATATGTACCTACAGTAAATCACAGTAATATTCGGATACTTTTTAAAGGACGATAACGTTTTTGATATTGGACCATGAAATTGTTATATAAAAGTCTAGCTACACTAAATTCTTGTAATTCTTATGGTTGCTCAAATTATTACTGACCTATCGTGAAGGATGGGACCGACAGGATTGGCAGGTCCGAGACACCACCATCATGTCCAAGCGTGTATGTATATTTGCCTGACCTGCGATATCGCTCCTAACCAAAGCTTATTCCGAATTACGAGTACGTATTCGGTTCATTCGTCATTTACAATGACCAGTCGAATCAAATAGCACCACTTTTATATTTTTGTAATTATTCAATTTTCGAAGAATAAGGAAAAGTGCATAATAGAAGAAAGCATGGTTAATAACGAATTTCATGTAGAAAATATATTGAAGTTGACTGTATACAATACATGTACTAATACAGTAAATCACAATAACATTTGGACACTTTTAACAGATCAATGATTTCTTAAATATTGAGCCGTACTACTTGGACTTGAAAGCTGTTGTATTCCATTGTTTTATATAAGCTGATACTGAATATTTAAGAAATACATTTTGTTGATATGCATGAATTATAAAATGAATTAGAAAATGTCACATTTTTTACTTGTAAATATAATGATTATACTAGTAATTGACTTCTATATATAAATAAATAGTGTTAAATAATTCGGCAAAAATTATATTCACCTGTTTAACAAAAACATGTCTTTTTGTAATAGTATTTATTAGTCTCCCTTGTTTCATCAGTTTACTAAGTAGCTGTAAAAGGTAGCATAATCATTTTGTCTTGTAATTAAGGGCTGGAATGAAGAGAGTAAAATTAAACCAAATTCAACATTAAATAAAAATGCTTAAATTTATTTAATGGATGATAAGACCCTATAGAATTCTTTATCCCTAGAATTGGTGTGATATGGAAAGGATGTAGCCGTATAAAAAGGTCAAAAGTGTCTCCCAACCAAATTGATTGCATATTTTTCAATATCTTTTCTCACGCCATGTAGTAAACTAATTGATCGAACTTTAAATAAAAAATCCTAGTCAATTTATCAATTCAGATAAACTTGTCAATTTATTAAAACTTGATCGTCTTAAGGTAAACTTCTGAATTTATTTTAAAAAAGTCGTCTTAAGATAAGCTTTTACGTTTCCATCACCTCACCAACGGCTTTAATAATTTAATCATCCATTCTAATAGAATGTAATACGATTGTTGTATTATGGGTCCATATAGACCCGGCGTTCGCCAAGCGAAGGTTAAAAATGA
This sequence comes from Lasioglossum morio, assembly GCA_916610235.2. Lineage (NCBI taxonomy): Eukaryota > Metazoa > Arthropoda > Insecta > Hymenoptera > Halictidae > Lasioglossum > Lasioglossum morio. The sequence goes on along the minus strand of OU744331.1, from coordinate 15,279,282 downwards.
CTTTCCCTCAATGCATACCACGCTGCACTATTGCGGGATAAATGTTTTTGCACGGAACGCAGATACATATGAATAGGCACGTACAGGTGGGCGTTAGAAACGTCAGATTTAATTGCCGCGGCTTGTGCACCAACCTAATATTAGTCGTGACTCAAAGTGACTTTTTGCCGGTGAAAGAAGAGAAAAGAGTTTGTTTAGTCGGCCCGGTTAAAAATAAGACCCTCCCGTTCATATAACACCGGGTTCGTAGTAATGGATCACTAAATATTATTTAAACATCGAGACTAAATCTGCAACGAAACAAACAACCAAGCGCAACGACAATGTTACTGTCAAAATAATATTAAAGAAATGCTAGAATATAGTAAATTTTCCTGTATTTTCGTGGTTCCCGTTAAATATGATCTTGCGAGCGATTGGATATTTTTCGGAGAGGAGAGTCATCGATTCGCTTATACTCGGAAATGTGTGATCGCTCGCTCGATGAGTAACAAACATTCTGCCAAGAAAGATAGAAATAGAATCTGAACCTTTTAAAAGGCGCTAAGCATTAAGAAATGTCGTCAAACGATCGATCGTTAACCCTTTCGTTTTCTTCTTTCCTCTAAGCAGCTAATGAGTGAATACTTTGCCAGTGGTAGTAGCACATATCGATCAATATTTTCCTTGCAACGAATCCGATTTTTGTTTGTAGGTGGATGAGTTATCTTTGGATCACGGATCTTTATAAAAATGTTTGCATCTGTTAGCAGAAACTTTTAACTGTTACAGCCACTTTGGAGTTTCGTTTCTATTTTAATAATTTTCGTAAGATGGAAATAATTATTCAGATGCTCTTAAATTCTAACACTGTCACAAATACAGTCACTCGAATTTAATATTCGGACGCTCTAAAAGAGATGATAACTTTTTTAATATGATACTGTACAATTTGAAAATTTTTGGGAAGCTAGAGCATTTAGTTCACTACAGGATGTGAAAAGAATTTTTTTCAAAAGTTGCATTTGATCGGAATTGTAGAAAAGATAAGAAAATTTGCATTTTACAACTTTTTTATGCGGGCCTTCAAAATTTAAAAAATACATTTTGTAGATCTGTGCCAATTAGGTATATGCACTGTGAAAGTTTCATCGATATCGGTGTGATGCGGGAAAGAACGACAGTCATTGAAAGATGTAAGAATCCTCAGATTTATTGCAGTTAGAAGCCGAAAATCGCGAAAATCTGCAATTTTTACCATCTTTAAACGTTTGTAGTTCATTACAACGTCGACCAATTTTTACGAAATTTTCAGAATATGTTTAATTCCCACAGCTCTACAAACTGTACTTTTTAAGTTTTCAATATAGACGAACATAAAAAAATTGTAAAATGCAACTTTTAGTATTTTATCTACAATTCCGTTCAATTGCAATTTTTGAAAAAATTTCTTTTATATCCTGTAGTAAATTAATTGCTCTAGCTCCCAAAAAAAGTTCAAATTGTATAGTATTGTACAACATTAAAAAAGTTATCGTCTTTTTTAGAGCGTCCGAATATTAATTCGAGTCACTGTACGTGACGTTCATAATCCCGCAGTTTACTTAACCCTTATGTAGCCAACCAAAATGTATAGATTATTTAAAACCTTCTGTATTTAAAATATTTTCACAAATTCTCATTTCAAGAATATAAATTAATATGTTAGCGAGCAAAGAATGAACATTCAGAGAAATTTTGTAATACTTTTAGAGGAATATTAACGAATTGTTGAAAGAAACGCAGTAAATGGATACCCGGACACCTGGTTGGCTACACAAGGGTTAACCCCCTCCTTGTTTTCTTTTTCAAATATATTCAACATTACATGAATGCATTTTTTGAAGGCCAATGGATTACGGTTTTGAATTGTGTGTACGACTATCACTTTCAGTATTCAGAAGGAAACCTCTGTGCTTCATAACTGCTATCGCAGTAGTCGGTTAACTGTCAGTCAGATATTTTCGAGTTGAAATGAAGTAAAGTAAAATATTATGTATCCTGGCTTAGCACTATCATATTAGCCTGAATACAAATTTTCAGATTTTTAGCTCGACATATTTTTGATCCGAGAAGGATCGAAGATACTTAAATTAATATCATACACATTGTAGTCTAAAATCATAACCCACATTCAGCGATTCTATGACTTTCTTCTATAAAATTGTCCGAATATTTCATAAAAGAAGTAGTTGGTTGTTTTTAATAAAAATAGCGAATCAAATGCTGACAATTAGCGCGTTAATCTTTCCACGATTTCTATGATTCCGAATCAGAATAAAAAATAGCAATTAAATTTTACTTGTATTATTTATATTTATAACAAGAATTGATTTCGATTGAAAGATACCTTGTAATATAATAAAACGTTTTTCTTTCATTTTCCTATATGATGATTTTGATTTTTCTCCCATTTCCGATAAGTAGACAAAAGAAATTATCAAACAAAAATGGGTCAGTAATCAGTAATATTAACTAAAAGTCAGCGGATTTTATGCATATATGACAAAAATGAGGAGGCGTAATTTCAAACAGTAAAAACATCAGAAGAATATAAAAGTGCAGTTACATTATTTTCAACCTATTAAACATATAGAGAAAGAAAATAAATTTCCATTTTACTAGTAATTACATGGTACTAAATAGCAATAAACGAAAATTGAAAAAAGATCCTTATTGTATTAAAAATTAGAGTCCGCTTGATTTGTTTTAGCAAAATTATATTTTTTTATCAGTAATAAATGCATCTTTATGCTCTGTTCATTAAGGAATTAGAAGTGTTTCGTCGGATATAGTTTAAAAGATATAAATTTTTTCCATTTTCCATATTGCATCGAATACTGTGTGACGATCGCTGATCGAACGCTGCGATTTTTCTCACGACAGACATGGCGAACGGTGTCGAATTTCAAAGCTTAGCCGGCGTGTCGCAATGTCGTCCTCTTTGCGCATATGTATGCACATCGAAATATCGTGTCCCGTCTTTCTGTTCGTTTACCGAAATGACAGTGGTCTCCGACGACCATGCGTCGTCGGCTACATCGTGAATGAAGCCGCCATGCGACTTCGGTGTACGTTTATTAATAACCCGTGGCACCGTTGCGGACGATACGATGATATTCTGGCAACGCGTAAACGAATTTCAACGCAACACTGCAGGGCAATAAAAATCGGCCTGTTCCCAAATCCAAAGATCGACAGGATGATACCGACAGCCTCGAAATATGATTCTTATGGCCACAATGACAGAGCACTTGGAATTTTAACGAGTGCAACGCGAATAGACATGCTAGAATCCCGAATTCCGATCAGCAACGAAATTAACGAAGATGAATTTTTCTCAATGAAATAAATATACGTAAAAATAAATATTTGCTTTTGAATAAATTTGTAGAATTCATGGAGAATAGATTCTTGTTGCCGAGAAAACAAAATTGCGAATTTCATACATGTCTCGCAAACACGAAAGTCTAAAACTAACTAACAGATCCTTATATTGTCAGATAGCATCTCCTTGCAAGCACGCAAATTGTTCCTACGAAACAAATCGCTAAATTACAAAATAACTACGAGCATGATGTACAGATGATTGAAACATTCTTATCGCGATCGACCTGAGGAATTCGCTCGGTGAAACACAATAAGATAAATGTACTTATTACTACGGGTGTACGTTTTAATATGGTATTTTTTCAAAGAGATTACAATACAAGAAAAGAAACATTTTGCCTTGAATAAATTTGTACAATTCAATGAGAATGTATTCTCGAGGCACGCCGATGGGAAGCCGATCTACCATTTTTCCAAGGATACATGACTTTTTTTATTTGAAATTTTTCAGACGTATTCTTCGAGAACGTATGTATCTATCGTGCAAAAATGGAACTTAGTGGATTTATTTAAATTTGCTGTAATAATATTGTATTACATTTGCTAATTTTTTATGTTGAAAGCCGATCTTCTATTATTTTAAGGATACATGACTTTTTTTATTTAAAATATTTTATACGTACTCTTCTAGAACGTATGTAACTATCGTGTAAAAATAGAACTTGGTGTATTTATTTAAATTTGCTGTAATAATATTGTATTACATTTGCTAATTTTTTATGTTGAAAGCCGATCTTCTATTATTTAAAGGATACATGACTTTTTTTATTTGAAATATTTTAGACGTACTCTTCTAGAATGTATGTATCTATAGTGTAAAAATAGAACGTGGTGTATTTATTTAAATTTGCTGTAATAATGTTGTATTACATTTGCTGATTTTTTACGTCGGTAGCCGATCTTCTATTTTTCCAAGGATACACGATTTCTTTTGTTTAAAATTTTATAGACGTACTCTTCGGGAATGTGTGTATCTATCTTGTAAAAATAGAACTTGGTGTATTTATTGAAATTCGCTGTAATTTGAGACTTACCAATTTCTAGACGAGCAGTGCAGATAGCTTTGCCAGCAGCGTTCTCCGCCACGCAGGAAATAGTGCCGGCATGCGTGCTTCCGGTCTCCGGAATCGTCAGCACCTGTCGATCCCCGCTGACCGACACCAAGAAATCCTTGCCATGGACGGGTCGATCGTTAAACAGCCATTGAATCTGAAAAATAAACATTCCATTGTACTGCTTGTATTTTCAACCCCCGTTCATGCTTCCTCTCAATTTGATACAATTTTCACGGATACTGAATTAACTCGGCTTCAATTTCGTACCAACTATAGTTAAATGTACACAAATTCTTACGTATGTACATCAAGTGACAAAATGAAAATTTCGAGGAAATCCATGTAAAAATTGTAAGATCATCTTGTAACCAAACTTGTAGCCAACTCAATTTTTTAAAAAATAGCACTTACAGCCGTTTTCAATTCCAGTCTTAATTCACAGAATGATAAAAAATAAGGGATGAATAAGGATTGAATACCATTCGATTTTACTTCTTAAAATTTTAATCCGCTTTGTTAGTAATGACACATTTACAATAACCTACGAATGACGGGACATGGATCCAGTCAAATGGGTCACAACCCATAGTTATAAACATTCCCAAATCTAAATTCTAATTTTCTAAGAGCACGTTCAAATCATTAGCTATTTATATTAAATCTAATGAAAAAATCAACGTTGATCATGAAAAAGTAGGTTCAAAAATGTGAAACCAATTGCTACGTAAAAATTTTAATGTATTCAACCATGGCTGCCGTGAATTCGTTAAAAGCATGCTCATTTCCAGCGTTAGTAGGTGTAGTATATCCTATTCTATATTAAGCTACTCGTTTGCTAAATCAATTAACTGTAGAAAATAAAAAAAAGATAAGATTGATAAAATAGCACACGTTCAGTTTTAAAGTTCTACCAACTTTTACCATTCAGTAGTATTCAGCCCAATTATTCAAGAAAACCATTCTAAAATTTGTAGCATTAATCAAATTTTCTGACAGTAAAATGCCAAAAAACAGAAATGGTGGCTAATCGATTTGGCGTGTGATAGAATTACGTTGTTCGAATGTTTCATGTCTAAAATTAACAAGAGTCACAAAGTCATAGTGCGACACTAACAGAAACTTGAATATAAATATTCTCTTCTAAAATTATTAAGCATTCACGAACATTTTATAAACACCAAGTATTATTAAACGGGTTGAAACAACCTACTTTTAGTTTTTCATTTCAAGATAACTATAATTAAAGAATCTTTAACGAAAAAATTCATTCTTGCGAGCATTTAGATGGAAGTTGCCCAGACCTCACTCAGACCTATTCTTAGTTCTTTTCATTTCTAAATTACTATTACCATAAAGAGATTTCTATGAAAACTTTAATCTTGTGAATATGAAATTTTACGAGTAGACTGCGGATCTTTATGCAAGTATAGCTTTTGGAAATTTTCAAAAAATGCTAGAAAGAAAGAGACACTAAATTTAGTACGATTTAATTAATTTCAGATGTAAAGAGACAACTACCGCGAAAAATAAGATTCTATATTATTCCACTTTCCTAAAAATCGTCTACAAAAATGGAAATTTGCATAAACATCCGCAGTGTGTTTATGAGATATCGAGTCAACACTTTACATTCCTTCGTTAAACTGAACTGTGAAAATGAGTGAGCTAATTTTTCACCATTTATTGTGTACTTATACTTGAATTACACCTATCACACAAAGTCGATTATAGGTCTAAATTAAAAATGCGTTAATTCACGATTATTACATAAAAGGCGAGTTAATGGATTGATTTTAATGCACAATTGTCGAGATTACTGAACTGGAAACACACAGATTAGGAGGTAGCTGTACCTGATCCGCGAGTGTCACAGAAAATTCCGCGACGTTCCTCGCGGTGCGGCTGTAACCGCGAATTTCCACATCAGGTACATTGTTCCTGTTTAAATATAACCCGCAGCCACGAAATTACTCTTAGTTGGCCACCTCCTGACAGGCTGGCCAACTTTGCGCCCTATCTTTCACGCGTCTCGACACTTTCGAAAAACGACTCTTGATCTGCCGCCACGACTCTCGAAAGCCTGCTGTTCAGCCAATTGCATTTATCCACGGAAGGGACCGAAGATTTACGACTGCCGGATTTGTTTATTCGTGATTTAAGGGGAAGCGTTCAATTTACATACTATAATAATATCCTATTTTTACTATGAATCATTTAAAAGGGAGTAGAATCCTTTTTCCGAGATTGCAAGGGTGCGGAATTCGCGTGTTCTCATTTCTCCATAATACAAAAATGGAGTCTTTCGGTAGCCAGAAACGCTAGATAAAAGATCGATCTAGGACGCTAATTTCTCGATAATATAAAAATGAAGGCTATCAGTAGTCAGAAACGCTAGATAGAAATCGATCTAGGGCGCTAATTTCTTAATAACACAAAATAGGGTATTTTCAGTAGTCAAAAACGCTAGATAAAACATCGATCTAGGACGCTAATTTCTTAATAACACAAAATAGGGTTTTTTCAGTAGTCAAAAACGCTAGATAAAACATCGATCTAGGACGCTAATTTCTCGATGGTACACAAATGAGGTTTCTCAGTAGTCACAAATGCTAGATAAAAGATCGATCTAGGACGCTATCGCTCTCAAAAGAGAGTATTTTTTCGTTTACGAGGCGTAATTTGCCTTATTCGGTAGCGTAATTTGCATTATTCTGAAGCTTACAACTGCGCATGCAGCTATCTTATAGCTACATGCTGCCGAATAATGAAAATTACGACCTGTAATTTACGAGTCGTAAACGAAGAAATCGGACTATTGAGGGCGTTAGCGCCCTCGATCGATCTTTTATCTAGCGTTTTTGACTACTGAAAACCCCTATTTTTGTATTATCGAGAAATGAGAACGCGAATCACGCACTCTTGCAATTCTAGAAACGAGTCTACCGCCTTAGTCCCGATGTATTATTGCGATGTCTACTAACCCTTCACCTTTCTATTTAACCTCCTCTCTGTGTACTGCTATTCTAATGTTAACACTTTATCTACCGGAAGCCTATTAATAGGATTTTCAATACTTGTGCTATACCAAATGAAACCACAAAATTTTTCTTTTACATTACAATCTTAAATGAAACTATTAGATGACGTTATTGAAGGTGACTTGTTAGTTCACAATGAAAATTGGTGTTGCTGTTGAAGGTGCTATTACAAAATGTTCAGCCATGTACCATAAACTTTTAAAAATTATACAATAATTATCTCCTGGAGTTCCCACGTTTTTCATTTTAAATCTTACAAGTATTTTCGTAGCTATTCAAAATTCACAATCAGGACTATCTGTATGGGGCTACGAAAAATTATTTCATACTTTTTAGTCCGTCTTAAAAACGAGGTGTATTAAACCTTTGTTTTATTTTAATAATTACTTTCTGCTTTGTAGACGAACAGACAGACAAGAATGCGTGTTAATATTGAATTGTTATCTACTTCTTAAATATGTTTAAAAATTTCAGGACTCTAGCTCTTCGGGAAGTTATGGAAGTTTTTTGTTTTTATTTTATATTTATTTAACGTCGCTTTCAAACTCTTTGCTAAGGTTATTTCGCAACGGGACCTACAGTTTATTAAGGTGGGTTCCAAACCACCTTGGGCACTCCTTAATTGGACAATCCTTTTGCGGAACACATGCACAATTTAGACTTAGATAATTATTTCACGCGACTTGCAGTTTTTTCCCCAAATCTCTAGCCGGCCGCCATGACGATCCCAAATAAAATGATATAGACAAACACGGTTCGTCGTTCAAGCTTTCCAGACCGGACGAAAAAAATTTCACAGCTTTTCAGCCAGAAAAAGGAACACTCCGTGGCTGACCCGAGCCGAGTTTTTGCCGCTGGCTCGGGCAACACTTAACCATAGATGTTTTCGGGCCCTTCTGACGAAGTATGACGAATGGAGTATAAAACGCGCTAGGATGACAAAACGCTGTGTCCAGACACGAAAAGGAGATCGCACCTTTAGTCAAACAAGTGTGCTTGTGGGCTGTTTTTCAATTAGCAGTACTTAGAATGATAATAATAATGGCTACTAATTAATTTCCAAGGTTTAGGCAAGCGAAAGACTGGATTGGTTATTAACAAATGTTTAATGTTCTCGGCGCTACGGTTCGGTCAATTACTACTGAGAAATCAAAGAACAATTTTGCAGATTATCAAATAATCATCGACGTTTCGACTCTAGTTTGAATCCTTCTCAAGATGTATTTGCATTGCGTTTGTTTTTGATGTGATTTAATACTTTAATATGGACATCGTGATACACGTGTCGTACGTGTGTCGTCAATGCTGGTTGTCAAGACACTGAATGTCAGATACGAATATATATATATATATATATATATATATATATATATATATATATATATATATATATATATATGGATTGGTTATTACAGTTAATTCTTACCTTCGGAGATGGCTTCCCGATAACAATGCATTCGAATTTCGTAGAAACCCCGTCCGGTACGTTCCTGTCCTCGAATCTTTCTTTGAACGTCGGTGGGATCAGTTTCTCCTCCATTTGTACGAATTCCTCTTTTCTTCGGAAATCGCCCAGGGATCTGACAACCAGTCTAGCAAAAGCCTTCGCTTTTCCGTGAACATTTACAGCTTTCACGATGTAGTTTCCTCGATCTTCGGGAATCACCGACAAAAATCGTAGCATACCGGTTCCATCTTCTTTTTGCTCGATCTAAACATCGTATAAAGTTTAAATGTGAGTCGTCTAACGCAAAAATGGTGTATGTCGAAACAGTCAATCATTGGCTACTGAGGAATTAACCGAGTACGCAATCTGCTTTTGATTTGTTATCAAACAATTAAAATGAATAAATAGGATGTACATACATGGTTTTAAAATATCCCGTAACCTCTAACCTCGCTTTGAGAGTAATTATCAGGCAAAATCGTTATTGTTATTATTTTAATAGAAATTCACAATTGTTAATCTTTGGTTTAAAAAGAACTGTTAGGAAATTGCTGATAAGTAAAATGTGAAAAACTTGATGAAGTATTTTATTCTACCTTGTAATTATTAAAGCAGGAGAAGGGACAATGATTGACTGCAAGTCTACTGTATATTTATAGCTAATTACCAAAATTCTGTCATTTGCAGTGATTTCGCCGCTGTCTGAGAACCATCTGAGTTCTGGTTTAGGCTCTCCAACCACTGCACAGTCAAAAATGGCGTTCTCGCCTTCGGCTACCAATGAATCTGTTGGTAGTTTCACAAACTTTGGTGGTGAACCGGTAACAAGCGTTTCTTCGACTTTCGGTTGCGTTTTGTTCAACTCGTCCGGAATAGAAACCGCTAAAAAAATGTTTTCTTATGAAACAATGCTCCAATTATTCTATAAAAATACTATCGTTTCTAAAATAATCTTTAAGTTTTTAATGTTTTCATGGTTACACTGATGAGAAAAATGTATGATTATTATTAGACTCCGGATTTTATGCATTTATAACAAAAATTAGCAAGTGCAATTTAAAACAGTGAAAATATTTAAAAATTTTGAGAGTATTAATATATTATTTTCATCACATTAAAATTATTAAGGAAGAATACAAAATATTTAGCTCCTGCATCTTGCAATTGATGCACAAACTTTTCAATTTGCATAAACATCCGGAGTCTACTTATTATATATAGGGTATTAATTTTAACTCGAGCACTTTAATTATTTCGGCTACTACTAAAATTAAAAAAAAACACAACTAAACAAAATGTACATGGTTGTAAGGCATGTATCTGATGAATAAACCGCCCTGTATACAAGGCGTATCAGATAAAGTGTTATAAGCTGTATTTTTGGAATCTAATGAAGATATCGACTTAATTTTTTAAAATATTAAATGATTAAGGGAGCTAATATTTTAGTAAGTATTAAATTTTTTTGAGGTAATTCTTTGGAGGAGAAACATGAAGCCTCTAACATTTTTTAAAATGGAAAGTATTATGAATTTTTCGTTAATATGATAATATTATGATATTTTTCATTTTATTTTTCGTTTCTTCGACGATTCAATTCACAATAAATTGTTCGTTATAATTCTGAAACTATGCGCATTATAATAAAAACGTTCAAGTAAATGCTATTAAGTTTAATGAGAGGTATCACCATACAAAAAAATAAAAATACTTTCCATTTAAAAAAATATTGGGGGCTCCTCTTTCTCCAAAAAAAATTTGATACATACTAAAATATTAGCGATCTTAACCGTTTAATTCAGAAAAAAATTAATTTGATATCTTCATTAGATTTTAAGAAAACAGCTTGCAGCACTTTATCTGGTACACGCGGTAGACATATGTAATGCTTCGATATTGATATTGTAAGACATATGAAATGAGCTACCTCTTGTTACGCACGTCAACATGATATTTGAATGAATTAATTTCTGATACTCACGCGTCACTGTTAATATGCATTGACTAGATGCTTCGCCGCCAGAGTTAATTGCGACTACTTTGTAGACACCAGCGTCGTCCAGGAAAGCTTCATGGATCACCAAGGAGCATTTGTCACCCTGGAACAACAGCTGGAAATCGGCGGACTCCTTCACCGGTTGATCGTCGTGGTACCAGATCACCTGTGACAACAGATTTAGCAACTCGTAGGTAATTACTTCCGCCGAAAACAGTGCTAATATTTATAATAGTAGAAAATATAAAAGATTTTTTGACACATCTGTACGAGAAAGACGGCTAGCCCCAGGTATATTATTAAAATAGCTTGTCTTCTACTAAAGTAGAAAACAAATGACAGTAGATAATACGCCTGCACGAGAACAGTTGCATATTGGTTGTTCGATGCACGTCAAGCGAACGAACTATCTTATTCAATTATCCATCAAACTTCATCGAAATATATTCTGCGTTAGATGTACGTATTGTTTCACATTTTATTTATTAATTCTATTTATTCTATTCTATCTATCTATTTATATATTAATTTTACTAAGGTAGATGTCCCCCTTATAAACCATTTAGTAGTGCAGTTTTTTAAAAATAAGTTTTTTCAATACAACATATCACAAAATAAATAAACTAAGAATAAAATTATAGAAGTATTTACTTGTATTGGCATAGCTGTCCTAACTACTGATATACTCACATCTTCACTGTGAGCCATCGTAAAAATAAAGTTTAGCAATAAAAGACTTCATTATTTACTACATTGATTGTACTATTTTTAAGTAAACAATTTTTTTTTAAATAACAGCCCCTCTTCTGTCTTTTTTCTTTCTTCAGTTTCAACCAGCTTTTTAAATTATTCTTTTTCTGTATATTCATGACGTTATTTATTTTCTAATATATATTGCTGGTATAATAAACTTTATCTCAAAAAACATTTGAATCAATTTTTATGTAATTAAATAAGGAAGTTTATGAATAAGATATGTAGATAAGTAACAAGATAATAATAGATACATGTTCACTTTTTCTGTACTTATACTTGGCCACCTTTTTTATTGTCAATTTATCGAAATTAATTTAATCATGCTAATTAACGAAAATATGAAAATATACACAGCAATTGATTTTTCTACATGAAATAAAAATTCAACACAAACGGATGCACTTTAACCTAATAATGCGACGATAGCTGTAACTGACAAAACAAATTGTGTTTCTTTCACTCCTAAAATTTAATTGGGCACCAATTCTCCACTTCTATTATTGAAATTTATTAATTTAGCTTTTCTTAAATTATACTTATAATTGTTATTCATCGCCACGAAACGACGTAAACAGAGTTATAAGACCGACTGGTTTATAGTGGGAACATTCACCTTATCAACAATTGAAAAGGGGATGTTACCCTAGCGCCAGTTTTGCTCACAGGACAATCTCACCCGGAATTACTATATACTTACTTCCGGTTCAGGTTGCCCGACAATGACGCAGTCCAGTCGCACGGACCTTCCTTCCTGGACCTGGAGGTCCTTCAAAGGCATTTGTATTTTAGGGACCACAGGCTCCATGTCACTGCAAGCTAACTCCGAATCACTGGTCTCTTGCGGCAGTCGTCCTTTCACCGAGACGTTGCAGGACACTGTCGCTTCGCCGGCTTCGTTCTTAGCGGTGACCATGTAGCATCCGGCATCCTTCGCGAAAGCCTCCGAGATGATCAGGCTGGTCTGGCCAGCGTCCGTTTGTATCTGAAGCGAACGAATCGCGACACCCTGAGCACTCGATTCCAGTACTTCCTTTTCCCTTCACCGATCACGTTGCTCTATTTCGAATTCGACGCGTGCAAGTCGCTAAATATATCGGGGGATGCTCGCGACAGGCTCACGGAAGGAATCGTGGAAGCGAGAGGAGACGAGGAAACGCTGCACGGTGGTCGATTTTGCGAAGAAGTGGGACAAAATTCGGTAACCCTCGGAAATTTAATCGATTCGCGTATAATAAAATTAAATACATCAGTTAATCTTCGTAGGTAGATGTATCATTCTTGTCAAGTAATGACCTATTATTATCATCGATCATGGTTGATTTTTCCAATTTAAATCCCATCAGGTCTGTTATAACGAGATCCGAAGTACACACATGGGTAAATCTTAAAAGTGTGTATTTCAAATTCTTTTATATTTATTGAGCATTCATTAATTTTATATTCATTGGCGGCTTTTTATGACTTTTAAACCATAAATAGAGATACGTGTTTACTGTATTATATCTTTTCATAGAATTGATTTTTTAAATCAGAAATTACCATTACAAAAAATTGGATGCTAAAAAATTCGAACAAAATATGAATTTGTATCCAATTGGACGAGAGTTAAATACTGAGTTTGTTTGTATATATGTATTTTTAAAACAATCAACGGAACACATATAGGTATGCGAATGAATTTAATATTAGAACATTTGGAGACTTCAAATGAAATTGTGAAGAATCTGTTTTCTATTTAATTTGGGTTTTTTTTCATAGACTTTCAGGTTATTAGCAACATGTTTGGTTCAAGTTTATTAGTCTAGTGAAAAATAGTATGTTACTAATAGATTGCGGATGTTTATGCAATTTATAATTTTCGTAGACAAATTTTAAGCAAAGTGGAATCAAATGGAATTTATTTATCAAGTAGAAACAAAATTAATAAGAATCGTACCAAATTCTATTGAATTTCATGTTCTGATATTTTTTGAAAATTTACATATGCCATAAATGCATAAAGATCTGCAGTCTTGTCATTAAATTTTGACTGCTCATGGTAATCTTCAACGAAAACGATATATTATTTAACTTCCTATGCGGAAACTTTGATTGTCTTTTTTCAGAATCTTGCATGAAAAATCAATTGTCGAGGATTCAGTCTGGCCTGTTTGTTTACAGACGTATTTCTAATAAATCAATTTAATTTTTACCTTTATATTAATGGTTTCTTCGACCGGTCTTCCATCATGGTACCAAGTCATTCTTGGTAACGGATTTCCAGTTGCTTTGCATTCAATTTTCACTCTTTGACCAGCCCTGCCCATTGCATTTGATAAAGGTATCAGGAAATGTGGTTTCTCCATGTTACTTTCTGGACCTGGAATTGTTCAAATGAAATTCCATATTAATATCAGAATATCAGAAAACTATAGTAAAGCGTCTAATTACGAAGAAATCAAAGCAAATTATCAACTAATTAGCATCTAATATTTTTAAGAAAATATACACTAAAACAACTTTACTAGGTTGACTACTGTAGAATAAAATAGTTGCTATGCAAACTCTTTTCTAAACACAGATTATACGTTTTTTTAAAAACAAATAAAGAATTGTGATAAGCGTGTAATTGTGTAATGCTTTCGATAGAGAATTCGCCTAAACGCAGTGAACGGAAAATCAAGAAAGAAATTTTAGATTGTCAAAGACTTAAAGTGAAAACAATTGCAAAATGTTAAAAGAGTTATTGATCAAATAGCCACGATTTATCTATGATATATTATAGATATAGTAAGACATTAATGCAGCAAACACGTTAACAATAATTAAGTTGGCTTGTAATATACATTAACCGTGCAACCAAAATATTCCATTGAGTGAAAGCACTAAAAGATATAAATGAAAAAATTTCACATTACGTTAATTGATTGTAAGTATCCACCAACTAATGAACAGGATACATTAAGAATATAAATTACATTATATTCTATAGTATTTGTATTTATAATTATGTGTTACATGCCATATATAATATTTCGTAGACTATATATAATATAATATAGTAAATATACAAGGTTACACATTTATCAATAAACTTCCTAAATAGTGTTCTATTTTTACATAAAGAAATAAAAAGAAAATCCTCACGTTTAACATCAAGAAAAGCTGAAGTAGAAGCATGGCCCAACCGGTTCGCTGCTTTGCACGTATAAGTAGCCTTATCCTCGAGAAATACTTCGTCAAACTTTAACACCGCTTCACCATTATTGTAAGTAATAATATAATCCGGAGAATTGTCGATGTTCGTATCATTTTTATACCACTGTACTGTTGGCAGAGGGTTGCCTTCGACAATGCAATCCAATCGGTGCGAGGAGCTTTCGGTCACTACCGACGCTGCCAATTCCTTTACAAAAATTGGAGGGCTCGGTTGCTCTTCTGGTGCTGTTTCTATAAATTATACAAACAACAGTGCAAATTATTACTTCTAATCTATTATCTCTTCCATAATGCATTCAATCGAATAGGGGAATGGTCTGGGGATGGTCTCGGACATTTTAACCTTTAGAACTCGAGTAGTGGCTTTGAAGAACCACTAAACATTGCTGTACTATTATTTAACCCTTCATTGCATGACTTATTCAATTGGTATGAAAAAATTTAATGAAGGTCAGTTTTTGTGTTTTGTTTAAAGGATAAATATTAAAAAAATTGAAACAACATTTTTAGAAAAGGGGCGCTGGTGCCAAAATTGCGGCGTAGAGGTGAACTACGAAATAGAGAGGGAGAATGTTTCTCGCATGAGAGACAAAGACAGAAAACACGAAATCTCTTGTTTTTTCAATGTGCCTACTCAGCTTGCATTTAGCGAGGAAATAATATTTTTTTATGCTCTTTTGTATTGAAATATTCCCTGAATTATTGCGGGGTAGCGTACAGAGCCTTTTTTTGCAAATTGTCTTTCGAAACTTTATAAACAATAATAGTGTACGTTTTTATAGAAGACATTTTTTTCTGTACACTTTTTCAAAATGCTCTTTGTGTTGAAATATTCTGTGTATTATTGCGGGGTAGCATACAGAGCCCCTGTTTGGGAAAAGTGTACAGAAGAAAATTTCTTCTATAAAAACGTACATTATTACTGTTTATAAGATTTCGAGAGACAATTGCGTTCTTTTGACGAAATTTTCAATCACATTTTGTCATAATTGTGGCTGGATCCCAGGG
This sequence comes from Lasioglossum morio, assembly GCA_916610235.2. NCBI lineage: Eukaryota > Metazoa > Arthropoda > Insecta > Hymenoptera > Halictidae > Lasioglossum > Lasioglossum morio. Next base: position 15,263,376 of record OU744331.1, on the reverse strand, counting down.
ATGCAGCGTTTAATCTCCTCCTCCAAAGCTTGGGTGGTCGCAGGCTTGTGCAATCCAGATAGCAAAAATGCTCGATTCTGACATGGGCACTTATGACCGTGTGGGCTCGTAACGTTCCCACGGCCCAAACCTAGCACAAGCAGCCCTCGGGCCCGTGGGTCCTAGTTAGTGCCAAATTTTAAGTAGGTCCGAGATTGTGAAAAGGCAGCACGGTCTCACTAATGTGGCGAATGTCGTTATACAGAGTATACAGAGCAGGTCGTACTACTGTGGCAGATGTCATTAAAGAAAATTTCTACTTATTTACTTTTCATTTATTTTGCTTATTTGACACAAGGAGGGAAAATGAAATAATAAACTAGTGCGACCTGCTCTGTATAACGACATTCGCCACATTAGTGCGACCGTGCTGCTCTCTTACAATCTCGAACCTACTTATTTGGCAGAAACCAGGACCGACGGGCTGAGGGCTGCTTGTGCCGGGTTTTGGCCGAGGGAACGTTACGAGCCCACACGGTCATAGGTGCCTAGGTCAGATTCTAGTCATCGTGTGCCTTGAAGCCCGTTGAAGTGACGTTCGGCCCGTATAAATCCCTTTACCTGACCCCGGTAACCTGACGCACGTCGGGCTCGATTTGTGCTCGAGGCCCGCTTGGTTATCTGGGATATAAACTTTTAACTTAAAAAAACCCCAGAGAAAGAATTCCAAAGGCGTTATAGGGGTAGATTCGTCTCCAGGAGTGCGGGATGCGGCTTTTCATTTCGCGATAATGCAAAGATGGGGTTTTCCAGTATTCAAAAGCGCTAGATTTTCAACATTTTTGTTGTATCGTATAGCAATCCATTTTTAATAGTGGCAGACTACACATACTAACATTTAAAAATGTCAAGTTGACCCTGCTGATTAACTTTTGCTCGAAACATTTTTCTGGCAGATGACCAGAAGTGGTTCAAAAATCATGGGAATTAAATTGTAGATCATTCTATATATCGCAATAATCGTGGAAACACTAGACTCACCTTTGACAGTCAACGTGGCAGAAGTTTCCGCAGAACCAGCAATATTGAACGATCTGCAAGTGTATTTGGCAGAATCTTCGGCAAAAGTTTCTTCGATTGTTAACGTGCACGAGCCATGAACGTAAGTCGTCAAATAATCAGGGTTGTTCAAAATGGAGATTCCATCTTTGTACCAAACCACTTCTGGCAGGGGATGGCCAACCAGGTTACATTGGAAGGTGAATTTTTCACCTTCTTGAACAGTTGCGTCGTTTAGGGGAATCGTGAACTCTGGAGCTAATGGCGGCACACTATCTACCAGCGTTTTTTCGTAAGATCTCTGTTGCATTTCTTCAGAAACAGTTTTCGTCGCTGGGCTTGCTTCACGCGATAATGCTGGAACCGTTTTCTCGATTTCCATCTAAAATTGAAAATTCATTATGAACCCGATGACTAATAATCCACCAATGTCATTAAAAAGAAATCGGATTCTGTTAGTTTCCTTGCGGCCAGAGCTGTACTAATTAAAATAAATTGTAATTGAATTACGTAATTATATTAGGTTGGCAAGAATGTAATTTCGATATTTTAAGGTGAATTAGAACAGAATTTCTTTATTAAAGCAATGAACTTTAATGAATAGGATATTTTTCCTTTTGTTCGATGATCGTTTGTCGAAAAGAATAAATAAGAAAAAAAATGTCCCTTAATATACGAACGGGTATAAACGAAATACGGCTGAATTGTTAGGTGGGTCCAGTGCCGGATCTAATAGTAAGCGAACTAAGCGGCCGCGTGGGTCCTCGGGATACCATTGGGCCCCGAATTTCAAAGAAATTGATTTCATGTGTAACGATATGAAATATTTTCATTACTTTTCTTGTTTGTTAATAAGTTTAGGCGAGTTTTCTTGCAACTTCTATTTCTAACTTGAGTTCGCGGTGCCCCAAAAATTTTACCGATTGGGGCCTTCACATGACTTGAACCGTCACTGGATAGGTCTAATGAATGCTTGTAGAAAATGTCATCAAAATTGTCGTGTAGCAGTCACTGAGGTTCCCTTGTCAGAGAAAATGCAATAAATTTGATTTTTTGGAAGTTCAAAACCCGAATATCCTCTTGGTATGAAATATCACCTTCTGTAAGATGTGGATTTCTTTAGTGGTGGTGGCAGACGTGACAGTTTCCTGGATAAAGCTTTTATCGGTGATTTCAATTTGTTCGGTTTGCGCCGACACGGAGCACAACGGCGGCGCCGTTGAAATCGTTTGCGCCTCCCTTTCTTCCTTCTTCTTGTTCGCTTCTGCGGTCGCTTTCTGCAACGTTTCAGCAGCAAGCTTCTCCGCGAGTTTCCTCGCATTCACGGCCTCCTCTCTGGCCGCTGCCGCTGCCGCCATTTCTATTTTGGCAGCTCGCAACTTCTCGTCCGTTTCCAGTTTCTCTATTCGCAACTTCTCTCGGATGTCCTCCGCGTTCTCCAAGTTTCTCATCAACGTTTTCAACTCGGAGGAAACGACGGAGAACGAATCCAGCATTTGACGATTCTCGAGTATTATATGGCTGAATTGAGGCAGCCTGTCTGTTCCTGATTTAAAAAATATTGTCGAATGATATTAAACATGTTAACACCGGTTGTATTGGTAACAATGTTCAAATAATTTTGTTAGTAATAAATAAACTACAGAACAGAACTGCAGAACAGGACGGTAAAAACATTTAAACATCTTGAAAATAGTATATTTTAGTACATTCGTTTATGAACATATTGTAATTCCATTAACTGCTTGAACACATTTAAGAAATCAAACAACAGTACTTTCAATTCAGCAAATTTTATGATAACTCAAAAATCAGGCACAGTTTAAAACATAGTTTATATGATTGTATGATACTTCTGTGCTTCTATATAATGAATTATGAGTCTACTGTACAGGTTTTGCATTCCAAATTCATTCTTTTGCAAGTCAAGTATACCCTTTTGCAAATCAAATTCAACCTTTTGCAAATAAAGTATCGTCAAGTCAATTTTTTTAATAATAATCAAACCAGATGTAAATTAATTGTTAAGAAATTCAAAATTATATATATATATATATATATATTGCGAAGATATATATCAAATACTTATTTAAAAGTAATTACCTATTCATTACATTTGTAATGTATGAAAACCGTGTGTAGAAATATGTATATTCATTGTAGCCATTTTCCGATTAATAATTTTTGAAATCAATTGCTTTTCTGTTTTTCGAATTATGTATTTATTGAAGCGTATTGTGTATCCGAAAAATGAAAATTCCCGTTACTTTTTTAACACACCTCGCAAAATGTTATTGTCGAGTAATGTTAAGTGAAGAAATAAAGGGTGGTGAAATAACTATGTCCAGTTTGAATATTGCCGTTATTTGTAATAATATGAAGAAATGTTATATAGAAAACTTACACGGTATAGAGGGGAACATAATATTGTGACACAAACATTTTCTGCGTGGGTGGAGGCATAGAGGAGATTTCAAGGTCATCTCTATTTTTTTAAATGGAATGCTATGTTTTTTTTATCACGATGTGATAGTCAGTGTTGAGACGAATTCAGCGAGTTATCATTGAAGGTCATACAAGGTCAAATATGGTAGTAAAGTAAACTTTATTACCTTACAGGAGATGTTCGAATTGGTGACCCTTTGTGTCAATGCAAAGTTGTCAATGCACATTTTCTCATATTATTACAAATAACTGCAATATTCACACTGGATATAGTTATTGCCCCTTACCCTGTATATCCATTTAAAACGCAGGAACTGATTCTTTGGAATCACGATGTTTCCAGATAATTGTGAGTTTACTTACCAAAAATAAGAGTCGACAGGTTTTTTAGTCTCTCAATCCTTCGTTCCTGTACCTCCTCCCCAGATTTTAGGTAGCTTTCCATTTCTTGAAGCAGATCCATGACGTCGCTCGGTGTTTTCACTGTAGTCGCTTTTCTCGCCATCACCATTAACAACTTACTACCATTTCTATTCCATTCCTTCGCTTCTTCCAAAAGAACGAAATATTCTTCGCTTAAATACATCCGTCTCTTCGTTTCTTCGACTCTTGCCTTGAAGTTCCTCCGTCGTTCTTTCAACGAAGAAATGTCGTTCGCTATTTCTGGCGTTAAAACTGTTATCGATTTCTCCGTTGTTCTCACGAAGGTCTCAATTCTTTCTTCCAGAATCTACGAACAATTATACATTACTTAAATGACGTACACTTATTTTTCTATAATTAAACGATATACTATAATGAGTAAAAAATACTCTTGTCCTGTTTGTAATATTACTAGTTATTTTCATTTACGCAATTGGATTTAATAAACCTATTAATACTTCTGAAATTATATTTTCGATACTACCAATTATTTTTATTTATGTAGTTGGAGTTTATAAAACATGTTTCTGGCATTCATTTTGAGACATTTCCAATTATTTTAATTTACGTAGTTGGACTTAATAAAAAAGTACTTCTGGGACGTAAATTTATAATATTACTAATTCAACAAGCTACATTTTGTAATTGTGCATAATAAAATGTATAAACCGTTTCAATTTCCAGCATTTTTAAGGAAAAATCATTACTTAAATTTGTTATTTCCTCCAGATTTATTATTATACGATTTTCCGAAATCACTACAGTATAAACAAGGACAATTTCCCAAAAATCGGAAGTTTAGTCCGTACACATACACAGTTTAAAATCGATTTATACAAATATACCGACGAGTCTTACCGTGACGGTTTTCTCGAATTGCACGAACGTAGAAGCAGCAGCCTTGGCACCCTCAAGATTCTCGCCAATCCTAGCTTCAACGTTTTTCAGATGTTCGTTCAGATCTCGAAGTTCGTTGTGGATCTTCTCCAGATCCTCGGCGAAGATGCAAGTTCGTCGATGCTCCTCGATTTTATCAATTGGACGCTCGCAATTCGTGAAGTCGGCTACGAGCGAGCGCATGACACATTCCAATTTTTCACTATCATGGACTTCGGCTAACGGTGGCTCCTGCTGCCGGATTCGAGTGAGCAGCTCCTGCATCCTGCCCTTTATCTGGCTTAATCTATCGTTCATGTATCTTCTCTTCGTGGTCAGCTCGTTCGAAATCGTTTCCACGTCGATCAGACTCTTCAGGGACGTCGCTCGTTCTGCCTGGACCTCTATCTGATCGATGTCTCGCTTGAACTTGAACAAAAATTTCATATAACAATTTTGTGTTGTGGTAAGTAATTGTGTACTACATTAAATTACGCAAAAATTGGACAAATGAAACCATTATTCATGTGTTTACACAAAACTGAAGAGGTACATGATTTTACATTCGTTTGAACTCAAGAAACGATTTTTTTTTTTAATATTTTAATTCTATTGTATTTTTAATTTGCTAGTTATAATATTTTATTAATGACTCAATTTTTCACCAGTCCAAAATACTGATTAATAGACAGCGGATGTTATGCATTTACGACAAAAATGAGTAGGTTCAATTTGAAACAGTAAAATTATTAGAAGCATTTAAAAACACTGTTATATTATTTTCAACTTATCAAACATATTAAGAAAGAAAATCAATTTCTATTTTACTTCAGCTTGTTGAAATTATGGGTAAAAAATTTATTTTGCATAAAGATCAGCTGTCTACTGATCAAGAAGTATATTTAATATTTTATTTTTAGGCCAATGGCTGCTCTGACAGGTGAAAATCGTTTGTAACTTTCTATGACCGTGTATAACCTTGAAGACAAATGTGTCGTATACTAATGAATTCATTAAAAAATACATAGCATTCCATTTACAAAATTAAAGGTCACCTTCATTTCTAAAATAATAATGGAAATAATAAAATTATAAACATCATTACATTGCTTGCAAAAATCAGTATAAATTTTTCCTCTTTCATTTTTTTCGAATCACAATAGTTTTTGAACGAAACGCTGGCTAGTAATAACGCGAACACCTTGTATATGATCTATAATAATAATAAAGCAATGTTCATTCTTTAACCTTAATCCACATAATTTGAACAAATTTTTTTATTTTAATGTGTATGATATATCTGTATTAATATTGCTTGAATTTCGAATTAACACTGAATACATGTAAAAGATAATTAAATAATTAAAATAATAGTATCTTATCTTACCTCATCCATGCTCTGAATTACGCTGATCATTGAATCTAATAGGGTTTCGTAATTTCTAGCCGTTGTACGGAAATTCGCCTGCATCTGTTCAATTTCTGCGATTTGGTCTCCAGCAATTTGGCTTACACCTATTGAAGCATATTTAATCAGTATAAACTGTTCTAATTTTAATTAGTATTGATTAAATACCTTTCAAGCCCGAAAACATCATGTTCTTAATTCTAGAATTCAATTCATTCAGAGATTTGTTCAATTCCATGGGAACAATTTTCTTGATTTCTTGTAGATTTTGATAAATCGCCGATATGTTGGAAGAATAAGTCCATATTATCGGATATAGTCGTGTGCTGCATTCGTTAACCGTCTCCAATGCCTAAAAATATAGGGGGAAAAACAGTTATACAGGGTAACTGGTGGTACAAGTGAAAAGGGGGCGATTCTACATTAAAAAATTAGTCGAAAATGTAGAATAAAATTTTTTAATACGAGTCTTTGTTTTCTAGAAAATCGACTTTGAAAATTCGCCAGGTTTGCGTGCTTATTAGCATTTGTGAAAAGTAGATTCGGTTGGTCGTGGTCAGATACGTCAGACTGGTCAGACGATTTCTATTTAGTAGCACACGCGTTCGCCGAATTTTCAAATACGGTTTTTTTGATAACAAAGCTTCAGGTTAAATTTCCCCTTAGGGGACCACAAACTTTGCATTTTTTAAAATGTAATCCAGTAGATGTCAACGAGAAAATGCCGAAAAATCCAAGTTTCAATGTTAGGTTACACTGGTCCAAACGTTAAGCATGTTTAAAGTCCAGCGATTTTCACCATTTTTGACAAAAATACGCCCTTGTACGTCAAAAAATGAATTCTTAATGTTAAAACTTTTTTTTGGCATTTTCTCGTCAAAATCTACAGGATTATATTAAAAAAAGTCCATATGGTTCCGTAAAGTGAAGTTTAGCCAAGCTTCATGAAACATTGTCATTCTACATTTTCGTCTTATTTTTTAAATTCAAAATCATCCCCTTTTCGATTGTACCACCAGTTACCGATCACCCTATATAAAGTTTAAATGTTGTAAGTACTTAACGTGTTTGATTTCGGTTACAATGTTCATAATTCCTAAGATTTATTAAGTGCAGTGCATTCTTTTGTGAAATATGAAAATAAATATTATTTTACAAAAGCTATTCGTACAACATTATGTTATATGTTACAATTTTAAACAACAGTATATGTAGAATTAATTTGGTTAGGTTAGATTCTAGTACAACGCAAAATGATCTCACCTTTGTACACTCTTCAAACGTTCGCTCGTACTCGATACGTTTTTCGATCAAAATTTCGGTTTTGACTGTCTTCAATTCCAATTGCTTGTTAGCAAACTTGTCTAAAATTGTTTGAACGCACAAACAAGCTCTGTGTATGTCCAGATAGGGGTCGTCAACCTAAAAGGAAATTTATTTTAATTCTAACAATAATAACGTCACGAATAGAATATTTCCTGCAAGATACAGCATTAAAATGTTCACACTATTATTTTACACGATAGATGACTGACTCTCCATACGATATTAATATTTGTTTCATTTTTATTACAATGAATGCCTAAATTAATTTCAGTGATATTTCGAAATAAATTATGTATTCTTGTTAAGTATGTAAACTTAAATAATTACATTTCTTTATAAAAAACAAGAATTAAGAGTATGAGCAAACGTGTCCATTAGTATTCGTTTCGAATAAACAGTAAAACAGTAAATAAACAATATTATAAAATTGTGTAAAATATAAAAACATTAAATGTTTTAGCAAATATTTAATGCTTCAAGCATAAATGAAGAAGGTGTCGACGACACTATCAAATATTTATTTTACGTTAAAGTGGTTATTTTATTGAAAAGAAATTTATTTATGTTGGAGTCATATAAAGCTCCTCATAAGGAGTTACGTAGAAAGTGGAGTGCGTGTAACTGAAGGTTAGAAAGTAGTAAAATAATAAATTTGTAAAATAATAATAAACTTTTTTCTAGAATATTTGTACATGACAGGACACGTTTTTAGTCGAAAGCCTGTAAACCATCAAACAATTTTTTTCTGTATGAATCCATTACATAATACTTGAAGAGTGAATGAATCTCCACCGTTACAATGACAGCTTAAAACTTAATCTACGATTGGTTTTGGCTGTTCTATAGAACAAAAATGAGAAACAAGTTTGGTCGTGTAAGGCCTTCACGGTGCACCATACAAATATAGGGTCTCCCATTAAGAAGTCATACTTTTAAATTGTAAAAATAGTTTTTTAAATTAACAATTTCTTTACAATTTCACTAACCACGCATCGAAGAATGACAACTCTAATCTTCAAAAATAAAGAAAGCGTGCTAATGACACTTCTTAATGGAAGACCCTTGTGTAGTAGTTAATTAGATACCAATATATTTAATAATGTAAATATTTCGAATAATAGTACAGCAATTTTGAATAGTAACTGAGTCAACCACGCGAGTGCTAAGGGTTCAATATTCAATGTATAGCTGAAATGAATCATACTCCAAGGTTCCAGACGAACAATAAAAGAAACAGGAAAAAGTTTCAAATTGTTCTAGGGGGATGAACAAACTGACCTTGACAGCAGCTTCCAAGAAAGCTTTTCCATTTCCGGCTAGTCTCGAATAAAGGAGTTGCACCTCGTCCCATTCTTTCTCAATCCTTTCAACTTTCACCGCATCCAGAATATCAACGGGTCTCGTTAACTCGTATTCGATCGATTTGATTCTATTCGTCAGCTCCTGAACGTCCAAGTGAAATTGCAAGTAGATGTTCCCCAATTCGATTCTTTTGGCCAACAGGTCTCTCGTTCTGGTCCAAAGACTCAGAAGCTCCGCGGCCTTCGACTTCAACTCCAATTTCTGCGTCTCGTCTAGCCGATCTGCCACGGGATGTATCTCGAACTCGAGATGCTGAACCTCCTCAGTCCTTTGCTCGATGTCTTTCAGCAACTGACGATGCAATCGACAGAAATCCTCCGCCATTGGAACGTCGCTGCCCATGTCCTGATGGCCCTGAAGGAAAGCCTCCGGAATACTCATCAGCCATTTTCGTAGCTCGTCGTGTTTGTCCAGGAACGCGTTTATCATTCTCGATATTTCGAGATTCTCCTTCTCGTGGGCGGTGCAACACTCCATCAACCGAATCTTCCGGTTCTCCAGCTCTTCTACCATACGTTTTACACCCTAATGAAAAGAAGAGACAAGTGAGAAAAGGATTCCCCGTATTAACACGTTCATTTTAAACAAAAAATCGTATAAAGGATGATCCAAGTAACTGGCACAGTAGGGTGGTTCTTATTTTTCGACCATGAAAGTTTGGGCATGCCTCTCCTAATATTCTTTCATTTTATAGAAAAATGATACAGTATTTCATCGGTATACGATATTCCCACTACTGCGGGGAACACCCCCTCGAGGGGCAGAGAAGCTCGAGAGGCCTCAGTCGCCAAGAAATATGACACCATGCGGCTCGAGTATATCGATGAGAACGCCCTAATCGAAACGAACTTCTTTAGTTTTCATTATTTTTTGATGGAACTTCGATGACCATATTTATGGCATTTTTCTAATAAAAATCATACCAAATTTGATATAGGGTAAACTTTATATTGCTGACACTGCACTAGTTATTGGCACTTTTGATTTAAACGGCAAATATTATAAATGATACTTTCTGACCAATAATCCAAAACATTGGAACTATTACCACATAGAAGTGAGAATTGAACTACAGCCAGTTTATCATTTGTTAAAAGCAAAATTCGTAGTGAGGGTAAACGATTATTCGAAGTAATCAAGCACAATGGTGGTAGTACAAGTTATTGATACTAGAATATTTATGTTTTTGTAATCACTTCAGCACTGTTCCTATACTTTCGCTACGTTTCTCTACGTTACGTTATTATGTACAATTTACAACAAATATATAACACTTTTGTTAGTTCTTAGTACAGTTTTCTTCTTCTGAAATCGACCGCCATCATTTCCTAACCATTCATTACTTTTATTATCAAGCTACTTAACATTTTTTATTGTAGACAGTAGTGTAATTATATTACTATACTATTTTTATACTGTACATATTAAACTATACTACTATACTTCTATATTGCTATACTGCTATACCACTATATTGCTATACTGTAATTTAAATTTTTTTATTGTGAACAGTAGTGTTCTTAAACCACTATACTATTTTATATTATACATAATAAACTATACTTCTATACTGCCATATTGCTACACCGCTATACTGTCACTTAACATTTTTTATTGTAAACAGTAGTGTTCTTATAGTACTGTACTATTTTATACCATACATATCAAACTGTACTAATATACTACTATACTGCTATACACTAAAGTCGGGTTTACTGTCCGCGATCAGGTATTTACGCGATCAATGTCTAGTACCTACCCACTCCACTGTCATGCTGTCCTTCATCCTGTTATACTGCTACATATTCGGATGTAAGGTAAACTGTACTATTGCTGGCACTGCAGTAGTTATTGGCACTTTTGATTTAAACGACAAATATTAAGAATTCCTGGTACAGAAAATCATTTTACATTGTTTCTTATTTATATTTCAAAGAAACGTTGTAAGTTTTCATAACAGAGTTCCTCGTATGATTGTTAGCAACGCTGGTACATCCAGTAAATCCACAGTGCAGTCTAAATAGTGTTTTATTTCGTATAAAATTTCCGTTAGAAGTATACTCTATCGCTTTGTAACTTAATTTCGGACTGTACTACAGATGCGATAAGTGCGTATATGTTTAAATATGAAACAAATAGCCTGTTTAATGTTTGCTTCTTACTGTGCCAATGACTGTACTATTTGTCTCACGATTGTTATTCACTGAATATATTTTATAATAAAAGATTTATGACTCGTAAAACTGTTTGATTTTGCTGAAAAATCACTATTAGCTTATAATAATAGCACGTTAAGCTCGTTTAAACATTTCCAAAAAAAGATAAAAAAAATTTTACAACGATTTTAGCTTAGGGTGCCAACCATTGTACAGTTTACCCTAATGCTGATGATATTTATTATGATAATGTCCCTAGCGTGTAAATAACCCTGCACAGATCCGTGTTGATGACTTATATCGATTAAATACTATATGTATATCTAAAGTTTTAGATCAAGCGTCGGGAAGACGTGCCACATCGAGCGCGAAGTTTTCAAATAGAAGTAACTACGCTTTAAAAGTGAAGAGTATACTGAAAATTCAAGTTAAATATTTTATACCTCCAAAAATATCATAATTCCTTACATGCATTCAAGTACAAGTCTACTTTCTACGAATTAATATTATTTCACATTAATTAGCCTGTCTAATTGCAGTCCGCCACTTTCCCGCTAACAAGTCCGTTTTAACACTAGATTGCCCAAGGAAGTCATTTTGACTGCTTTTTAATTTCAATTAGAAAAACAATTATGTATATAATGACACAATTTCTTTGAATTTTGTGAATTTTTGTACAACATATAAATGCTTTTATTAATAATTGTAGTTACCTCCCCCCTCCTTCATTTCCGGTATATATATATATATATATATATATATATATATATATATATATATATGTGTGTGTGTGTGTGTGTGTGTGTGTGTGTGTGTGTGTGTGTGTGTGTGTGTGTTATACTTATATTGCCCAAAAGCAGTCATTTTGACTGCTTGGGAAATTTTAAATAATCAAATGACTCTTATTATTGAATTGTGTAAATTTCTTATATGACCAGTTTGGCTCTGTATTGAAATAACAGTTTTCATTTTTTTCGATTCCCGTCACATGATAACATACAAGTACATGATAAATTGTCGATTTGGCCGTATACTTGATAAGTTGCAGTTGCTCAATAACCTAAAGTAGTACTTGTTATTCGAATCTTTATGCAGTGATACTTGTTCTAACAAGTTGTTCTAACAAATTTTTTTATTGTTAATATTTACTAATAACTTGTTATATAACTGTAAATAATATAAAAAATATTAAAAATTAATCTTAAACAAATTTCTTTACACATTAGTTATTCTTTCACAATGCAGTCATTTTGACTGCTTTTGGGCAATATAGGTATATACTAAGTTTCAGTCTTTCTAGTGTTAAAAATCCCATCACAACCCCTCAAGAATTTTGCAAACGGTTAGAGGCCCCTGCAGTAATACTAACAGATTCTAAAATTCTTTTTTTTTCCTATAACATTTCATGTTTTTTGCAACTTCAACGTCAATGTGGCACGTCTTTCCCTTATCCGATCAACTTCATCTTTTGCAGGATTTATTTTCTTACTTAAGTGCATAACTTTAGGAGAAGGCGTGAGGAAAATCTCGCAAAAAATGCCCCAGGTACAGTGACATCCACTAATATTCGGAAGAAAGTCGATAATTCGAAAAAGACGATAACTTTTTAAATATTGTACTATACGATTTGAACTTTTTTGGGAAGCTGGAGCAATTAGGTTGCTAGAGGATGTGAAAAAAATTTTGTCTTGAGAGACAAATGTAGGAGCGAGATTCTGAAAATCTTCTGTATGTCTTCGATTGTATTTGTATGTGTGTATCGTGTGTACGCGTGAGTCAATCGATGCGATACATCGATTCGATTGCAAACGTAACCAACGGCATAAACAAACAGCTGACGTGAGGCCTTCTTTTCCCAGAAGATTCGGAAAAAGAGACAAACGAAACGCATGTAAAACATTAAAGCGAGAAACGTATAAAAGGACGCGTTCACGCAGTGACGGAATTCTCTCGATAACGAATTCATGTCGAGGTTTATTAAATACTATCCGATACGATCACGAATATGGAATACGAACGCGAATTACGGCTAAAGAGTTTTACGTTTATTCGGTGTCCGAAGTACTTGTATATTGTTATTCACGGTTGTGGCTTTCTTTCAATAAATATTAATAGTTCAAACATCTTTACTCTGACACAAAAAGGAAATTTTGGACCACTGTGAGATGCAGAGAAAATGAATTTTGCTAACTGACCTCAGCACCAGGCGCTCCCCTTCCGGTGATATCAAGGAGGGCGTATCCTTCAGTCAAAGGCTTCGACGTAACATCTTCTATAGTGGTCGCTGCCTGAGCATGGAACCGAGCTAATCGCGCCGAATATGAAGGATGCTCCGTTGTTACCAGCTGGATCTCCAGCTGATCCAGTTTCGTAATGGCCTACGCAATGATTGTTTCACAAATAACATATATTCATTTTTCAGCGCACTAGTTCGATCAAATACTACTACTTAAGCAATTTTGCAAATTAACACAAAAATTTTCAACGTTTCGGTCAACTATTTAGACAATTTTCAAGAAAAAAGATTTTTCGTATAATTGCGTCTGTAAAAATGATTAAATTAGTATAAATTATGTTCAACATGATAACTAATAATTAAAAATGTTTTAAGTACAAAAGACCACATACTTACTAAGTAAATTAACTATTTTGTAACTTTTAAACCTTTAAGACACACGTTGATTCCATGCTTGCAATGTACAGAATGAGAAAACAGACGTTAGAGTTTGAAGAACACAATCAGAAAGCATCGATCGTGCCATTGGCCGATCGATGATATAGCCAATCTATATTTGGCGGTAAATATGAATGTGGAAATTCAAAGAACAACAAGTTTCACAATTTGTATACCATATGAAATTATGGTAAATAATTAATTGACATTCAAACTGCTTTTGATGTATTTTTAAACCTTAAGTGGATTTTATTTGTTAGAAAAATTGTTTCACTAATTTCGTTTTGTTAATAGTCAATGCATTTAATGTCTCTCGTTTATCTAAATAAATCCGACATGTTTAACCCTTATTGTTTCCACCACAAATACTTACAGATCTCGCAGAATCAAAGAATGCTATAGCCCTATTCAACAGCAATTCATATTGATCCAAGTCGTTGACGTAATCAGCCGCGGAACCGAGGATGGCATAAGCTTGTTCCGTCGCTTGTTCGCCGGCAAAGTGTCCTGATGACACTAATCGTTCGGTTGACTTCGTTATCTTAATCGACCTATCTTGAAATTCCTGTAATAGTAATAGTATGTTTATAAATACAAGTTGCATTGTCAATTTGGAGTGCCGCATAATTTGAAAGTGGAGCAATGGTATTTCATTATTGCTGGTCAGAGTATTTCTTTCTATTTGTAAACGAATAGTCTAAAAAACACGATTTCTAGTACATTACTTTAAGTATAAAAATTGTAAAAAAAAACATATACATATAACTCGTGTAATTTTGATTATTTTTACTTCGAAGTGCGTAAGGTACCTTTTTTGAAGTAAAAATAATATCAATTACTCGAGTTACATATATTTCCTACAGTTTTGATATTTAAAGTAATGTAGGTATTGGAAATCAAATTTTTTTGACTATTCGTGTAAAAGTAACAACAAATATTCTGACCAACAATGATACGATACATTAGTATTTTATTATAACATTTTTGTTTGTTACGATTACACTGTGGATCTTTATGAAAAATAAACATCGTCTGCATCGATTGCAAGAAATATAAACTAAATTGAATGTTGTCTATTCCCTTAATCATCTCAACAGAGGAGAAATCATAGATTGCCATCTTCAAGTTTTAAAATATTCCAACAATTTTGAATTTCATCCACGTACTCAATTTTCCTGTAAATGCATAAAGATCCGCAGTCTAGTTACAATTAATATTCATTTTGCCTCGCAATTTAGATACTACACTGGGCAAGTATAATACCTTCGCTTCAGCTTGTAACTTCTTTAATTCGAACAGAAGCAATTCCGCGCTCGACGCGGAATCGCCGAGTTGATCGCAGCTGCTCGAAAGAGCAGCGATTCTGTCGTTCAGGACCTCTTCGAGATCACGTAGGTCGGTCGCGAGCAAAGCTAGAGCCAGGCATTGTTCCAATTGAGTCTTTCGACTACGAAATGATGTTTCAATCAATTGTCTTCTGTCGTGGAGTTCTTCCAGCCATCTTTCGACTGTTATCACGGCTGCACAAAAATCAGAGAAAACACATTATCAGATAATCTTGAATGAGCACATTCGTCATACAATAGTCACAAAATTAAAGGGACGCTGATGACGATATGAATATGATCAAAAAATCGACGGCCTTTCAAATTTTGTAACTGCAGTGGATCCAATAAGTATTTGAACACCATTTAAATGAAACTTCTTCTGGTGATTCTAGAGAGAAAATAAGCAGACCCGTGTCCGAGCTTTTACGACAATGCTCTTTTTTTACGAAGATATTTAGCATATAACTTTTGAATCTCTGTACACAGGGTGTTCCCTCTAATACGACGCACAATTTTTCACCCACTTGCAGTCATCTGACGAAACAAAGTTTACGGCAAGAGTTGCAGAGAAGGGAGTGCATTTTTCGTGCACAGCTTTTCGTCGTATTCGGCTTTAAGACAGTGTAAACATTATTTTATAGTGAAGAGGTTACTTCTAGAGACAAAATAAGCACAACCTGTATATTGTTTTATAAAATTCACAAGACTGTATTAATGGAACTTCAAAAAATGAGTTGCAATTTATGGTACATCAATAAGGTATGAAAGTTTAATTCTTTATATCTTTAAAACTGTTGAGTAACTACAGTATATTGCAGACATAATTAGGGATCCATATATCATCGTCTCACAAAAACTATCAGAATCGAAGTCGAACACTTGGGGTACTTGCCTTGTAAGTGTTTCATTGTAATTATAGAAGCTGGTTGATCATTTTTGTCTTTGTTACTCGTTGTTTTGCGTATCACGCGAGGTGCAAGGTGTCGGTCCACGAAAGGCACGCATCAATTATGTCATCGATCAAATGAAAGCGAAAGGGAACGATCGCGATCAAGATAGCGATACTGATTCTAATTATCTGGTTTTCCAGCCGGTAACATTAATTAAGTAGCAGCCGCTCACCGTGATCAGCTTCCAGTTTAATCCTTTCCGGTCTAGAGTCCAATGTGCCCTCGTTCGCGATCTCTTTCAGCCTGTCTAACAAACTCTTTCCCTCTTGCAAGGCGCCCATCAGTGCCTCCAACATGTTCTTCCGAAGATCGTGGATCTTCGACAGGAAGTTCTTCACTGCCTCGATCTCAATTGGCAGCAGCGTGTCGTTGCATGTCATCTCCAGAGCTCTCATGCTTTCTCGACACTCCTCCGCCCGGCTGCAAAATACACGCTTATTAGAATTATTCACTTATTCGCTCATGTGAAAATAATACACCACGTGGCAGAATCTTTCCGATCGGAGCCATTGATACCGATTTTAGAGAAAACATTTACAATTTAGAAGTATAAAGTATTACTTTATGGAGTTAATACTGGTGGGAAATGAAAAGGGGCTTATCGAAGAATGCAAAACAACAACATAACATAAACATCCATTCATTATAACAAAGAAACGAGAAAATAAACAAAATGTTATATGGAAAAAGTTTCCGATTAATAGAACTGCTGGAAGAAAGTTTCCGATTCGATTTACACTGTCCAACATCAAAGGACTCCGCACTAATCATATGGAAAATCTATCCGGGTTAAATCAGTTGGATTTTGTATATGTTGTAGCTTATGATGTACTGAAGAAAAGATGTAATGGGCGCAAAGTTCAATAATGGACAGTTATCGAGTTATAATCAGTGAAATATGACAAATTCGTGCTGCCGAATACTGAAATCTCGGAAAGTATATTTACTTAACACGCTTGCCGCACCCCCACTCCCGTCACCCCACTCCTTCGATTTTCACACGGGCCACGGACAGAGGGTTTAGAGTGAAAAAATACTACGGGACTGACGAACCATGGGCTAATTATCTCTGCTGTGACATGCAAAGATTTACCACGTTTTTTGTGAAAGATTTCTGTTTACAGACTTTTTCAAGATCATTCAAAATTCAAAAAATATAATGACACCACCTAACAGATTTTGTGAAACCGTACTATTTTTGTTTCAAACATTTTTCCAAAAAATAAATACTTCTCGAGATTTGAGTATTTGGCAGCTCGAATTTGTCATGTTTGACTGATTATAACTCGATAACAGTCCATTATTGAACTTTGTGCCCATTACATCTTTTGTTTAGTAGATCATAAGCTACAACATATACAGGGTGTCCCAAAACTACCCTAGGAGCCGAAAATAGGAGGTTCCTTGGGTCATTTGAAGCGACATTTTCCTTTGCAAAAATGTTATCCGCGACTTTGTTTAGGAGTTATTAACGAAAAATACGGACCAATCAGAGCGCGACCTAGACGCGAGTCGGCACAGTCGGCCAATGGACAGTTGGCGCGCCGAGCCGATTTTACCAACTCGCGTCTAGGTCGCGCTCTGATTGGTCCGTGTTTTTCGTTAATAACTCCTAAACAAAGCCGCGGATAACATTTTTGTTAAGGAAAATGTCGCTTCAAATGACCCAAGGAACCTCCCATTTTCGGCTCCTAGGGTAGTTTTGGGACACTCTGTATGTTGGAATTATATTTGTATATACAGCGACACCTATCATCATATATATAAGGGGCTTCTTCAAGTATTCCTTCTTCTTCTCCAGTTGTTTGTAATGTACACTATATCAAGTTCAATTATATTTTTCATTTAATACTTTATATAAGCCTCATCTTCACTTCCATTTTACATTCCCTAAAAATATAAAAAATCCAACTGATTTAACCGGGATAGATTTTCCATATGATTAGTGCGGGGTCCTTTGTGCAATAATTACAGTTAGGTCATTCTTAGAGAGTTTTTTGCGCTGATTCCGAATCTGTCCTTAATTTTTCCCCTGGACGCATAGTTTCTAAGAAACTTAATTTGAAAAAGAAAATATATTTTTCAATTTTAAACAAATATTGTGAGGTTATTATAAAAGATATTGCATTGTTCTTTGCAGCAATAGGTTCTGCAGACTTTCCCGAATACAGTGATATCCAATATTAATACATTAAGAATGTTTAAACATGTTTAACATCATAACATCACAATATTTGTTTGAAATTGAAAAATACATTTTCTTTTTTAACATTAAATCGTGTATGTTAATCATGTAAAAAGATTAGTAGTTAATTCTAATAATGTAAAGGAGTAAGCTGAAAAAATATTTTATTGTTTTTACAGAGGTTCCAATGTATAGCATTTTCTACGAGAAATGGGTTTCAGTTTCTGATCTACTATATCACACAAAAATATCTTATTGTTAGAGGAAAATAAATAATGCTTTGCAAAAATATAGGCTTCGATCTCTAAAACGAGTCTCTGTTTATTGCTGTAGGATTGTTTCTTCATGAAATTACAGCAGACAAAATATCGTCGACTTCTCGAAAATCGGAAATTTTATGTTCGAATACTAGTTGGATCCTTTTATAGGCCTCTTTTAAAATATATAAAATTATACATGTCTTCTTGATCCTTTCTTTACATTAATCTTTTGCGAACGAGGATTTTTCTAAAAGTAGCCGATGATGCCTTATAAAAATAACAAGATTATTTATTTGAACTTTTCATATTATAGTATCTCCGCTACTAAATGTATTTACTTAATCATTAATCACGAAAGCATTTTTATAATTTCAATGATTGTGAAATAAAAACTCTCTAGCCGGTCATGT
Source organism: Lasioglossum morio (assembly GCA_916610235.2). Taxonomy (NCBI): domain Eukaryota; kingdom Metazoa; phylum Arthropoda; class Insecta; order Hymenoptera; family Halictidae; genus Lasioglossum; species Lasioglossum morio. The sequence continues at coordinate 15,244,535 of OU744331.1, read as the reverse complement.
GACCGGTGGTGGTACGTATAGTGTTAACCCTCAACCATCCCTTATTTCACGAACCGAATCTGACAAGGTAAACATTTATTTAACGATATTTTTTTAATCTAAAAACTGATGACTTAACATGCACATCTTAGGTTTTTCGGTTATGTGTTTGGCATTTAAAAAATTAAAAGCCTAAAGTTTCGGGCTTTACGCACACAAATAACAGAACAGTATAACTTATTTCGGGAAAACTGTGTCAAATTGACAAGAGGGACGGATGAGGGTTAAAGTCTTTGTGAGAACAATATGTACTGTTTTGTTTCCATTTGTATGTACATTTCGTTAAGTTCTTCGGAAACATTGAGTCTTTTTCGTGACTCGTCTAATTTTGCGCATTTTTATCTTATTCATAGTTATTTTAAGTTTGTTATTGTGCATACCACTGAAACAATACGTTGCAGTCAAGAATCTGTTTCCGGCGCTCTAGAAGCTCGTTCACGTCGTGCCACGCTTGCCCTAAAGTTTCCGCCATCGCAGCGTATACTTCCGCTCTTGGCCTTTGGTTCGAAATCAGCTGATCAGCCTGCCGGAGAAGTTCCTCCACCGGGCTCTGTTTGCTCTTGTTAGGAAAACAAATATTTCAATTTAAGAATTTAATCGTCAGTTGCTTCCTGTAGTATGCACGAATTGCTAACTATGTGAAGTTGTTTATATACTTATTTAAATTTAAATTTATATTGTAATACATTTTTATAATGTATGGAATTGATTATGCACATAAATAAATTTTTATAAGGACCGAACAACATATACTATACAAAGCTTGTATTGTATATGACATTCTTTGATCGTTATAAAAATTTCTTCCTTTAAATAATCAATTTAACAAGAATTTATTATCAAAGTAATCATTGAAATAATGTATGTTTAAAAAAATTTCTGTCGATACATTATAGATTTATTCAGTTTATATACATTATAAAAATTTAAATTATATACATTTATTTATGTAATTGTTTGCATAATAAATACGTATTTAAATAATGAATGTATAAATAAATTTGTAAGCATTATGAAAAATTATTTGTTTAAAAAATTGTTCAAATTATGAATAAAAACAGTTATTTAAATTATAAATAATAATACAAATTTTTGTAATTATTTGTTCAAAATGCTGATTTCTAGATAATTGATGATCTAATATATAAATCTTACAAGTATTTTCATAGCTATTAAAAATTCACAGTCACAAATTTTCAGGACTATGTGTACGAGGTTAAGAATCTGTATGGGACTAAGAAAAATTATTTTATACTTTTTAGTCCGTTTTTAAAAACGTGGTATTTTTATTTTCAGGTCGCTCTGTCGATGATTTAGTTGCTTATAAACATTATACATATGTTCTTAGGCTGAACAGAATACAGAATGACAGAACCGAATCATAACCGAAACCGGAACCGAAGTCCAGAACCGAAAAATGATAGTTATAAAACCAAAATAATATTGGTTCTCAAGAACCGTAACCGTAACTGAAGTAAGCCAAAACCGATATTCTCGTAACAGCTATAACATCATTTCGGTTCTTCATAACTGGTTCAGTCATAACCGACATTCGACATTTATAAGTTTCAAACAGTTATTTTCAGAACCGTTTCAACCCCTGCTTTCAACGCCTTCAACTTCGACATTATAGTCTGTGCTTTAGGAAAATCAAAATATCTGCATGATTTTTGCAGTTTTCTCAGGAAAGTCTTCTGTTAAATTATTTAAAACATTAGAAACTCTATGTCGATGTCCAATTGACTTCGATTTAAAAGCAATTTGAATGATTACCAATGATATTTTTAAAAAGTAACAATAAATGATTGAATATACAACTTCTGACCGAAGCAAAGGCTTTTGATAAATTACTGAAAAATTAGGAACTCTGTGTTCATGTCCAGTTAGCTTTGATTTAAAAACAATTTGAATAATTACCGAAGATATTGTCAAAAAGTAACAATAAATGATTGAATATAGACTTTTTGACCGAAGCGAAGGCTTCTGATAAATTATTGAAAAATTAAGAACTGAGAAAGTAATTTGAATGATATTTTTAAAAAGCAACAATAAATGATTGAATATGCACCTTCTGACTGAAGCGAAGTCTTCTGATAAATTACTGAAAAATTAGGAACTTTAAAAGCAATTTGAATCATATTTTTAAAAAGTAACAATAAATGATTAAATGTGCACCTTCTGACCAAAGGCATTACCAAATCAAATATTCAGCGATACTGTAATTCTGTATTTAGCAGACATTAAGGAAGTTAGTATGAAAGTTTGCATTGTTACCTGTAATCGAAGCAGAACTTCGTCGTGTGCGCTCGAAAGCTCAGTAGCTTCTTCGACCGAGGCGCCGAGCTTCGTTAGTTCCGGCTGGACTTCTAGAACTTTCAACTTGAGCCATTCTCCACTCTGTCAGAGAACAAACAAAAATGCAGAAATAACATTATATAAATGAAAGAATTGATGAAGTCAAAAAAAGATAGTATAAAAATGGCATAAACGAAGTGTTATAAAAGAAAACTGGATTCTCTCAGTTTCCTCGCGACAACCCTACAATTATTTATGGCTGTTTTATTGAATAAAAATGAGAAACTAGTTTGGTCGCGAAAGGCCTTCACGATGTTCCTCATATCGAACTCAAAAATCAATAGAGTCGACTAGAAAAAATCATCTTTAAAAAAAATTCAATCTTTAAACCTACGGTGGTTTCAGAGAAATTTGTCAATGTTTTTATAGTCGTTTCACTTCGTAACATTTTGGGCAAGAAAGCGTCTTGAGTTTCCCAGACGCTGTATCCTGCAAAAATATCTTAGCTAAAAATGAAGGATGGATAGAAAAAGTAGAGATTTGTAGAGCTATTTTTTCTAATAAAATTATCGAAGCTCAAACATCGACAATTTCTTGAGCATTGAGAAATGCAGTGTACAAATACTTTCTGAGTCCACTGTATATGTAAAACATACATATAATATATATATATAAAAGATTAGTTACATTTGATTGAAAGCAGAGTTATACAATCTAACATTTTATTATTATTTAATAAAACAAAATTTTTTAATGGATCATCTCAGCCGTTTTAGTTTCAAGGTTTGAGTTTATAGTGTACGTTTTCCTGTCTTGAAGACGCATGTACATGTATCGTTTTTCCTGCGACCTACTGAAAGTGACAACTGCATAAGGCATAACCCAATATTTACCGGCAATTTTCCGTCGCCGACTTGTAGAAGGCAATGGTCGTACACTGACGCGCAGTAGAAAATGACTCTTTGATACCTTTTATGGAATCATACGCAACGATCTAAAAAACGTAGTGATCATCAAACCCAGTCGGAACATCGGAATGAGAATTTTATTCAGATCTCGAAAACGATCAGCCAAACATGACGGTGGAATGTGTAAACCTCCTACAATCTATTTAAGGCAAGTTGATACATCTCAGACCTAACATATTTCTGGTACGTAACTATTTAGTCAATCCAATACAAACGAATTCTATTTATTATTACTAATTTTATTTGTTTATTATTACTATTGGGTTGGAAAGAAAGTTCGTAGCGTTTCCAAATTAAAAATCGGAGATAAAATAAAGGTGTTTATTCACATGTTGATTAAATAACACGAGAAATTACTTGGAAAATGGCAAAAAGTAATAAATATCTGAATTTTAGCTATCAATTTTAATTTACAAACGCTACGAACTTTCGTTCCAACCCAATATTTATTATTGTTAAGTGATTTGTTTGCTTGATGTTGTTTGCAAGCAGTTTGTAATTTTTCAACTTCCGATTTTGTTCACCACTTCCTGTCATAATAGGGGAGACCGGGGCTAAAAGTTGCTGAGGTAATTGTTTCGATCATTATTTATAAAAATGGAGAAAAATGAGAGATTCGTTTTCAGTTATTTTTGTAATAAAAGTGGGTAAAGACACTCTGTTGTCCATTTTTGTGACGTCCGAAAGATTCTCTAGACTTTCCCGAATCCAGTGATGTTCAATAGTAATATGTTGTCATTATTTAAACATGTTTAAATAATCATTAAAGACGTATAGGCACCACTTTTGCACTGTTTTTTGATGATATTTTGTAATTTATCTGAAAAAATAAGGGTCCAGCGGAAAATTGAATTGCTCCATGCGATAGAGCAGACTTTTATCTTGAGAAAATACCCTTTCAACATTCCAACGTCGACGTTTTTTTCGATCCAGAAAGCAAAATATCCGTGCCCGACACGGACATTTTGAACAATCATAAGGTATTGCTATTGCACATCACTGGATTCGGGAAAGTCTAGAGACATTTTTTTTGTAAAGAACAATACAATATCTTATATAATAACAACACAATAATTGTTCAAAGTCGAAAAATATGTCTTTTTTTCAAACTCAAGTTTTTCAAAAACTGTGCGTCTAGGAGAAAAATTAAGGCCAGATTCGGAATCAGCGCGGAAAACTCTATAAGATTCACCCAACACTTATATGGAAATATGAAAAAAGTTGAAATTTGTTGGACAGTGTTATGTACCAGATAAGTAAATATTATTCGATCCTTACTTATTACTCTATTTCGATTATTTAATATCAATGTCACTGATTCTTTTATTCTAGTGGATCAAATGACATTTAAGAATATGTTGTAATAGGTTTCATTAGATACTTCACGCCTATACGTAAAATATTATTAAATGTATGTATATGTGTATAATTCTTGTGGTGTTTAAGTTTTAAAAAAAGTATTCTATTATTTTATTTATTTAAAAGTATTATATTATATTATTTTGCCATAAATGCATAAAACCATTTTCACCATTTTACTGTTTCAAGATGAAAAATGTATTTTGAAAAACTGGAGTGTTAATATAATTTAAGTATGTGATCGTAGAAAACGTAAACGTATTTTCATATTGAAGGAATTTTACACACCATTTGTTAAGATTAAATTGCCATTCCTGTTTATATAATATCGCGTGACAATTTCTTGTTTTGTCGAACAAGTTTAAGTGATAATGAATAGGTGATACATAGTACGCGAGGTGTCATATAAGTAATCACTATCACGAGACGTGTTTCATTACTATTACAGACCTGTGTAACCGTTTTCACTTTCGAAAGTGTTACTTCCGTGTGAAATTTAATACATCAACAAATAATAGCATTAATAATTAAGTTGTAGATCTTTCTGCCTTTACAATCTATACAATAAATTTTTATGATAAACTAATTGTAAGCAGATTTTCAGTAAAATTAAATTTTGAAAAATTTTATCAAGCAATTAACAGCAAAATTGTAGTCATGCGTATTAAGTTTCCTGCTAATTTTTGTTATCATACACATTTTTTGAAATATGGTTTATATAAGGTAGCCAACCACAGACTTGTAACGCGAGCAACTTTCTAACTGACGTATTTTATAAAATTAAAATGTTTAAAGAAATTGTGTGGAAGGTATAATCAGTATAATGATACTTTCTGACCAATAATCCAAAACATTGGAACTATTACCACATAGAAGTGAGAATTGAACTACAGCCAGTTTATCATTTGTTAAAAGCAAAATTCGTAGTGAGGGTAAACGATTATTCGAAGTAATCAAGCACAATGGTGGTAGTACAAGTTATTGATACTAGAATATTTATGTTTTTGTAATCACTTCAGCACTGTTCCTATACTTTCGCTACGTTTCTCTACGTTACGTTATTATGTACAATTTACAACAAATATATAACGCTTTTGTTAGTTCTTAGTAGTTTTCTTCTTCTGAAATTGACCGCCATCATTTCCTAACCATTCATTACTTTTATTATCAAGCTACTTAACATTTTTTATTGTAGACAGTAGTGTAATTATATTACTATAATATTTTTATACTGTACATATTAAATTATACTACTATACCTCTATATTGCCATACTGCTGTACCACTATATTGCTATACTGTAACTTAAATTTTTTTATTGTGAACAGTAGAGTTCTTAAACCACTATACTATTTTATACTATACATATTAAACTATACTCCTATACTGCCATATTGCTATACTTCTATTCTGCTGTACTGTCACTTAACATTTTTTATTGTAGACAGTAATGTACTAATATACTACTATACTGCTATACATTAAAGTCGGGTTTACTGTCCGCGATCAGGTATTTACGAGATCAATGTCTAGTACCGACCCACTCCACTGTCATGCTGTCCTTCATCCTGTTATACTGCTACATATTCGGATGTAGGGTAAACTGTACTATTGCTGGCACTGCAGTAGTTATTGGCACTTTTGATTTAAACGGCAAATATTAAGAATTCCTGGTATAGAAAATAATTTTACATTGTTTCTTATTTATATTTCAGAGTAACGTTGTAAGTTTTCATAACAGCATTCCTCATATGATTGTTAGCAACGCTGGTACATCCAGTAAGACCACAGTGCAGTCTAAATAGTGTTTTATTTCGTATAAAATTTCCGTTAGAAGTATACTCTATCGCTTTGTAACTTAATTTCGGACTGTACTACAGATGCGATAAGTGCGTATATGTTTAAATATGAAACAAATAGCCTGTTTAACGTTTGCTTCTTACTGTGCCAATGACTGTACTATTTGTCTCACGATTGTTATTCACTGAATATATTTTATAATTAAAGATTTATGATTCGTAAAACTGTTTAATTTTGCTGAAAAATCACTATTAGCTTATAATAATAGCACGTTAAGCTCGTTTAAACATTTCCAAAAAAAGATAAAAAAATTTTTACTACGATTTTGGCTTAGGGTGCCAATCATTGTACAGTTTACCCTACTGCTATACCACTATACTGGTATAATATTACTATATTGCTATACTGCTATACTGCTATACTAATATAATACCATACTATGTTAGGAATGAAAATTATACAATCCACATAATTGATTTTTTCGGACAATGTCATCCATTATATTAATAAAATATTATATACAACTCTAACATTACACTACTCTTTTACACTCTACTACACTATTTTATACTATAGTGTACTATACTACTTTCTGATAGACTTTACTATACTATTTTATATTATATTTTACTATACTATTGTAGTTTGTTTAGGCATGGAACTAATCTTGTATTTTACCAAGGGTATAACATGTTTCTGCACGAATTTGGTTTACACTTACTCTTCGAGAATGTATGTATCTACCACGTAGAAGCAGAGCTTTGTGCGATAAAAGAAGCTAAGAGAAATTTTTAAACACATGGAACAATCTTGCTCCTTGTTCCTCCAGTCTATTTCAAATCGCCCAGCACGTTGGAGCTAACGTAAGCGAACACCGAGAAACCATCTCAGTCGACGTTTGTTTATCGAAACGACGCCAAAATATCACGCACGGGAGGATCGATTATGTCTGAGAAAGTTTGGCGATCGTTAATTTCCGCGTTTCTGCTCCTGAAAATAGCTACCGACATTCTCAGTCGTGTAAACACGTCAACGGGTTAACGAACGAATCACTGGATGGGGAAATGATCGATGAACAGTGGCGTGAGTTGCATGAAAACCGGTATATAAAGCTTCATTATCGATGGCCACTGGGTAATTATACTCAGTGTAATAAGTTGCTAGTAACCTTGCGCGCAGCCGGACGACCGTTTTACTTGTATGAGCTTCAATCACAGATTTCTCAACTTGCGAACGGTTTAATGTCTTTTAGTTATTTTCTTCCAGTATATTCTAATATATTCCTGGTCTATTCTTCTATATCCTAGAATATTCTAATATATTATGGTATATTATGATACCATCCAGTATGTTCTGATGTATTATATTATATTAAAATGTATTATAGTACATTCTAGTATATTCTAGAATATTCTAGTAAATTATAGTATATTCTGTTATATTATAATATGTATATTCCAGTATGTTCTGATGTATTATGTTATATTCTAGTTTATTCTAGTACATTCTCGTATATTCTAGTACGTTCTTGTATATTCTGGAATATTTTAGTATATTCTAATACAGTATTCACTTGATTTTTGTCCCAAGGGCTGTTCGTGGAGCGGACAAAAATCGCGATGTAGACTTGCTTTTCTGATTTATGGCTGGGTCTACCGCTCCGATCGCGGCGAGCGAGACTACAATAGAGCAACGGTGTCGGCGACGGCTACGCACATTGCGACCGAAACTTTCTTCGTCGATTACACCACTAAATTACAATTGAAACTATATCGTGTTTGGTCTTGTTTTACTCAGAAAGATGCCAGAAATACGTTTTCAAAAAGTCCCATGAAAAAATAATGATTATTAAGAAGTTTGAACATTCGATTCATTGAGTCAATGTAGTGGTGTTCACACCGATATACCCGGGCCGAGAACATTAGTCGCCGCCCTGCGGCGGGGGACAGCGTTGACAGGCAGTGGAGTGTGGAGTGAGTAGGCCTGGACAAAAATCGAGTCGTCGGACCTGGGACAAAAATCAAGTCTGTACTGTATATTCTGGTATATTTTGGTATATTCTAGTACATTCTTGTAATTTAGGAATGTTCTAGTATATTCTAGTATATTTTAATATATTCTAATATATTCTGGTCTATTCATGTATATTCTAGAATATTTGAATACATATACATATGAATATATATGCCTTTAGGCGTTACATTTCTTCCTTCTTCCTTCTTTTCTCAAATCCTTACATATTTACATGTTCCTCAACTATTTACCCTACTTATTTCTATTATTTACATTATATACTTTATTTACATATTTACATGCACCTTCATTTACATCCCTTCTATCTTTATTCCCTTCTTCTTTTTGTCCTTATCTCTTCTTATCCTCCCTGTCCTTCGCTACTCCCATACTGTTTAGTTCTCCCACTCCTCTCTTTCTTTTTTCTCTACCCTTTCTCTGTTTTCTCTTAGCTTCCTACCCCATTTTGCGCTTTTCATCCAATATTTCCATTTTTCCTTCTATTTCTTCCATCTCCCTACATCTCTCTACAAGGTGTTCTAGCGTCTCCTCCTCTCTTCTGCACATCCTGCATACTTTCTTCCCTTCTTTTTCCCAGAATTTAATTGCCCTTTCCTAGTTGCCGCACCTCAGTCTTGCTACCAGCATCATGCTATCCCCTTTTCTTCCTCTGTTTCCTGTCAGGTATCTCGGTCTTCCCACCGTTCTTATTTCTTTATAATGTTAGAAAGTTATAATGTCTACACCTGGGTACACTTCTTGATTTCCATACCTTCTCTATCTTTTCTTGTTCTTGGACCTCCCTGTCTCTACTTACTACTCTCTCTTCTATTGTTTCGTCCCTTTCTTCTCCCAATCTTGTTACCTCTTCTATCCCCATTCCGCATCGCCAGAAGTATCTTTTTCTCTCTTCTCCCCATCTATCTAGCTTCCCCTCTTCTTCCTCCTTTCTTCTTTCTCTCCAACATTCCTTTAATATTTTTCGGTTTCGTCCTTTCTTATTTTCTCTTCAAATCTGACCGCTCTCTTTCCTGCTTCTATCCTTATCTTGTCTTTTTTCATTTCATATCTCACTATATACCCTGATGTTGTCCTTTCCACCCCCAGGATCCATCTTATATACCTCTCTTGCATTCTCTCCATCTCCTCCCTTTCCTTCCATCCCCATATCTCTGCTCCATACATAAGTATTCCTTTTACCACCGCGTCAAAGAGCTTCACCCTCCATATCACATCTGCCTGAGTCAACTCAAACGGAGAAATTTTCTTTCTCCGATCCCCCATAATCCTCCCATCACTTTCCTGGCCTTTCCTATCCTTTCTTTTATATGCTCTGTTTCGCTATTTGTCTTACTTAAAATGTATCCCAAGTATTTAATCTCTTTAACCTCTTCGACCTCTTTATCTCCCCACTTCCAAACCTCCCTCTTCCTGTTTCTTTTTCCTTTGCAACAGACTAGTACCTTCGTCTTTTCATTATTCACGTCTAACTTTTTCTCACGAAATACCTGCTTGTCCTCTTCATCATTTCTTTCAAGCCCTTCTCTTCTTCCGCCATCAGCACTATGTCATCTGCATAGCCTAGAGACCAAATCTCCTCTTTCCCTATTAGCACTCCTCCGTCTTGTCCCTTCCTCAGCGTTTCCACCAGGTCTGCTACATATATGTTAAAAAGTGTCGGGCTCATTGGGCACCCCTGCCTCACTCCCTTTTCCACCCAGAAAGGCTTTGATTTTTCTACCCCCACCCTTACTTTGCATCTCGTCTCCCTATATATTTCTTTCACCTTTTCTATGAGCTTCTCTTCTATGCCTCTTTTTCCATTGCCTTCCATAAAACTCCTCTATCCATTCTATCGAATACAGCTCGCAGATTCACGAATGCCATGCACACTTTACCACCTTTTTTCCTTTCTTTTCCTCCAGTCTTTTCCCTACCACGTGTTTAATTATATACACGTTATCCATTCCCCCTCTCTTTTTCCTGAATCCCGATTGCGTCTCATCCAAACCTTTCTTTTCCTCTAAGTTTTTCAACAGCCTATCGTTTACTATCATAGCGTATATTTTATACGCTGTTGCCGTCAAGGTTACTCCTCTATAGTTCTCCGCCATGTCCCTGTCCTCATTTTTATGGATGGGAACTACTACCCCTTCTCTCCATTCGTCTACATATCCCTCTCCTTTCCATATCTTCCATATAACCTCTCCTAGCTTTCTTCCTATACTTTTTCCCCCTGCTATCCATGCCTCATTCTTTATTTGGTCTAGTCCCTCCGCTTTTCCTTTCTTTAGTCTCTTTATTTTCTCCATCACTTCTGCTTTTATTTGTCGTTCTTCCTCTTCCTCTGTTGCGTTTCCTTTCCTTCTTTCACTTTCTTTTTCCTCTGAATTAACCTCCCTTGTCTCTACCCCCCCTAGTACATTCATGAACTGTTTCCTCCATTGTTCCATATTTATTTTTTCGCTCACCCTCTTTTTTTTCTTCCTTTCTTTTTTTTATGTATTTCCAAGCCTCCCCTTCATCTCTGATTTCTTCTATTCTTTCTCATTCATTCTCCACTCTTTTTTCTTTCTTCCGCATAATCGAATACATTATAGTATATTCTGGTATACATATTATAGTATATTCCAGTATGTTCCAGTGTAGTATGTTATATTCTAGTACGTTCTGGTATATTCTGGTATATTCTAGTACGTTCTTGTATATTCTGGAATATTCTAGTATAGTATAGTATATTCTAATATATTCTAGTAAATTCTGGTACATTCTAGTATATTCTACTATATTCTGGTCTATTCTTATATATTCTGGAATATTCTAGTATATTATGGTATATTCGGGTCTATTCTTATATATTCTGGAATATTCTCGTATATTATGTTATATTCTAGTCTATTCTTATATATTCTGGAATATTCTATTATTATGGTATATTCTGGAATAGAAATATGCTAACATTTCAGTATGTTCAGATGTATTATATTATATTCCAGTATAGTCCAGTACATTTTTAATTTACTATTCTTTAACAAATACACTCTGTAAGAACACAACAGCACAGCTTACGTTTTTTAATATTTTACAGTGAAAACTGATGGAAATACATTGTTCATGTAATCACTAGTAAATTGTATAACTGCAAACGTACAGTTTGTAGTACGCAAACAATACGAAATGGTCGGTGTCACGTCCGGTGGTTCTGCCATAGATAATAATTAATAAACTCAATCATATGTAATTTCTGATTTTCTTTTTATATTTGTTCCATTAGTATTGCACGAGAATTATAACGAATTATAACATCAAATATTATAATTAATACTTGAATTATTGTATTTTATGGTCAAGAGCTAACTTTCCGTTTCCCAGTTATACATGAGCTATTGAATAACAAAGCACAATATAGTTCATAAAATGTGTAATATCATCTTGTGATTTGCATTTATTTAAAAAGACATAGACAGAAAAGACAAAGAAATAGATTAATAAAAATGGGCCGTGGAGAATAACTAATTGTAAGTGGTCGTAAAGTATATATCATATCTACAACTTGTTAAATGAATCCGATATAGTTCCAATTATTATTATCATGATTTAAGACAGGAGCAACAAATTTTGCGCTATTGCCAAACAGAAAGTGACGATTTAATGATTTGGTGTGATATTATAGAAAAATAGACATCAAATTTATTGTTAGGAAAATAAATACTCCGAAGTATTTAGAAATTATTGATGAACAGATACAGGCATGTTGCTACACGTGTTGCTGAAGATAAATTTATTTTTCAGTACCGAAACTCTGTGGTTCACACTGCAAAGGTAGCGGACAATTCAAATTTTAGTTCAGCCAACAATGTTGTTCGGTCTTGAATATTTTTAAAAATAGTTGGAGGAGGCTTGTCAGAGTAGTACACAAGAATAGCAGACAATTTGCAACCGTCCAATGATTTTAAACAACGTATTCCAGAGAAGTGGGAAGAACAGACGCAGAATATTATTTAAAAATTATGTAAATGCTTACCGAACAGAACCACTGCTGTCATTAAATATGAAGAAGGCCTACCAAAATATTAAATACAACGTATCATTGGCAATAAAACTGGATCGCTACATCTGCGTGTGCGACTTGAGTTTTCCGCGTTGCAAGTAGAATGTGGTCGCGATGGTCGGACAAGTTTTTGCGAGTAAGATATCATTTTATTGACGAAGAGATCGTATAACGTTGACAGAACAAGGTTAGGTATCTGACATCATTGCTTCGGAAGGTTTTTTTAAACATTCAACTACATTATTAATGTCAAGGTCACAAATTACCTCAGTTGCAGGCACAAAATATGTACGATGTAATTTCTAAATTACATGGGAACCATCCCTTGTACAAACGGCGTTAATCGAATTTTGGGAACAAAAAGTACACACTGTAAAAAATATTCGTTCACCCTTTAAAAACGAATAACTTTTTTAAATGTGGACCAAACAGCTTGAATTTTTTGAGACGTTAGAATGTGTAAATAACTTTTTTAAAAATTGCTATTTGTGTTACAATTCCTAAGAAAAAATTAAAGGTCATGATTTTTAAACGTGTTATCTCTGCCTATAACGAAAATTTGAAACATGCCTTTTGTAAATATAATTAATTTATTATTAATGTTTTATTAAATCGCGTCGACTCGTTTTTGTCATAAATGCACAAAATCCGCAGATTCATTGTCACTGGTTTTAATTTAACGATTTTGATGATTATGACAAAAATAGAAACGCAATTTTCCTTTGGCTTGTAATCGATGCAGACAATTATTATTTTTGCATAACGATCCGCAGTTTAATTATAGCAAATGACTGCATGTTTTTATGTGACGTAAACATTTTCTGTATTAATTTCGAAAAATAGGAGTTGGATAAACACTTATTTCTCCCATTAGTAGTTTCCACAATTCAATTAAATTCTTCAACAGTTTTTACTGTTTCATGTATTATCTACACAATTTTATAATCAGTCTAGATCACAGTATAATTATTAAAATGAGTTATTTCATGTTTGTGCAATTTTTATAGATTTTCAACCCATTGAGATATTGTACCTAATAATTGCGGATTACATTTATGACAAAAATGAACAGATGAAACATAAAAGTAAAATAATTTATAGATCTTAATATATCTTCCTCATTATGTTAAAATTATTAAAGGAAAAAGGAAATTCCTATTTGGCTCCTGTATTTTTACAGTTGATGATGAAAATATTTATTTTGAATACGGATGAGCGATAACAATAAAATATAACATTTCATTAATAATTGTAGCTTGGTAATTTTAACGGTTACTATTGCGTTACGAGGGATCGGAACGACAGACGTAACGAAACACGGTGCTGTCGGAAGCGTTATATTTTTAACGAGACCTGTTGCACGCTGAACGTTCAGTTTCCGATTTCTATTTTTAATGACAGCATCATCACTCGCGATATCGAAGCATCCGTGTGCTCCTTTTTTCATCGGTGAATAACGCTCAGCAGGCTTCCAATAAATACGAGCAGTGATTGAAACCGGTTGTCAATGTGCTGTTGCCAGATTAAAACTCTTCCAATCACGTTGAATCGCGATAGACATGCTACGAAAGTGTCACAATTACTGCTCGTTTGTCGGATCAGTGTTGCATGTAATTAGGACTTATTGGTATTCGCGTGCGAGAACACTCTGGACGCGACCTGTCTACACAAATCGTTATCGATACATTAACGTCTTGTAATTTTGCATTGTATGATAAAAAGACTGCGGATCTTTATGCACAATAAAAATTGACTGTGTCGATCGAAAGGAATAGAAACGAAACAGAATATTATTAAATTATTTCCTCCCTCAATCATTTCAATAGATGAGAAATCATACATTGACATCTTCAATTTTTTAAATTTTCCTACAATTTTCAATTTTATCTGCTCAATTTTGCTGTAAACGCATAAAGATCCGCAGTCTAATGATAAGGAAAAATCTATCCTACGCAAGGTAGTATGGGGTCTCAGAGAGAAATGCATTTATGTGAATAAACTTAAATTATTCTTTATCCCTTTATTAAAAACGAGACTATTTATGAAATTGAGTTGTCGGGGTCTTTCAGATCCCACATTACTATTTATGTGTTGTTAGACATTACCTTGCGAGGGTTAACAAACAAATTTCTGTCAGATCCAAACGTTTTATTATTTTGTTCATTTTCAACACAAAACAAATATTTGTGTCGGCCGTAATGTAAAGTTACAACTTTAATGGTTTCGAAAATTCAAAGACGTATTGTAGCTTATTAAATTATTTGAAATTATTTTGTTGTTTTACTAAATGTTAAGTGTCCTTTCAATGCCCTTAACAGAATTGAGAATTATTTAAGAATTACTTTAGGGCAGGATAAACAGTCAAATTTATCCATATTATCTATTGAAAGCGATATAACCAATTGTGTTAATTTTAACGAACTAATTAATAATTTTGCGGCAAGAAAAGCCCGAAATGTAAATATTCATATAAATATTGCAATCGTGTATGCATTAGATTTATAATGCTCTTTAAATATCAATATGTGTAATTGTTTACCAAATACTTTGTAATTTTATGTAAAAAGTTTTCATGGATGAAGGAAAATTCATTTCACTTTTTATACAATAATAAATATGTAGATGTTTTTACAATTGTTTTAGTTCTTCCAACGTGAAAGTTATTTAGTTGGGGTGATGGGCCCTGTAACTCTAGTTTGCCCAAGGCCCCAACTAGTTGTAACGCGTCACTGTCCGTTTGCATTACAAAGAAAAAAATAATTATTTAGGTAAAAAGAAAATTTTTAATATACCACGTTTTTAAGACGGATTAAAAAATACAAAATAATTTTTCCTAGCCACGTACAGATAATAACATTAATGTATTTGTTATTAACAATTCTACGATCGGCATAAGGAAATACTCATACAGAAAGTCCCGAAAATTTGTGATTGTAATTTTGAATAGCTATGGAAATACTTGTAAGATTTAAAACGAAAAACGTGGGGAGCATGCAATGGATATAATTGATGCATGAATAGTTCACCTAAGTAACTAACAATTTTATTGCACTGCAAATGATATGAACTGTTGTGTCAGTTTTCTCAAGGACGGCTACTCTCTACACTCCTTACTATTATTTTGCGCCTCACGTTTTTCATTTTAAATCTTGCAAGTATTTTCATAGCTATTATAAATTCACAATCACAAATTTTCAGGACTATCTGTATGGGTATTTCCTTATGCCGTTAATAACAAATATATTGTGGATCGATTTGCTCCATTTGGTTTTAATCACCCTAGTATATAGATTAAAGACATTTATAAAAATAATAGAGAATCGTTCCTTTGCGACACAAATAGTGATTTATTAAGCCAACGTACACTCACTCTTCTGATTGACATCGTTCTGATAAGACGTTATTTTGTATTGTATTTCTTCCATTACAATTGCGATCTTATTAACTTTTGCTTAAATGATCTTTCGGTTGCTGGATTAAAAGGATATTTAAAACTTCCCACATACATTAATGTTATTATCTGTATGGGGTTAAGAATCTGTATGGGGCTAGGAAAAATTATTTTATACTTTTTAATCCGTCTTAAAAACGTGGTATATTAAAAATTTTCTTTTTACTTAAATAATTATTGTCTGCTTTTTAGACGAACACACAGACAAGAAAGCGAATTAATATTGCATTGTCATCCAATTCTGAGCTATGTTTAAAGTTTCACGTCTCTAGCTCATCGGGAAGTTAATTAAAAATGAATTGCAAAATTTGTATCAAACAGACAAACGGACAGACAAAAAACTAGATAATAAAAACGTGGTTAAAACGCGGTAAAATGCCTTCCGATGGGAACAGGTGGTAACGTGCACGTATCGTAACGAATGGTGACTAGTAGCCGCGAAATTTTAATCTGCGCAAGCGACATTGGTACTACTTCGATGGTGACATCACATCCCTTTTTGCACACGCCAGTTTATTTGCAGCGAATCGTCGTCGTGCCATTCTAAATCCTTCGCTTACGCGCGATCGCCACTCCGCGAGAAGAATTCTATCAACTCCGCCCACACTCACGGTCTTTTGATCATTCAAATTCAAACGGCGCGTCACGTCGCCTTGATCTTTCAGATCAAATTTCGAGAACGGAACATCTCGAGGGCACGCTTTCGTGGAAATAATGATAACGGCCTCCTGAATTAATGAATACCATTCATCTTGATTAGCGAGCCGGCACGTTTGATCTTCCTCTCGTTTTGCAACTTCTTCCACTACATTGACTTACAAATTTGCGGTTATCTGTTTTAAATTTATAATCAGTCGCACCGTTCAACAATCAGTATTACATTGTTGGAAATTCTCAACCCCTGTTAAACTTGGGATTCCTTGATATAAACATTCTTATTGAGATGGTTTTAAGATTTGAATTTTGAAAATTCCTAGAGGTTTAATCTTATACTTTAAAACATATCTCTGATCGCGATTCTTCGGTGGATATTAATAATAGATTTGCAGTCGGTGTAAAAAGAATTCGTACACCCTTTAAAAACGTATTTTTTTCAGATGTTAGTAGGATTGGTTTACGAGCTAATGTGTAAGTAAGTTTTAAAAATTGCTATAACGAAAATTTAAAACATGTCTTTTATAAATATAAGTAATTTATATATAAACGCATAAAAAATTGTAGGTATTGTAATATGAAAAAATCTTTTAAAACTTGATGTTTGCAATTGTTGTATGTGGACCACATTACACGCTTGTACATTTTTTAGATCTGTATCAATTATACATTTTCTCACATTAAAATCGGTGGATGCGGAAAAACTACAGACATTGAAAAATGCAAGAAACCTCCGATTTATTTTCAGTTATAGATATACAATATTACATTTAGATATAATTGACACAGATGTACAAATTGCATTTTTAAATTTTCAATATACGTCCGCATAGAAAAGTTGGAAACAGCAATTTCTAATATTTTCCCTATAATTTCGACTGCTTGTAATTTTTTCAAAAAATTTTTTTACGTCTTGCAGTAAACTAATTGCTCCAACTTATCAAATAAGTGCAAGTCGTATATAAGTGCAAGTCCCGTTAACACTAAACCTAAAAGTAACTCGTACATTTTCCCTTATAAAAATAACAAGATCAATTTTATTTAGATTTTGTGCGGCTTCTATTGTAATACGTGCTCTACTAAAGGCATTTATACAACTTATTTCGTATGAAATCACTTTTATAATTTCAATAATTGCAATATAAAAAATCTGCAACTAGTCATTTCGACCGGTGATGGTAGGTTTAGTGTTAAAAGTATCCGAATATCACTGTACATATATACTATTCCAAGAACAGTTGTTCATGATATTACATACCACTCGATAAGTTGAAAATTTTGAAAACTCCGATATAAGTAGTCAGTGGTTTTTATGCATTTATTACATAGATGAGTAGGTGTGATTTAAAAGAGTAAAAACATTAGAAGAATTGAAAAATAGTGTTATTATTTGCAACCTATTAATCATATTAAGAAAGAAATTGAATCTCTATTTCACTCCAGTTTGTTCCAATTCAGTTAGAACATTTTTATTTTGCATAAAGGTCTACTATTACGGCAAGACCATTTATTAGAGAAACTCGTACAGAAGGAAGTATATTACATTAAGCCTGTACTAATGTAGCATCTGTTCTGCGTCCAATTATCCCACCATCGCTGTCATGAGATTAAATAACCAATTAGAAGAAGGGAAAGAGCCTCTCGAATAAATCCAATTCTAAACTGTCCATTCTAAGTGCCCGAAGAGTTAAAATTAAGATTTCATAAGCTTGGACGGTCTCGGAGGCTATCCCTCTTCGTGAACGCGTTCATGCACTCTCGTCGATTGGATGTCACGAGGGAATTGCTATAATTAATACCCGATATGATAACGTACTCGGACGTAGTATAAATTCTGATATAATAATTGCCATGAAATATAAGAGAGTATACAAAGAATTTACGATGCTACTTTTCCTACTTATTAACCGTCCCGAGTAGAACTATTATTATTAAACTGCAGATCTTTATGCATTTATAAAGAAATTGGTTGCGTGAAACATAAAACAGTAAAAGATTAGAAAAATTTGAGAACATTTTGATGTTGTTTTTAATGTAACAAAGCCATTAAGACATGAAATCAATTTTTATTTTATTTCTGCTTCCCACAATAAATGCAGAACATTTTCTTTGTGCACTAGTTGACCTGACAGACGTCCTGTCCAAATTTCTATAAATTTGTTTGTGATCGTTTTGGGAATTTGTAAGAAGCTGTTGGAAATGTATAAACAAAGAAATGCTTTGTTCGATTGGTTTGCTGTGACATCACCATTTTCGTTCTTTGCAATGCTTTATCATACACGACATTTTTTGTTTTCACCACGTTTTTTTTAGAAATAAACTAACTGGCAGATGTTGATAATGTCGACTATGCAAACAGACATCGATAATGTAAATTCTTATTGAAATATCGATTAAAAACTACGACGTTCGTTTTTTTGTTGTTGTATTGACATATGATTCAAAAAGCACTTTTAGTTTTTCCCGAATTTTCCATTTTTCCGGGAAACTTCTCAAATTTTTCTTTCCCTAACACCTTATTCGAACTTTACGAAGATTTTCTTTTTAAAATTAGCCAAATCGGTCCAGCCGTTTTCAAGGGATGCGCTTACCAAAGAACAGCATTTAATTTTTAATTTATATAGATAAAAATCGCAGTCTAATTATTATAAATTATATTTACCGTACACGCGTGTAACTACTGTTTGTATCGTTTTCGCCATCAAACCAGAGTCGACAGAGGAGGGAAAAGGGACTTAGGGGGTAGATTCATTTCCACGATTGCAAGGGTGCGGGATGTGCCTTCTCATTTTTCGATAATTCAAAGATAGGGTTTATCATTAGTCAAAAGCGATAGATAGAAGATCAATCTAGGTCGCGATCGCCCTGAAAATTCCTATCTTTACGTTTAAGAGACGTAATTTGCATTATTCGAAAGCATGTACTTCTCTGTGGCAGCTTTATGAAAATAGCTACATGCACAGCTCTATGCTTCCGAATATGAAAATTATAAATTTTGAGAGCGATTGAGGCCTAGATTAATCTTTTATCTAGCGCTTTTGACTACTGAAAACCCCCATATTTGCATTATCAAGAAATGAGAAAGCGCATCCCGCTCCTTTCCTTCGCAATCCTAGAAACGAGTTTACCCCCTTCAAGAAAGATATAAATTTCTGGCTTTTGTTTGTTATAATTAGAAGGCGGACCTTTTAAGTTAGTATAAGCTTTCGTAAATACGTGTTTATCTATCTCTCTACATGCTTGGCTTTAGTTTTTTAGTGTTTAGTTAGAAATAAGATTGACTAAGGTAGAATTAAGGTCCTGATAAGAGCGGCGAGAAGGGGAGCGAAATGGAGAAGATGTATATGAGATGTAACCTTAAGGGGAATCATTAACTCTTTGGTTACCCTGGACGAGATATCTCGCGCCCCGATACTTCCCAATAAACGCCTTTTGCGAGATATCTCGCGCCCCGATACTTCCCGATAAACGCTTTTGACGAGATATCTCGTTACCTAGCACCAGTGATTTGACATTATAGACGAAATATTTTCTGTTCTGTTCGGTCATTTTGTACCCAAGACAACGGAGTATGCAAAGAAACAAGGTATTTTTGTCAGAAGTGTGACGTACCTCTATGTGTAACACCATGTTTTGAAGTTTATAAATAAACTTATTTATATCGATCGTATTATTGTTAATAAAA
The DNA here is from genome assembly GCA_916610235.2 of Lasioglossum morio. Lineage (NCBI taxonomy): Eukaryota > Metazoa > Arthropoda > Insecta > Hymenoptera > Halictidae > Lasioglossum > Lasioglossum morio. The sequence continues at coordinate 15,224,220 of OU744331.1, read as the reverse complement.
AAATCGTTGAATGCTATCGGCGCTACGGTTCGATCGTTAAATACACAAAAAATAAAAATTAACTAAGCAATTTTGCTAATTTTATATAATCGACGTTTCGGTCATAATTTGGACCATTTTCAAGATTAATAAATTGCGTCTGTAAGAAAAATAAAACATTTTTAACTTGATAAAATATAATTTTCAAAAGTTGTAACTATTAAATGTTTAAATATGAAGGAGAGCAAAATTGCTTAGTTAATTTTTATTTCTTGTGTATGTAACGATCGAACCGTAGTGCCGATAGCATTCAACGATTTTTTTATTTTGAAGTTTATCATGTAGAAAGTAAATAAAATATTTCAACAAATTAATAAAGATTTCATTCATTTCTTCCTTTTACAAATCAGGATATATGTAGTTACTTATAAAATATATTTGTCTATAGCGTCTAGGTGGGGCGGCGAGATATCTCGTCAAGAGCGTTTATCGGGAAGTATCGGGGCGCGAGATATCTCGTCCAGGGTAACCAAGGGGTTAATAAAATATGTAGACTGCGAATCTTTATGCAAAATAAAAATTAGTTACAGCTGCGCGTGTAGTTATTTTTATAAAGCTGCGACAGCTACGTGCTGCCGAATAATGCAAATTGGAGCTTTTAGATCGATTACAGAACGAATAAATGAGTTTTGTAACTATTGAGTTAAGCTTTTGTATTTTAAACTTGTGTCTCCAGAAAGATGTACATGGAAATGATCATAATAATAATGATAAGACTTCTTCACAATTGATAGAATTGTATGTCAAAACTTGCACGTGCAAGTAAGAACTACTGATTGATCAATTAACGATTGATTGATCGTAACTGATCGTAATTCTCTACTACTATGTTAAACAGTGAAACGAAGATATTGAAGATAACCCAACGAATTTATGTTATAACTAGACTCCGGACCTTTATGCAAAATAAGAAGTTTGCGAATCAGTTGCAAGACACAGGAGATAAATATAAATATAAATTTTTCACTAATAATTTTAGTTTGGTGAAAATAATGTATTAAAACTCTTAAAGTCTTCTAATCTTTTCACTGTTTTTAATTGCACCTGCAGTAAAATTGTAATGTTGTATACAAATATTTAGCATTAAATTAGTTTACAATAAAAGATTCGTCATTCAAAGACGCACAAACTGGATTTTGAAGTTTTCATCTGAACCTAATTTTGAACTATTGTATTTTCAAAATTTTGAATTTTGAACCCCAACTTTGAGGGCTATTTTGGTCTCCTTAACGTGAATGTCGGCAGCTAGAAAAAATACGTGTCATATATTTTTCTACAAGCTATTGTATATTCCCTTGTTAGTATTCAAATAGTTCTTGGACCCACTATAGGTGCTGTTACTGCTGCACAATATGTATTATGGTTTGTCTGGCTCGATTATCAGTATACTGCGGACCTTTATGCAAAAGAAAGTATTTTCTGCATCCATTGCAAGACGTGAGAGACAAAAATTCATTTTTCTTTTTATAAATTATAATTATTTCAGAATAACAAGAACATATATATTCTTATATACTTGTATTTAAGGATTTTTGTTTCAAATAAATATGTACTGTAGTTATAAATGCATACGACCCACAGTTTGATCATCAGTATCCTTTCAGTGAGTTAGTTAATAATGATTATTCTGTGTTTAAATTGTTTGTTAAGACATTGCTATGAATGAATTTGTAAATATATCTTGTAAATATATCTATTAAATTGAAAAGAAATAAGTAGCCATCAGTTCAATACGATGCACGATGTTGGATGCAGTGGACAAAAGTCAATATTTCGAAGTGTAAAATCTAAAAGGTCTTGTATCGCAAAATATTTATTTTTGACTTAATGTAGAATATTTATTTTCTCAACCTAATTTTTATAAATTGAATTCAGTACCATGTAACCTTTAAAACGTGTATATAATTTTATGAGAATAACAATATATTTTTATAATATTTCATATGAAATATTCATCAACTTCAAAGAGACATTTCAAAATAGTACCAAAAAGTACCTTCCGGAGTGTTTGTATACGACTTCTGGACACATTAAATTTTACATTACAATTAGTGTTATTTTGGCGAATTATTTCGAAACGAAAATATTAATGAAAATTGTCAGTAAGACGCTCTTAGATAACAAATGAACAATTAATGACTTCAAGCTTTGAAATAAGTCCACTATATTGTTGTGCCTTCTTTTTTAAATAAAATGTTCTAATGTCGACAATTTCCTGGGAATTGGGAAATTCAGTATCGAAATAATTTTTATATTTCAACGAAAATATTTATGAAAATTGTTATTAACAATTAAGACGCTCTCTGTCTAGGCCAGTGGTTCTTAACATTTTTGAAGTCAGGGAAGACTTTTGATTATATGAAAAAATTGCGGAACACCAAAATTAATTATCCCAAAACAAACATAGACATTCCGCGCAGAAATAAGTATATTTTAGCAAATGTATTATTAAACATATTTAATATATCTCGCGGAATTTCGCCGAACACTTCTCACATCAAAAAGCTCGCTGAACACCGAGCGGTTAAGAACCAGTTGTCTAGACTCTACTGTCACGCGTAGAAGCCACGACGAGAGCTCTATACTATACAAAAATTTCATCAAAGTCGACGTGTTACGATTGAGTAATCTTATATAAAAATGAACGATGGACGACTTCAAGCTTTGAAATGAGTCCTGTATATTGTTGTGCCTTCTTTTTTAACACTAAACCTACTACGAGAGGTCAAATGACCCCTGTTAGATGTTTTTGAAATTATAAATGTGTTTTCGTGAGAATTTCTTGAATATATTTTTTAACTCCAGTATACATATATTATAGTAAAAATCGCACAAAATATAAATAAATTGAATCTTGTTATTTTTATGATACTACTAGCTTTTCCCCGCGGCTTCGCTCGCACAGGAAACTGTTTAATACCCTCGAAAATTGATATTGTTTCTCCATAAAACCTTTCAACCCCCCATTCATCCCATTCAGATTGTATGAATGAGCATTAAAACCGAGTATCAAGCAAATCCGACCACAAATAAAATAATTCTCATACAAACGTTGCAACCCCTTTTCACCCCTTTAGTGGTTGAATTTTGTAAAATGCTGAAATAGGTGTTTGATTAATTATATCAAAGAGCATTAAGACCAAGTTTCAAGCAAATCGGACCGCGAACAAAATATTCCTCATACAAACGTTGCAACCCCTTTTCACCCCCTTAGGGGTTGAATTTTGAAATATCCTTTCTCATCCCTTGTATAGATCGTAAAGGAAACCTCTGTGCAAAATTTCAGCTTTCTAGGTCCAAGGGTTTAGCGTGGGCGTTGATAGGTGAATAAGTCAGAACATCATTTTTATATAGAGAACATATACATATAGAGAAGATACATATCAGTCACTTTTGATGGTCGGTAAGTTTAGTATTAAATAAAACGTTTTAATATCGACAATTTCCCGAGAATTGGGAAATTCAGTGTTGGAATACTTTTTGGATCCACTGTATTGTCGCTGACGGATGGCAGTAGTAAGAGAGGAGACGAGATCGGTCCAGACGAAACTTTGGCAGGTTGCCAAAGATGAAAATGGAAGCATATCTCGTCTTTCTGTGGTCCAACTGCCGGGTCGACGAACCCAGGGGACCGATCTCTTCTAGTTTCTACGCTTCCCCCTTTCCCGTTCCAGAAGGGGTTTGCCATCTCCTGTCTTTCTCTTCCCGAATTTACCTACGAGCTCGTGTTTAGATTTAGAAGTGTACCCGGGTGCTCCGGAAATCCGACGTCGCTTTCATTTCGCCGACTTTTTCGAACGACCCCTGACTGATTTATATTGACGAGCAAAACTAAACATATTAGCTTCGTGGAAAAGTAAGAGCGGTTTTTCGCGTTGAACTTTACATTTCGCTTTATTTGCCCATTTCAGCTAAACGTTGAACGACTGTTGCTTCTCTCATGCAAATTGCTGCTTTTCAAGGATCTACTTCGATAATGGATAATGAACATTTTAACGATGTACATATGTACTATCACGAAATGTAGAAGAAAAACAATTTGTAATGCAAACTATGTCAAATTCGTTCAATCTAGCAACAAGCTTTTTTAATGTTTCTTCCTGAATTTCATTCCATGCACTTTTTAAATAAGTCCACAATAGTTTCTCTGATTTTGGACACAATTTATTTTCTTTCGATTACCTAAAGACCCCAGTAGAAAACAGATAGAGCGGAGGGACACTTGAAACCACCATAGTTAAGTGTGTTTAGTGATGGGCATACAATACTTACAAGTTTTCGAACAAATCAATCACTGCTCGAACTAATCAATCACTACAGAGTTTCGAATCATTTCGATACTTATTCGAAATCAGAAATTCTTGAAACTATTGAAAGTCTTGAAGTCTCGAATCTTTTAAAAGTCTTGATAATCTTTATAATTCTTGTACTTTTTATAATATTGTTTCGTTCATACTGTTATTCATCTCAATGCTGACATAACGTAATCATTCTTTCGTAATAGATGTAACATTTCAAGAGTTTCAATTCTTACAAACCTTCCAAGATTTTAAGGATCTCAAGATTTTCAAGACAATGAAGACTTTCAAGCATCCGAGAGTTTCAAGAGTTCTAAGCATCGAATCACGTTGCAAGTGATTTCGTTCAATTTTTCTTATTATCTTCTTATTCGCAGTAATCGACGTTGAATATTATCTGTATTATTTGATTATTACTTTTATATAACTGTATAAAAGAAATACTGTGGCAGGAGTTGTATTGGGATGCCTTATTTTAAATATATTTTGTATATCTATCTATCTATGTATATTCTTCTTGTATCTTCTATACAAATAAAAATTAAATGCTGTTCGTTGGTAAGTGCATCACTTGAGAACGGTTGGATCGATTTGTCTAATTTTTATAAAAAAAAATGTTCGTAATAGTCCGAATAAGATTTTTAGGGAAAGAAAAATTGGAAAAGTTGCCCGGAGAAGTGGAAAATTCGGGAAAAAATGAAAGTGCTTCTATCTATGGGATTTTTGAATGAACTCAAGACCATAACTCACGATTCGAACGATTGATATACGTATTTTTTTTGTATTTTGTACGTTATAGACCTGAAAAAGTTTTCAGGAAAGAAAATTCGAGACAATTACAAAGGAAATTCGGAAACTCCGGACAAACTGCAAAAATCATAATTTTTGAAACGGTACAAGTAGCAGGTTGACATGTTCTCATTTTTTTTTTTACTTTGTTTACACATTTCCGATAGCTCTTCAAAAATTCACAAAACGATCACAAACATTCAAATTTAGACAGGACAACGTCTGTCGGGTCAGCTAGTTTTCAATAAACTGGAAGTGGTCAAACTCTTATGGTCGGTAAGTAGTGTAGGATTGAAAACGTCAAAGGAATAATATGCCGTAAACATGAAATACTTTAACATTTAACTTGAAACACAACTCATACAATTAACTAAATTTTCTCGTTTGAATCACCGTCTGAGATCAAACACGTCGTATCGTTCTTACGCGTCGTACAAAAATAATTTAATATAACGACGCGACATTTGACGGATTTCTCGCCGCTCGGAGACGACTTCTTCCTACAGTAGTGTACAGTTAAGTTATTGTGTATAGTTATCCCTATTTATAATATGAAATCGGACATTTCATCCGCAAGAAACCAATATAATACAGAGGTGGGCATTGTTTGGCTAAACAAATATTTCAAATATTATGTAATATTTTAGATTTTATTATATTAAATATACAATTTCGAAAAGAAAATACTTCTATTTTAACAATCGGAACCAGAAAATAAAATATTTCTATTTTAACAATCGGAACCACAAAATAAAATATTTCTATTTTAATAATCCGAAACACAAAATAGAATATTGTATTTTTTGTGCCTACTGAGGTTTGTTGATAAACATACTTACAGTGTATCATGTCACCAGGAAACTATTTCTACTCTCATAAATTTATTGAATGCGATCAATTATTTTCAGCAATAATATCAAAAATTAAAATTGAAAATAAAGAGAAAGTCCAAATATTTTCAATATTCTTAAAATAATATACTATTTTCAAAAATTACTGCCTCAAATAAATTATTTTATTTTCAAAAATTTCTGCATTAAATAAAATATTTTATTTTCAAAATTGTACACATACTTTAAAATAAATAGGATTATTTATTATTTACTATTTAAAATACTATTTTCCCCAGCTCTGATATAATATGCGGTATTGAGGGGTGTCGCCTCGATCACGAGTTCCATCAACGCTGAAATAATTGATTCTGCCCGCTAAATAATCGTAATTGCAAGCTACATGTCAAGTGTCACGGGGAACCCGTCCCCAGCTTCATCATCTACCGCAATCATCATTCAACAAGGCCGACCTTTCTCTCTGGTCCGCTTCGCGCGCAGTGAAATGAAAAATCGGATGTACCAAGAAGAAGATAAATCACCGCAGTCGCGCGAAATAAGACGAGTAATCGTTATCGAGCAACCCAGCTCGATAGCATAGTGATAGCAAGCAGACTTTCTACGATGGCAAAACGATGTCCTGGCTCGCGAACGCGATCGACACTACGCGTGGAGCGATCGGCAATGATCCATGAAATCTACCATCGATCATTTCAGAATCGTGTTTCTCTTGCTAAGAAATTTTGTCACGCGTGTTCAGATTTTTCGTCGTGAAGGTACAATATATTCTGGAAATATAACAGTTTCGCACTGGCAACTCAAGCCAACTAAAGAATTGAATAAAATTAAATATCAAAAGCATAATTAAATAGAGCGTAATATTCCATGTGCCATCTAATACTACGGTTCCCAAGGTGGTTCGGAACGCACCTTTAAACTAACCTGTAGGTCCCCGTCGCGAAATAATTTTCAAACAGAATTCAAAAAGCGACGTTAAATAAGGAAACAAAAATAGAGCGTAAAACAAGCTTTAAAATGACATATAACTTATTAAATTAAGGTAAATATTTATTGGTATAAAATTGCAATTAAAACAATGGAACAAAAACCCTGCATTTTTTCTTTACCACCTAATAAATAAATTTTGTTTCAACTTCAATCAGTGCGATTGTCGGGTGCTCTTTTTGTATGTGTGGAAAAATAACATATCTACGATAGCATTATGTGACATTTGGTGAAAATGTGGTGATTAATAAATAAACTGCAGTAGGAGTTTAATTGTTATGTATTTGTCAATCTTTGACTAAGTTTTTGTCCAACTGTGCTATTATCCAAGGAAAGAAAAGTCTTGCGCTTGTTCACGGTTAAAAGATAAGTCATCGAAATTCGAACATTGTCGTCTATTTTCTTTTTAGTTCTTTGCCGTATCATTTTCTTTACAGTTGCTGCGATTAGAACGCCTTTATCCCCAAAAATGTCGTATAAGGAAAAAGAAAATTTATATTTTTTGCATAGCTACCATTATTTTAATGGTTAAATATTGATTACAAGTGAATCAAATTTTATTTCGTTTTAAATGAAACTCGTAACATTCATAATTGTTAGATTTTGATTATAATTTTCTTGACGAGTGTGACTCGTTAAATACGGTTAGGGGTTAATGGGAAATAATCTACGCAGCGAGAAAAGCCTTGAGCTTTGTTACGATGTACAGTGTTTCCCGGCGTGTTCACCGCAGAACTTTTTTCGGCCGAGTTTTCGCGCGATCCGAGCGGCGATATTAAAACTCGTTTTGCGATAGTGTCTGCGCACGGTATCTGGATCGGGCGGCTCGTCGCGTCGTGTCCGCTGGCATGCCAACGCCTTTAAAGAAATTGCGGTGGTTTGTTGAAGAGTTCGTGTCTCTGCTTCCAGAACGGCTTCCTGTATTTCTAGACGAACTGTTACCTTTACACCATTGTTCAGAGTGTGGTGAAGATCGTGTGAAGTTTCTGCATATTTAAACCTTCTGCCAAAGGACTCTACCTTATCAGTAGGCAGCGGTTTTCATGCATTTATCACAAGAATGAGGTGCCATTTAAAACGGTGAAAATATTAGAAGAGTTTAAAATTACTGTTATATTAGTTTAAACTTGAAATTAAATTGCAATTACTAACGCTTTACACCCTTCTGACCTATTTGGACCACCCTGTATGAAGAGGACATTGTGCATTTCAACTTCAAAAAGAGATCAATTTTTACATTTCCTTTAAGTATTAGTAGATCCAGTGCGATCTTTAATTCAACGAGATTTGGACCATAATCACATTTATACTGATTAAGATAAGTGCTTTCCCATTTGTTTTATATTCGACCTTCAAATGACCGGAATCATAGCAACGGCCAACACATTTCTTTTAATACATACGCTATGAATAAAAATATAACTTGTGTAATTATGATTATGTTTATTTAAAAAATAAATTAATTTATTACTCCAAATATCCATAAATGTGAGTATAAAATTGTAATGCAAAGAGTTTAATAGTACTCCTGAAAGAAATTTCACGAATTGGAGATGAAAGGGCATTCAAAATCAGAATAGCTCCGTAGATAAAAATAAAATGGTTTTTTCAAAGTTGACAAATCGAATTTCCCTTTAAACCTAGAACCGTATAATATTTCAGCGTCGGGACGCGTCGCAAAGTGGTCGAAAATACCATTTTGGCACTCTAAAATAATAACTTTTACACTGTTAGAGATAATTGAATGAAATTTAATAAATAAAAAGGTAATATTTACAACTTCAAATTGCAAAAAAAATTATTTTGGATTTACAAGGTGTTTATTAATTTCACAGGTTCTAAACAAATGACGGAATGAGTGGAATGGGTGGAATTAATATTCCCGTTCCTCCGTACTAAAAATTCCTCAAGTAAATCCACAATTTCTGGTAGGTAAATTATTAGGTTCTGGTTGAGATGCGCATATTTAAAGTTCAAATTTAAGCAAAAAAAACTTGTGTCCACTTGAAAGAACTATAATTTTCAAAATGTAATAACAATTACTTGTTTAGAAGATATCAGCTTTCGTATTGGTTAAACCCAACTCAGATATTTCTAATAGTTTCCTTTTAAATTGCACTTGAATATTGGGAAAATCATGCGAAAGGAGACGATTTCACGTTCTTAATTGTTTCCTCGAAGTATTCCGGTCTCTTGTGGGTCGTGGAGAATGAAAAAACATTTTTTTTTTTTTTGGATTTGCTCCCACTGAAATGTTTTGAAAACGTTCCCGTCACACTTTCGTTTAAAAACTAAAAAAAAATGTTTGTCCTTTTCGTCCACCGTGCGTCGACCACGAAAAATACGAGAGCATATCTACAAGGACCGATGACAATGAAATCAGATTCCAGGGCAGGCCAGAGTGAAAGTGAACACTGCAAACTGCAACGAGTGCAACGATTGCACGCGGAGTCGCGCGTGCAGCCCGCGTGTATCGGCGCGCGTGTCTCGTCTTGAGAACGATGAGTGCAACCGGTACACGGTGCTGCACCGCCATATTCGGTGTACTGAAATTGGGACAAGCCTGCGGGCACGATTGTACGAGGCAACGAGAATTTCTTGAAATGTCCTCTCCATTTTTTACCAAAACTGTGGCGTACACGACAATTCTATTTTTCGTGCAGTAATTGACAGACTGCGAATTTGATGCATCTACATAAATAAAAATTAAATGCTGTTCGTTGGTAAGCGCATCATTTGGGAACGGCTGGACCGATTTGCTAATTTTTTAAATAAAATGTTCGTAATAGTCCGAATAAGATTTTTAGGGAAAGAAAAATTGGAAAAGTTGCCCGGAAAAAAGAAAGTGCTTTTTTTATGGGATTAATAGATACACTGATCACTCAGAAATACGTTTTTTTCTCATTTTTACTTTGTTTACACATTTCCAATAGCTTTTCACAAATTCACGAAACGAACACAAACAAATTTATTGAAATTTGGATTTGAATTTGGTCTGTCGGGTCAGCTAGTTTATGACAAAAGTGAATATGTGAAAGCCTAAGCAGAAGCAACATCAGAACAGTTTAACACCTTGCCTTACAATATCGTGTCTGACTCGTCGTGAAGATTCTCATAAAAGTGTATGTTAATAAATTTCCTTTAATCCGAAATAAATATCTATTTTGTTTTTGTTAATGCACAGCTATTGGAGAATGCATTGGTATACAATGGGTATTGTATGATCGAAAATCATGAAAGATTGCAATTTTTGCCACTTTTGATTGTTTACAATTCGTAAACCATTTATCCAATTTTAATGAAATTTTCAGAACGTATATACAATAATTTATACGAGGTAACAAAACACATCTTTTAGATTGTCGTCATTGGTCCAGTTAAAAAAGTTGTAACAATCAATTTCTACTATTGATTTTCAGAATTCCGACGAAATGCATGTTTTTCAACATACTGTTGCGGAGGCGTTCTTTACTGAACAAATGCTTCTAGCCTTACATAGAAATTGAAGTCCATTCATAAAAGTTATTCTGACTTAAAGTGTGTGCGATCAGTTATACTTCTAACTGCATTTTGAAAGGAACAACATTCATGTAGACGAACGAATAAAATTTTTTCCGAAAAATGAAAATTCTCGTTATTTTTTGAACACACCTCGTAAGTGGTGCTATAGTTCAAAACCGCAGATAAACTCGCGTGAGAATCTCTACTTCTGTTAGGACATTAAGAAAGATAACATTGCATGTCCGGATAAAATTAGTGCAGTCTATCGGACTTATGATCTCGTTTAATATTTATAAGATCATCCTTCGTTCGGCAGTTACTTTGTCCAGGCACCGAGTGAAGGATCAAAACGCGGCGCCCACCACGTTCAAAGAATGCGGTAGACGGTGACGACTAATTGGTAGTTTCAGTAGAAAATTAACCGATAATTTGTAAATTTCACCGGCGCTAATTAACGGGACGGTGGGATGGTTAATTTGCAAATAGCCGAGCGTGGCGCTCGCCAGTGGAACAATGAGTCATTATTTCGGTCGAAGGACCGCGAAGAAACGATTCGTTGCCGATGCAAATGAATATGCCAAGACGCGCCGCGTGTAACCGATAATGCTGTGATGTAACTGTAACCGGTAATACCGTGATATAATCTATCAAACCAGTTATATCGCTGTTATCGCTTATTCCCGTGATAAGATCGTGTGACGGCGGAGGAGGATTCGCGCCGATCACCACTGTCCTTTTCTAAATCCGCCGCAAACAGATTGCAAGCGCGCAAATTGTTCCTATGAAACAAATCGTTAAATTGCAAAAGAACCACGAGCATGATCGACACCGGGAAGATGCGGACGAATCGCGGCTGAAAGCGAAACACACGCGCTACCTGTACAAGTAATTGAGACATTCTTATCGCGATCGAGCCGAGGAATTCGCTCGGTAAAACATAATAGGCTAAATGAACCTATTACTGTGTACATTATAGTGCGGTATTTTTTTCAATGAGATTCAAATACGTCAAGATAAATATTTTGCCTTGAATTTTGTACAATTCAATGGGAATGTATTCTCGTTGCCGAGGCAAACAAAATTGCGGATTTCGTACATCCCTCGCAAACACTAATGTCTAAAACTAACTAGAGTACTGTCTCCATACACTACCGGCTAAAAGTTTGGAATCACTTGTTTAGTTTTGTAAAAATCGGATATATCATTTAAATTAAATAATCCTGCGTTATAATATGAAATATTAACTAGTCGAATAATATATTTCTAAATAAATTTCATCATTTTCTTATGTCCGTAAAACTCTTGTATAGTTTATACACACTGTGTAAGATCTTTGACAACTTTTATATTCAGCATGGAAAAATATCAAATTGTGATTCCAAACTTTTGACTTTTGATGATATTTAAATACAGTTCTGTCTCCGGAAAGGCACCAATGTTTGTTTTGAAAATAGAGTAAATGTAATTTTTTCTAATGCGATTAAAATATGTAATAATGAATATTTTGCCTGAATAAATATGTGCAATTCAATAAGAATGTATTCTCGTTGACGAGGCAAACAAAATTGTCAATCATTCTCATATTTTTATAATCTCTGGGTTTGAAAGAAACGTTCTTCATAAAAGGTAAAAATAGGACGATCTTTCTTCTATTTTGATTACCAAAGGACTGTTGTTGTTATTTCAAATTGCTTAGGGGAAAGTTTTATTATTATTTAACCACCTACTTCGATACAATAAAGATATAAAAAGAAACTTCTCCTGCGTTTTTAATAAACAAATTTAGCTCTCAATATTACGTACATTAAAATGAAGGAGGAGCTCATTACTGCGGCAGAAAAATCACTAAGATTGTCCCTAATGCTGCGGTGTGAATTGCAACTACGTTAAGAAACGAGCTTTACTTTGGAATAACTATGATATGACTCGAAAATAGAGTTGCCGACTTATTTCAAGAGCAATATTTGTGCAAAAATTTTAAAACTGTGTAGTTTCTCGAAAACATAACTTCGGTGAATTGTCTAGTGTGTATGAAAAATGGTGTAATTTGAATATTAAAATTTTAATGTTTCACAAATTCTGTATATTTCAAGTTGCACTCTGCAATCTGTCAGCCACGCATTACACACACCTTACAGTAAAATCTTGTTGAATTAAATAATTTCAACAGTTGTGCTGAATTATGCTATGTTTGTGCTATATTGTGCTCGAATATTATAACTATAATATAAAAAATAAGATGAAAAATTGAGAAAAACGATTTTTTGAGTAGCCCCCCCACTTTCCATTTTTAGTCTCAGGTTGTGTTAATGCGCTCCAAAAATAGAAATACAGCATGATAGATATTATGCGATAATAAATTCCAAATTACCTTAATATTGCATTGAATGTGATTAACAGCAGGCATGTTTCAGTGAATAAATTATTTAGGATTATTGAGATTAAATACAGTCTGCATATTTCAGCTATATTTTATTCAAAAATTTATATTTATATAACATTTTCTACTTAAATTGCAACAAACTGGAGTGAAATAGAAATTTATTTTCTTTCTTAATGTGTTTAATATGTTGAAAATAAAATAACGATATTTTTTTAAGTTCTTCTAGACTTTAGTATTTAAAATTACACCTACTCATTATTGCCATAGATGCATAAATACCGCTGTCTACAAATAATACAAAAGGCTTTCAAGCAAGTGAATCAGAATAGCTATGGAAACGCCTGTGGCAACTAGTTGTTACAAAATTTATAATTTTTGCTGTATAATGGACAATGATAACCAACTATTCGCCAACATTTCACGGCTATACATTAGACTGGATTTATTATTTTCGATTATATAGTAGATTTCTACACTACTTTAGAGTGATTACATAAATACAGTCATTTCCTACGCCTTTCTGCAAACAAGTCTCAATTACACCTCTCGTTTCATTGATCACGAGTATTTGCCCAGTGCACGTGGGCAACCATCTATCCGTATGTACACAGTCCACACTACCTTGTTCATACTTTCATCATTCCAAAAAGACTGGAGCTGTTTCGTCTAATTTGAAGAAAGTTACTCGTTTTCAAAGTGATGTACGAATACCTTTTACACCCACTGCCAGTGCTTGGTAAAATAGTATTTGAAATAATTTGTAATTGTGGTGTCGCTCGGTCGATGAAAATTCAAGACTTGGAGTTGACTTCGAATAAAAAGGATCTCGGATCCTTGCGAGATATGTAACAAAGAAAATTGTAAGATTCCTCGGATGGTCAAAGCATATCTGTTTTATTTTTCCTCGGCAACGCTTAATGGGGTAACATAACCCATGAATATTACTAGAACATTACTAGATTTAAGGGTAAAAACAGTGTTTACTTATACAGGCACGTTGCGAGCTGTGTGAGGGCTCATTCTAAAGAGGAAGGTTGATCGTAGGGCGCTCAGCTCATGATTTAACGATATTATGTTTATATCTAATAATATGAGCGTCCAAAGTAGGGGGAAAAATCGAGACAACCACCCTCAGGTTCCCATGTATTTTTTTTCTAATACAAAACGATTTCGTTGACTGAAATCATGAGCTTTAAAGAGTCATTTTTACAGAGTTGAATACAAATATAATCATCGTCTTAAGACTTATGAGCGGGAGTGTACGTGGTTATAAATCGTAAACAACAAAAGATATCAATAAATGGTTGAGAAAAATAAAGCTGCGTGTAAATTGTTTTGAAAAATTCATTCTTTTTGGAACATTGTAGCTTTGGATAACGTTAATGATAATAGTGTAAAAATATTAGTAGTTAATTCAAATAATGTAAATGAATGTTAATGAACGACCGTATTTAACGTAACACAATACGTACGACACAAACGATCAATCAATGACACAAATTTTCAAGCAAACGGTCTTTCGTGCACACTCCTTTCTTCATTTCACGTAACCAAATTCACTTCATACATTTTTGTCTCTCACTCATTAGGTTTCTTTCTCATTTCGACCAGTAGCAACATTACAGCCTTTATTTGTAAAAAAACTTTTCAAAAGATTTTTAATTTCCCTAGATGATATAAACAACGACATCAGAACGGCATGTGAAATATGAGTTTCAATTATGTACTTTAATTTCGTACACGATCTCTGCTGGGAATCAAATTCTCTCTACAATACAGTGGTGAAGATAAAAATATGATTCTTTTTATAGTTATTCTTGGAAAATAATACTTGAGATGACTCTCTGTTGCAAGTTTAACAGCATAAAATGTCATTCCTATCGTGCTTTAAACCGTTAGTTTAATTTGCGTCACATCCATAAAAATGTAAATGCCAGTGCTTAGCAGTTTCCTTGTTTAATTTCAAATCGATAAATAACTACCCTATTCTGTCGTTATCTCTTCGAACGTATACTCCTCTAATAATTCTTGCCAGTCACGCGTGGGTGGCTCAATGCCGAAAAGGAAAGAATCCGTTGATCACAATGAATAGGCTCTACCTCACATGATGACGGAAGATTAAGCAATTACACGATGAAAAATATTATGCAATGATGTTTAGACAACAAAGGTAAATGTGTGGATAAGTGTGGTGAGCATGGGAAAGAAACATAATGAGTGAGAGGTAAAAATGTATGAATTGAATTCGGTTGTGTGAAATAAAGAATAAAGAAATGTGTCTTAGCGAAGGAGCGTTAGATTTTTGTAGAACTGGGTCATTTCAATATTGATTTCCTTTACATCGCAATAAAATTCTATTTTGGTTTTGTTAATATACAACTATTGGAGAACATATAGGCATACAATTTATTTAAATTTTCTCCAATTTTAGAAAATTACGATCTAAAAAAAGTTTTAATTACTGAAACCGTAAAATAAATCGCAGAGCAATGGGTTTAATGTAACAAGACATAACCAGACCCAGAAAGTAAATGTAGAATAAAAATAACAAAACTCAGACATGGTATATGTTGTTTAAAATGTGGATCCAGACCTAACTCGGATCTAATTAAATGTAACCAGACGTAAGCAGTCCTAACAAGACCTAACCAGATGGGAACCAGACCCAGAAAGTGAATTTGAAATAGTAATATAATTAGACTGCGGATCTGTACGCAAAATAAACATTTCCCACCTGATTTGCAACAAACCAGACTGATATAGAAGTTAATTTTCTCTCTTAATACTAAGAGTCCGTCGCGTTTCTTTATTACAGTTTCCACTATTCTTGACCTCCGGGTGATCAATTTTTTCATACTTTCTGTTGTTATATTACTCCATTCTCGTTCTAAAATATTCCATAAACGTGTTGTCCAAGTAGGGCAATAAGTTTCGTACCTGTCTATCCAGTTAATCCCATAATTTTTCTATGGGGTTCAAATCTGGTGATTCTTGAGGTGGCCATTTCATAATTTTTAATGAATTATTACGTTGAAGTTGATCCAAATGGTTTTTACATATGTTTGACGTGTGTTTTGGAACCTTATCATTATATTTATATTATGTAGTTAATACAGTTAAAGGTACATAATGTATACGAAATACCAGAGTTTTATTAAAAACCAGAAATGTATTAACAAAGGAGGTTACCCAGTCGTAACACGCCGATTTGAATGAAAGTTTAGTATGATATAGAACACAAAAAAATATTTAACACGTCTGTTTTTACAGCGGCTGAGATTCATATTGAGGGGGTGAAAATAGCTTTCAAAGTTGGGGTGGAAATCCTATTAAGAAGACTGCTCATAAGTAAAACTTATGAGCGGGAGTGTATGTATGACGTTGATAGCGAACGCGTTAATAATATTACGAATGGTTGAACTGAGAGTGGCAGCAGGGTAAAAAATATTTATAAAAAGATATTGCACGTTACGTGACACATCAGCCGCAGGGTTAAAGAGTCGTCGCGTCTTCCACGTTTCTCCAGACCTAACCCGGAAATCATGCGTGTACCCGTCGACACACATAAGTCACGCAAAGTCCTCGACACATTTTTTGCGAAATCGAGAAAGGCTGTCTGGCGATTCTGGGGTACCCTGGTCGCGTTCGAGGTGATCTTTTATGGACAACCTGTCGCAATCTCGGGTATTTCGATCTGCACGATAAAGAAAACTTACGTGATTCGTAAGTAGTACATCTCTAAAAAAAAACAACTTTTCGAAAGTACTATTTCATCTTGTAACTAGCGCGGATGTTTGACAATCTCGTAATTGGTCGCTACTATTAGTAGACTACGAATCTGTATGCATTTAAGGCTTATGACAATTTTCAAAAAATGCTACAATATTTGGTTGTCCCAAAAGCTTCTCTCGGAATGTGTTCTTTTCATTTTGCTAACTAAATATTAGGTTGTCCCAAAAGTTCGTTTTTCATATATGCACATAATGCAAATTGATATTAGGAAGTACTAAAACGTTAACATAAAGATTATCGCATTGTTTGTATTTATTTAGCAACATTATAGGCATACATTCCGAAAGAAACTTTTGGAATAACCTCATATAAAAGTTGATAGAATTGAGTACGATTTTTATTTATTTTGGATCTACAAGGGCTGTCCTCACTAAAAATCGGATTTTATTTCTTTCCACTTTCTTCAATTTCATTTATAAAAATAGACAATTGCATAACATCCGCAGTCTAACTCTTAGCTACAACAAAATAAAATTTAAAAAATGCACAATTAAAGAAATGGCCCGAATAAATGTTATTCAGTTTAATGAGAAGTATTACGATTTAATTCATTTCCCATTTTTAAAAAATATTGGGACCCATTTTTTCCTCTCAGTTGTTATCCCCAAAAATTTCATACATATTAAAATATTCGTCCACCTTCTGAAACCACTTAATTTTTTTAAAAAAGAAGCAATATAGTCATTAAATTCCGAGAAAACAGCTTGTAACACTTCACTTGGTACACTCTGTACAACTCAATAATGTACATAACAAACGTAAGACGAAATTATGTATTGTTTTATTTGAGCAATGTTAACGAAATAAAACATTATTTAATTTAAGCGCCACATGAAAATATATTCTTTCTTTTGTTATTTATAAAAGTCAAATAAAAAAGTGTTTGAAATGATTATTTGTTATCTTATTTCAAATCCTGATATTCATCATTTCTCTCATTGTGAGAGGCTTTGATACGCAATTGAATACTGGAATTAAAAGAGAAAATCCATGTAAAACTTATAAGAATGCAATTATATTTCAGAGACACTTGAAAAAATTACAATTTTAAAAATATAACTTTAAAAAAGAGAAAAAAATAGCAAAGTGAGGAAAAAAAATTAGAACATTAAAAAAGTGAAAAGTTTTCTTGAAAAAGGAAGAAAGCAATCGTCGGGGAACTTTCAGTCTTACTTCATTGTAAAAAACTGTTTAGTACTTTTTCAGAAACAATTTTTGAAAAAAATGACACTTACAGCCTTTTTTAATTCTAATCTTCAACTTAATTCTCCGAAGAGAATATGAGTAGTATTTCAAAAAATCCTTGTGCCCAGAGGGCAGTTTCAGATGAGTATTAATCAATTAAAATTTAAACCAAGCTTGATTGATTAATGTTTACGATTAAAAAAGTAATCATTGAAAAATCGACGATTGATTCAATCGATTGATGAAGTTAATCGTCGATCGTTGATTAAAAAAAGAAATCATCGAAAAATCGAAGACTGATTTAATCAAATGCTGTAGTTAATCGTGACACGGTCTATCATAAATTGTAATAAGGAGGGGGAGAGAAAGAGAGCGAGCAAAGATGGAGAATTGACAGAAATATATCTCAACAAAGATTCAGTTTACATTAATTTCAGTATGCATACAGTCTTGATTCCATATTTCATTTAGAAATTTCTTTTACAATTGAGAACAATGTAATCGTTAATCGCAATTAACGACTAAAGTAGGAGTTTAATTATTAATTGCGATTAACGATTAAAGTAAAAATTTATTCGTCAATAGTTGATTTAATTTTTGCTCAACTCTGCCAGAGGTTTAGGCGTGAAGCGTGAAGCTGAAACGAATTTTTACAAACGGGGACCACTTCGAAGGTGCCTTGAAGGTGACTGTACCGACTGCATGGGGTCCCATCTTTCGGCCGTCCACCTTACATTTTCCTTTTTCTGTTCCGTTCGGTCCGTTCGGTCCGTTCGTAGCAGGAGTCAGTGTCGTAAGGTCGTAGGTACGATGTAGGTAGATGCGAGGAGGAAGGATCACGCCTGCCGTCTCGTATAATACCGGTTTGTTGGATTACACGAGACCGTATGGCCGATCCATGCCACGGTAGATCCAGTTGGATCGAACCGCGGGGACCAGGCTTCGTGTGTCTGCCTATCTGTCTGTCTCTCCGTCTGGATGCTTGTCTTTTCGATTACGCTGCTGCGATAACATGCATTAACGGCCCGATCCGCGAGCATATGCTAAACATTTTTACCGTGGATTTTTACTAATTTTATCGATCATCGAACGATTCATCCCACGAATAGAATTGTTCAAGTAAATTCGCAGTAAAAACGCAGTTATTTCGTTTCCCCGAAAATTCGACATGCTTCGTTTAACCCTAATATTATTAACTATAATACACAGTGAGAACTTGAAATAAATAACACTGCCTAATAATACGCAGTTAGCACTGAAATATATTTCACACTAAGTCAAAATTAGTTCATATTAATTTAGACTGCGAATCATTTTGTGTTTATGGTTTATGGAAATCTGCAAGAAAGAGTAGGATATATAATTCGACAGAATTTTGTACAATTTTTATTTGTTTTGGATCTACAAAGGCTGTATTAATTACAAAATAGAATTCTATTTCATTCTACTTTCTTAGAATTTGTCTATAAGAATTGGAAAATGCATAAACATCCGCAGTCCACTCTTTACATTCTACTGATATACCGTATCCCTTGTATAATATTACTATTTCCACTCTGTTGCTATAATAAATATTATTATAGCCACAAACAAATTTTAAAGGAAAATTAAAAATAGTTACTCGGGTGTCTGCGTATTATAGATATTTTACACTCTAAATTCGCCTGTTTGCAAATCAAATTCAACCTTTCGCAAATAAAGTATTTTTAAGTAAGTTCTTGTAAAAGAAATCGATTCAAATGTAAATTAATCGTTAAGAAATTCAAGATTTTATTTATTGCAGAGATGTTCACCAAATTAATTTTGTAATGTATGAAAACAGTGTGTAGATATGTACATTCATTGTAGCCATTCTCTGATGGAAAAAATTTTTTAAACCAAAATACATATGCGTTTAGTGAAGTGTATTGAGTATTGAGTCTTATAATACCCCGCTGCCCATCGTGACTTTTTCTGAACTCAAGGAAGATGCTTTCAAGTGAGATTAATTTCAAATATTCTTAATGGGTGAAATTGATTTACAAAAGGGTGAAATCTTTATCTCTATATCGCTGGCTGAATGTAAGAACTAGATAAATTGAAATTTGGACATTTTGAGTTATCTACTTCGTATTAAAGAAGAAATCAAGTAGAATTTAATGTGAAAACTGGGTAACCTGTCAAAGTAATCCACGACATCTAGTCAATCATAATTTAGTTTAATCTTGTTAATATAAAAAGTAGACAACTTCTGTTTTTTTTGCAAAAAAATGGTTTAAAATTTTTTTAATCCAAAATGATGCTTTTTCATGTACTGTTCCACTTAAAATAAAGAAATATAAGCAGATATTGAAATTATGTTTAAAATAATGGTCTCCCTACCATAATCTTAGAACCTTAAAATACTGTTTCATCAATTTCTCTAAAATAGGCGGCAATATATCGTGTTTGTCTACTTGTATATAATAAAATCGTGTCTGTCTGTCTTTTTGTAACGGCTTCAACTGAGAACGGCTGAACGTAGAAAGCTGGAGTTTCAGCCCTTAGGCGCACCGTTTCTTCGGGAAGGTTTAGGAGAAATCCGCATTCGATAAAATCCATTCGTTCAAAAGTTGTGATGTCATTAGTGAGCAAAGATGACTTTTTAGCCCTCTTTTGGGCACGTTACTGCTTATAACTTTTGACTGATAGCATCTATATTCAATTTGAGGTATTTATTGGATTCAGCTAGCCGAGTTCTTTCAAATGGTCACTGAGCCGATTCTGTAGATTGCATAGTTTAGGAGTTATAACACAAAAAGTGTCCGTTCTTAAACTTTTTGGTTTACCGACATTTTAAACAGCTGTAGCTTTTCAACGGTAGGTTTTAGGAAAAATTTGAGACCACCTTGGCGATTGAAAATTTAATTACGTTTATAATCAACCAGGATTTGTTATTGCACGTGGACAAAGTCGCGGGTACAACTGGTTGATTTATAAAAAGGTGAAATTGATTTGCAAAAGGTGAATTCGGAGTGCAAAACCTGTAACAAGGTTCAAAGAAATAGAAAATGTCTAGTTTTGAAATTGAATTTGGAAGCATCAGTCAAAAACCTGAAAGTAATAGAAGTCCAAGCAACACTGGGCAGCTAGAAGCTTTCCTATTATTGATTGCAAGAAATGCGACTGGGGAGAGTGTTGCATCGGGAATCTTATGATACGCTCATGGAACACCATTGAGATCATGTTCAAAAGGGGGCTTACGCAATCCCTTGGCAAACCGTTTCAGTCTAGGTGTTTAATGTTCCTCGTTAACAATGGAATCGTCCAGGCCGCGTCCAATTATTTTCGTGGGATAACGAACGCGAGATGGTACCCCGTTCATGGTGGGTTCACGATGGAAGGAACCGTAGCGGTTAAATTTATCCTTCGTGGAGTTTCGGAGACCTCGTTTTGCTCGATGGTTACCTAAAACGCTCACAGTTTCGAGAGGTCTCGAAAATAGCTATGGACTCGAGCAACCGGTTCCCAAAATAATCTAACACCGTAGATTATGGTCGCGTGTGACGCGCGTGCACTACGCACCGCACCCTACCTGACGAATGTTGGGACGATTAAATGTCCCCGAACGCTTCCTAAACCGTACATCATGTCCGTTGGATATGCTCTTTTGACAATTTTACCTATATAACGCAGATATACTATACCGCTTAAGAGGGTTAGGTTAGGATGGAAATCGTTTTTTCCAGGATTGCAAAGGTGCGGGTTGCGCCTTCTCCAAGGAAAAGGAAACAAAACACTAGAATATTAGCTAAACCGAAGAATAGCTACTTCCTCTCCGATTTCGATGATTTTTGGATATGTTATATGTAATACTAAACATTTTGAACAACTTTTCCTTATATATATATATATATATATATATATATATATATATATATATATGTAAATATGTGTGGTTAGGTTGACAGATAGTTTTGCTAAAAAAAAAGGTCATTTTGTTCAACTCGTCCCTCCCCAAGATTAAATCCTGGGTGCACCACTGTTTCTCGATCATGCAAAGATGGGGTTTTATACTAGACAAAAGCGCTAGATAAAAGTTCGATCTAGGCCGCGATAGCTTTCTTTAATCAATATAGAAAAATTTTGTTTAGAAAGAATTTCATTTAGGAAAAAGTTGCGGTTCTTTAATATTAGTGTTATAAATCGGATATTTCCATATGCAGCAATTTAATTGACGGGAATAAGGAATTTTTAGTAAAATTTTGTACACATGATACAATAACCAATTTGCTAACTATTTACAATCGATGAGTTTTCGTAGGTAGGTTTATTAGCTAATGTGTGACGGTGCTATACTCTGCACTATATCGGCGCGTAGACACGGTGACTTCAACGCCAGCGTAGGAAAGTATGCGACTGTCTAGCTATTCAGGCGTAACTGAACCAGACGAACGTGACAATTCAGTTTGAGTGTCATGATTATACCACACATTTTATACATTTAGAACAAAATTGAATAGGTGAAATTGAAACTATTGATAAAATTAAAGGAAAGCAAGAAGTGCTAAAATTATAAAAGAAACAGCTTTTTATCTAATTTCTATTTTCTGTGATCGCTGCAAACAATTTCTTTTTTGCATACACATCCAGTCTAGTCATAGTACACAATGTTATATTTTATATAAATATATATTTGGGACTGATTAAAATATTTTTTTTTTACTAATCTTTATTATTTTATATGTATGGATATTTAACTACTATACTGCGAGTCTTTATGTAAAATAAAAAGTTTCGGATCGATTGCAAAAGCAAGATACAAATAAAAATTTAATCATTTCTCGAATAAGTTTGCAGACTTGGAAATAATGTTAGATTGGAAGGAAAGCTCTGTCGTATTTTAAAGAAAATTTTTGAATCAATCTATTGAAAATATGTTTAACATTATTCAATGATATAATTTCCATTATTTGCAACGACATCTTTCAGATAACCTGTCAATTCTTGTTTCCCAATGACTCATCAGCAACATGTGTTTTTGATTTATAAGCAAAATTACCTGCTTATTTAAAATACGATAGAACTTTCCCTGCAACCTATTATATTCATATTTTTAAATAATAACACTCTTTCTGCTATTTTAAATTTCACTTATCCATTTCTGTTGTAACTACGTTAAATTCGCAGTCTATTTTTTCATGAAACAATTCAGCAAGGGATTGAAATTGTTAAAATTAAAACACATTTTTATGGCATTTTTGCTTCGAACAAGTGACTGACAAGGGAACCCCGGTCACTGATAAGCGCTGATTTTTATGAAACTTAAATACAAGTGTTCATATCTAAGAATTTAGCCTCATTATGTTCGTGCCTATTTTCTATTTTAAGGGAGAAATCAACTCTTTTATCGGACCTTCTATACATATAAGTGCTTCCAAATCACAGATGACAAAAGATATCAAAAAATAGTTAAAGTAAAAATCATATCTCGTCTTTTAGCTCATAAACGCAGAAAAAATGATTTGTAAAAATCATTAAAGCAATGTTCACACACATGTATGGGCTGAAAGATAAGATATAACTTTTAATTCAACTATTTTTTTATATCTTTTGTCGTCTGCGATTTAGGAGCGCTTACACAGAAGGTTCCCGCGAGGGCAACCGTTTGTTTCTAACAAAAATCTCAAGTTGAGTAATTCCATAAATAAAACAATCAACGAAGAATGTTCAAAGTTCAATGGAGAAGTTCCTGTTTTTATTTATTATTGTACTTCAAAGAAGCTCCGAACTTGAGGTATCGAGCCTCTTACTAAAAGGGGATACATAGTGTTTTTGAGCACGGACAGATTAATGCATTGGTGGTCTAATTGTAAGATAAGATACGGTGGCCCTTACTTGAAGTAGAGCGATCACCAGACGTGTTTCACCGCTCTGCACGGCTATGGTGCTTATGGTGGTCGTCGGAGCGGTGGTTTGTTGCGGGGTATCCTCGTTGCTCTCCACCACCGATCGTGATTCCTTCTCACGAGGTCCATCACTATTCTCCGTCGTTTCCATCGCATCGTGTCCGTCCACCATCCTCGTAATTCTCCCGTTTCGCGGGAAAACAGAGTCGTTCGAACTACCGGCGTTGATCGATTTTAGCGTTTGCCCTCAATACCGATCAAACATTATCCTATCCTTGCTTCTGCTTGCATAGATCTCAATCATGCGAACCAGAATCGTATTATGAAACGAATTCGTTGTACATACATAGTAGACACAAGGAAAGTCATCGAACCCGTAAATTCAAAAAATTATGAAACTTTACATACAGTAAGTCGTGCCTAATACAGTCCTATTTTTTCGAGCAATTTCTCACATTAATGGGTGGAATCAGTCCTTGAAAAATTTCTTAACTATCTTAAGAACAACAAATGAAATTTGTAAAAAATGTTGAAACGAAAGTAGCATGGTATAGAAATTTTATTAAACGCATTTTTTTATTGTCTTTGCGAAATGCATTTTCGAACCATTCAAACCATGTTTAAAAATAAACTGTGGATTTTTATGCATTTATGAAGTATTTGGTTGGATGAAATATGAAACAGTAAAAGATTTTAAAAATTCAAAAATGTTGTAACGATGCTTTTAGTGTAACAAGTCGTTATGGGATGGAATCAATTTTTATGTTATTCCTGCGTCCCACAGTCAATGCAAAACATTTTTATTTTGCATGAAGATCCGCTGTATACTAATAAAGATCAAACCATTTCGAAGAAACTGAAATAAAATTCCATTTCTTTGTGTTACGTATGCGTGCATTTCTATTAGAATCTTTCTAATCTTTGTTTTTAGAAGTGAACATGTTGTTAATGGTCGGAATTGCGAATAAAAAAGCAAAAGTCAATTTTTTCAAGTTTTTTATCTGTGCCTATAATAAACAATTTAAACCATGCATTTTGTAGGTCTACGTGAAGTCGCACATATTCGTAAATGTTATTGAACTTCGCACTAACGTGATGATATTGAAACGTTTATTGCTCATAGCAACGTTAACGCATTTAGATGAAATTTGCATGGTTGGAGATCTATTAATTTGCATGGTGGGATCTATTAATCTATCTATATAAATAAAAATTAAATGCTGTTTGTTGGTAAGCGCATAACATGAGAAAGGTTGGACCGATTTGGCTGTATTTTTTTTTAATGTTCGTAATAGCCCGAATAAGGTTTTTAAGGAAAGAAACATTGGCAAAGTTGTCCGGAGAAATGGAAAATTCGGGAAGAAATAAGATCAGAAACAAATTTATTGAAATTTTGACAAGACAACGTCTGTTGAGTCAGCTAGTAATTAAAAAATCTAAATCAAATATAAACCGTGTGCGACCCATACTCGTAAAATTTGTTATCAATATTTAACCCTTAGCACTCGAATGGCGACTCTGAGGTGCTGTACTGAAGTTGCTGTACCATTATTAAAAATATTATGTACATTATTAAATATGTCGGTATCTATTCAATTACTAAACATTTAGGTATTGTACGAGGTATCATACCAATTTCATATCCATAAAATTTAAAAAATTTTAAAAAATGAAAATATTCTAGGTCGGAAGAAATATTTAATTTTCGAGTTAAACTAGCTCGGAGTGCAAAGGGTTTAACTGTTAGTGAAAATATAAGAACACAAACAATATACACTACCCCTCACGGAAGTTTGGCCAAGAGAGAACATTTAAAAATATAATAATTTAAAACGTTTCGCTCGCTTCAAGAAAGTTTATATTATTACATAGTAATTTTAAACAACCTTTCTACATAACTAATGAGGGTTTTTCGAAGAAAGAGTACAATAATCATTAGTTATGCAGAATGGTTATTTAAGGTTACTATGTAATAATATAAGTTTTCTTAAAGCGAGCGAAACATTTGAAATTATTATATTTAAAAATGTTCTCTCTTGGTCAAACTTCAGTGAGCGGTACTGTACATATTCGTTTTCTTGTAAGAAAGTACAAATGACAAAGAAGTTTGAATGATGTTGATGGTTGAAACTGGTAGAAAGACCACGTTAGAGACAATTTCGCTGACTTTACCGAAACACGGAACTCTGTTGGATGTTCGTGAAAGGCGGAATTTAATTGGCCTGGGTCCAAGAGCTCGACGATTCCTGCGCACAGAGGCCAATAAATGAAGGTTTAATAGATCCCGTCTATCCATGGCGAATTAATTTCGACGTTGATCAACGTTCCGCGTGCCATCGCGGTGGAAACGCCTGAAAACCATCACGCGGAAACGTTTTCGGGTCAGAATTGATGCACGTTCTCCCATCGAGGAGCAGACATTACGTTCTCCAGTTACCACCGCGCCGGCACCACTGATTAACGTTATTTTTGGCGATTTGCCAAGCAACCATCGCCGCGAATTCCGCTGACAACCGGCGACAATTCCTTGCCGTTGCTAGATAGCCACCGCCGCGAAAAATTCCGTTGCTCTCCTCACTCTCGATCATGCTTCCCATCCCGACCGGAGTAACGTACAACCGCAGAATAAATTATGGCAGAAGTTCCTCGAGGTAAAAATAGCAGTTCGCATCAGGATTCCGTGTGTCACGCTTAGGCTGTGTGCGCGCGAAACTATTGCGGTAACTTTCGTAAAAGTAACTCTTTTGGCAGAAAATGTACAAGATTCTAGATAGGTTGAAAATATATCGTTCTGAGATGTTTTTCTTTTTAGTAGACAGCGGAGAAGGTGTAATTTAAAACAGTAACAACATTAGAAGGATTTGAAAATACTGTTATATTAGTTTCAACCTATTGAACATATTAAAGAAGAAAATAAATTTCTACATCACTACAGTTTGTTGTAATTCAGGTAGAAAATTTTTATTTTGCATAAAGATCAGCTGTCTAGTCATTAACAACCAAA
Source organism: Lasioglossum morio (assembly GCA_916610235.2). NCBI lineage: Eukaryota > Metazoa > Arthropoda > Insecta > Hymenoptera > Halictidae > Lasioglossum > Lasioglossum morio. The sequence goes on along the minus strand of OU744331.1, from coordinate 15,197,527 downwards.
GGTTCGTAGATGAGTGGTGGATTGTACTGAGAATTGTTTGTAGAAATTCTGAAGAAACCTATTATTTTTTTATGCAAGTTAAATCCCGAGGAAGAAATTAATTTGCAAAAAAGAACTTATTCGAAATGATTATATTGATTATATAGGTTGACGTGTGATTTTACAATCTTTGGAACAAAAAATGTTAGTGAGAACTGTTTAAGATTTTTCAACGAATTGAAAATATTCTGGAAATTATTTATGGCATTTTTTAAAACGTTACTAGCACTCCATATTCTAAGTAGACTTATTAGAAATGAAATATATCGGGTTTATAAATTAATGTCAGTAATCAGTATAAAATTTAGAATAAATTTGATTTTAAATTAAAGACGGGTTTATGAGTTATTATATATAATTGGTGTGAACATTTAGTTTCTTGTATGTATTTCATAAACGAACAAGCTAAATAAATAATCTTGCTTTGACTAATGTAATTTCTTTAATTTTTTAAAACATAAAATATCAATCTTCACTAAACCTTTAACTTTTATAATTATGGAGCTGCGTTGACAGAAATTTAATAATATTTTAAGGTGAACCGATACTGCGGTTAAAGAACATTTAAAGATGTAATTACTATGCACGATAAAATAAATTAAGTTAATTAAATTAAAAACGACACATTTATATTCCTATGTAAAATTTTATTTTGAGGAAAATGGAGCTGAAAAATTGAATGTTATTCCATTACTTGTGGAATATTATAGATTTTTTACGGTTGCTGTTAATCTTTTAACTTCCAATTCATAATTTTATCTAGTTGTTATGAGCTGCTTCTATACACATCGAAGATCCCCTGGATCCCCAAACTGATCACGTAAGTGAAAAAAGGAATAAATTAGGCAGTTGCTAATATAAACAGTATACATAGACAGCAAAAAAAATTATTACCCGACGAAATCGTGAAAATATCGTGGACATGTTAAAATACCATTACATCTCTGTTATCTTTTATAATTTACCCTTGTACTGTATGTTTATTGTCTGTACGTAATTGTACATCATATTTATAAGTTTAAACACTGCATTAAAAAACATTGCAAAAACTATTACTAGAGAAAACACTGTATTATAGAAATGCAATAAACGCATTGTAAAATACAATCAAATTATATATCCACATTTACAATGGAAAATAAAGTACAAAACAGTACCAACCATATAAGAATGAAGAAACATCCTTATATTACTTTCGACTGATAAAAGCTATTGGAAGAAAAAATAAACATTTATCCGATTCTTGTTCTTCAGAATTCATGCAGAAAATTTTTGTTTCGCATAAAGATCCGCAGTATATAACTGACATTCGAAATTAAACAAATGTATACACATCTACAGTGGATCTAAATAATATTAGAACATTAGTTTTTCGATTCTCAAAAAATTATCGATATTTAACAGTAAACCTATCAGGCATAAAAACTGGCTATTGCGTTATAAAAATAACATGATTCAATTTATTTACACTTTGCGTAATTTTGATTATAACATATACTTGAATAAAGAAATCTGTCGAACCAATTTTTCATTTGATGCTTAAATGAAATATTATTTATCAATACTATCTTCGTTTAATGATTAAACGAAATATAAAATACTGTTTAGGTACTATTTAGAAAATACTATTTACTATTTACATTTGGATTTAAATATGGAAGATAGATAAAATTTAAAAAAAATAGTATGCTCGAAAAGTGTGTTCTGTTTTTATAAAGTTTCCAGTCATTTATACATATTATCGTTTACTATAAAAAGGATAAAATCCTGTTATCTGCAATACTATTATGTATTTGCAATATCATTATTCTAAGTACTAATGTGTGAAAAATTATTTTCATATATTTCAATGAAATAACTATTTCACAATACAGACTCTCTTAAAATATACATTTGAAATGCTATTTCCATATGTAACTACTATTTAAAAAAAAACTTATTCGCCAAATTTTGTATTACAGGACAAATTAAAAATATTTATAGTCTATTTACTATTTCTACAATCTATTTTTCCCCAACCCTGGGTTAAACACGTATATTATACGGTTCAATGTATGTATGTATACGTATTAGCAGAGAACCCTATATATAGTAAAATTTGTAAAAGTAGAAAATCGAAAATAACAACAGAATTGTAAAATTACGATCGCCAACGAATTAGAAAAAGAAGACAGATCGAAACAAACGCGCCCGTGACAAACACGTCTGTCAACGATTCCTTATAATGAATACGTTATTTCTATAAATATGCTATTCCTTACAATATTAACTTCGATGCCCAAATATTAACCCTTTGTACTCCGAATTATTTTTCGATTCTGTTGCGAACAACTTCCCTACTTTTTTGAGTGTTTTATTTAAAATGTACTTCAAAAGACAGTTCCTTGATTGCTAATTATTTTAAACAATGTTGTTTACTAATTGTATTAAATATAGCTCTCGTACTTTGTTGTATTTCATATTTGTTTTTAGGAAGAGCCAAATACATATGAAAAGCCGTTTTATTTACATTCTTCCTTCTTTGATGTCAAGTCATACTCAACAAAGGAGTGCAAAGGCTTAACAACAGACGAAAAATATAATTTTAATACGATTTAAAGAAAATGTACAATATTCGTGTTTACTAGTTTCTATTCGAAATGTCCATCACGAGTCAGACTCAATATTGAAGAGCAAGCGGTTAAACACGAATCCGGTATGTAGTGTCAAATACTTGTTAGATCCACTGTATATTGACTTTGAAGCCTAAATATTGACAACAGAAGAATATAATGTTAATAGAAATGTACAGTGACTCGAATTAATATTTGAATGATGTAAAAGACACGATAACTTTTCAAATATCGTACTATACGATTTGAACATTTGACACAGATCCACAATACGTATTTTTTAAATTTTCAATATAGGCCCACATAAAAAAGTTGTAAAATGCAACTTTCAGTATTTTTTCTACAATTCCAATCAATTGCAATTTTTGGAAGAACTTCTTCTCACATCATGTAGCAAACTAATTGCTATAGCTTCCCAACAAAGTTTAAATCGTATAGTATTTAAATTTAAAAAAAAATAAAAAAATTGTATAGTACAATATTAAAAAAGTTATCGTCTTTTTTTTAGCGTCAGAATATTAATTCGTGTCACTATAAAGCCGGGTTGGGCATTAATCAATTAAAATTTAAACCAAGCTTGATTAATTAATATGTACGATTAAAAAAGTAATCATTGAAAAATCGACGGTTGATTCAATCGATTGATGAAGTTAATCGTCAATCGTTGATTAAAAAAAGAAATCATCGAAAAATCGAAGACTGATTTAATCAAATGCTGAAGTTAATCGCGACACGGTCTATCAATAAATTGTAATAAGGAGGGAGAGAGAGACAGAGAGCGGAGATGGAGAATTGATAGAAATATATCTCAAAGAAAACTCAGTTTACATTTTTTTCAGTATGCATACAGTTTTGATTCCGTATTTCATTTAAATATTTCTTTTACAATTGAAAAGAATGTAATCGTTAACCGCAATTAAGTCTAGAGTAGGAATTTAATTGTTAATTGCGATTAACGATTAAAGTAGAAATTTATTCGTCAATCGTTGATTAAATTTCAGAGTCACCACGAAAAATTGCATTACCATTATCCAAAGTGTTGTTTACATTATTAAATATGTTGCTATCTAATCAACTAATAAACATTTAAATATTGAATGAGATAATATACCAATTTCATATCTATAAAATGAAAAAAAACATATAGAATTAAAATATCTCCGAGCGCAGAGTGATATTCGTGTTTACTAGTTCCTATTTGAAATCCTCGTGAGGCGTCAGACACGATATCGAAGAGCAAGGGGTTAATCACGAAATCGAACCAGAATGAAAAGCGCATGAATGCATCATCTCCGGTGCAAAAGATCCGTGAGACTTGGGCTCTAGTTCGCTTAATTACCAGCCTCTGATGAAACGCCTATTTCAGATTAAGAGAGATCTGGATAAACCTTTTGCTGGACGCCGGTGTGTTTATACTTTATACGTATCTTTGTAAGGTGACGTCACCGACACGGACGAACGAATGGGAGGATAAAACCGGACTGACTGGTGGCGTTCTCCGAACGGGAGGTTCACCACACCGCGACCCACGATCGGAGATAATCTCGTGGAAACGAGCAGAGAGGAAAAAAAGGGAACAGTGAAAAAGAAACGTGAAAAATAATGGCGGATCTTTAGTCCGGTCCACCAAAAATCACGATTCCGCTGAGAGCCGATCGTTCGATGTATCGCGCCGCGCCGTGTCGCTCCGTAACTATCAGGTCGCCCGGTTGGCATCGTGGACAATGTACGGTATTATCGGTATCGGTAGCATTATGTCAGGCTAATTACACGTTATCTCGAAGCCGGCGAGTTCGCTGGTAGAGACCGATTAACGAGCGACACCCGGCCACTTTAATGCATGCGCATACTTTTATTTTTTCTTTAATTGGGTTCAACGAGTAAAAACATCGATTCCTCGAGCCGAGTCTCGACGATGATAGCAGACAACGGGGAAAGTAAACGTGGGCTAAATCCGCGCTGAAACCGGAGTCGTGTGCGAAATACCGATTATTTCGGGATCGAGGATTTTTTTCGTCGGTTTTCAAGGCTGCGGACCGATGGGCCGAGGAACAGACCGAGAAAAGAAACCGAGCTGGAGAACGAGGTCGGTCGAGGAACGCAGGAATTCTGCTGCGCCTATGGTTATTTTGTCAATCTCAGATTGACAAGTAGATCCGAGTAGAAAAGTAGAAATTAGCCGAAAGTGAAAACAACGCGAGAGATGGACAAGTTCGAATGGTTCTTTTCTATTCTGAAATATAAATTTCTTGATACATTTGTTGATATCTCTCTTTGTATTAGGATCACTGTGCAAGCTGAATAGGATAGTTTGACCAGTAGATTTTCGCGAGTACTCTACGACGTGTTTCGTATTTTGAGGAAATACAAATCTAAGCGTAGAGCTGAATTTGTTTCGGACAATCACCTAAGTCGACCCACGTTCAAGCAGTGACAAGCACAACGTAAACCGCAGCAGGAGCAACACTCGCGTGACACATGTCACAAACGTGTCACAACACCGGTCGACCGGTCGCAGAAGCAAGCCGACCCGAGACTGAGCCGTCGGCCGGTTTCGAATGCCGCCGAACCCGATCGGCTGCGGACGCGAATCGCCGAGCGTAACCGAACAGCGACGAGTTTCGGCGAACATATACGGAAATCGACGGGGACTAGTCGCCCGCGAGATTCAAAACCATCTAGATCTTAACCCTTTATTTAAGGACGGGACGTATAAGTCCCGTAAGTTTCCTCATGGTACTGTATTTATCTAACACTAAAACTACCGAGCACTGAAAGCGATTCAAATATTTTAACTGATAAAAATGAGGCTCTATTTATTTAGATTTCGTGCAATTTTTATCGCAACGTGTGCTTGGATAAAGAAATTTATCGAACAATTTTCCATATAAACAACATCATTATTTCAATAATTATGAAATTAAGTGGAAGGTTTAGTGTTAAACGCTTTCAGACCCATTGGAACTTTTATGGTCACTTCTGTGAAGTTAGTTTTTCAATTCGCTACTTTGGAAGAAAATCGGCACAAATCGAAAACCACTAGTTTGGAGAAAATCCGATTTAAAGATTTAACCAAAGTTCAATTGAATATCACTTATATCCATAAAATCACTTTTGAGGATCTCTAGGGATTTTTTAACTAGATCCTCCAATATATATATAAGGCTGATGTTAATTATTTAAATTCGTTAATAACTTATAACATTGTAAATATAATGATATTGGTAACAATTTTTGGACTCAATTATATGATCTTTCTTCTATGTAAACAATTTATCGAATACAATTTTGCTATTTTGTTAAAGACAAAATGATAACGTTCGAAACATGTATAATAAAACAACAACTTCACATTGGTGAGTGTTGCCTGAATGTTGCCTCAGTAACCACAATCACATTAGCAAAAAGTACATACTTAGTGGTAACTTTTGTATAGCTTTTTTTTCTTAACCCTAAGGGTTTAGACATGTGAGACTTTTCATTAAAAAAATATATCATTTTTTCATTTTGATTATTACATAAGCGGACAGTCGCAATTTTTTGAGTTATGTCGGTTTTCTTCCAGAGTAGCGAATTGTTGGATAGCAGCATAAGCTTGTTTCTTTTTGGAAGCTTGCTAGAGAGTTAGAGACAAGTATATAAGATGATGTAAGGCCAAGATTGATGCCTAGAAGATGGAAAATCGTCCATGTGTTTGCATATGTACATATATAAAATACTTATTTGTTTTGCATGTTGGTAAATTATAATTTTTAGTTATTATTATTAATTATATATAATGTAAAATTTGATATGTTATGAAGTTTATGAGTCCATATTATAAAATTAATTTTACAACGTCAATCATGATCCGCAATCTCCTATCATTCAAGGATTTTTCGTGCAACGCATACTTACTTTGGAGGTTGTATGAGTGAACCACCCTGTATTTTCAGTTATGTAACGTTTCGTATGAATGAACGAGATATGTACGGCTTGTACAACTTTTTTAATTATAACATATTATTGCAATCAAATTTATTATCATTGCTTATTTTTATACATATTTGAAAGTAGTGAATGAACTTTCTGCAAAATCAGTTGCATAAGTGTAAATTACAAACTGGAATTGGACGAAGATCAAACACTTTTTTCTCCAATGTTTTAGTGAATTCTACATGATTCAGAGCGGAATTGGATACTCAGAATATTGCTTATTAATATTAATATAAATATTTAAATTAATCATCTACATTGATACTAATATTAATATTCTCATATAATTTGAAGTATCAACTTCAATAGTTTAACTTCAACTGTTTGCACATTGGAGTTTAATTCTCTCCTTCGTGGAACATTGCAATAATTAATGAATAACGTGATTTATCCTTTACAATATTACGTAATTACTTACAATACTTACCAACAGATTTTTCCTTAAAAAATGCTCTTTCTCTCATCGCAAATTACAATTTTGTACTGTTTGTTGCAAAAGTATTCTTACCGATTTAAACACACACGAGAGATTATTATATCAAACACTTTATTTACAAAATTGACGAAGAAAGCCATGCGTAGTGTAAAACTGTTACAAATACAACAATAATTAGCGGCAATTAGAACTGTCATTCTAAATAGAAATAATTGTCTTCGATTTTCGAGTTAAATGTTAAGGTGTTAACTTATCTACGATAGTCGTGCTTGAAATACGTACATAATATTGTGTAGGAATGTATTCAATCCGATACTACTGATGATTATACTGCGAATTTTTGCGCAAAATAAATATTGTCTGCGTTAATTACGAAAAATAGGGATTAAATCCTCTTAACAATATCAATTATCGAAAATCACATTGGTGTATTTGCACCTATTTTTGTCACAAATGCATAAAATTCGCAGTCTGGTGATGGTACTTTCATGCATTAAATATTATTGTTTGTGGTAGATAAATTTACGTTCAATGAAACTTAATTTTCTTTCGCGATACGACTCCCATTATTCGCTATAACGTTCTAAAACTAATCTACCGACTTCGTCAGACTATTTATTAACCTTAACTGTGGCGATTGCAAGCAACAACTGATCTGCAATCATCAATTACTTTCACAGACGCACTTCTGATGCATAAGAAAAGTAAAACTATACCCCTAATTTAATTACTACAATGATCTTAGCATCGCCTAAACAAACACTTCAATTTCTCACAATTATTACAACCGACAGAAAAATCGAGAGTTTAAGAGGACAGTCTCATGTGAACGCCGCAGAAAACAATTTTCGCGTATTTTTTTTCAAAACGATGATTTAGCTACTCGTTCGTCATACAAAACAATTTCTTATACAATTTTAATTACTTGTCTACTAATACATATAATATTTTTCCAGCGGTTCTAGAAAGTTCTGCTCGTAAGTGGCGCGCGATCATCACTACAAACCAATATGGCAGCGTGCTTACTTGTCAAAAACACTGCAAATTTCTCAACTTTAAGCGACCATAACTTCTAAACCATTGACGCTACAGGATCGAAACTTCAATGTGCAGGTTCCGCGGGTATAAATCTACTGGATCACATTCTAAATCTATATAATTAAAAATTAAATGCTGTTCGTTTGTAAGCGAATCAGTTGAGATCGGCTGGACCAATTTGGCTATATTTTTTTTTAATGTACGTAATAGTCCGAATAAGGTTTTTAGGGAAAGAAAAATTCGAAAAATTTCCCGGAAAAATTGAAAATTTCCCATTGGTGTGCATCTGAATTTACTTCTCCTTAAATTGATATACATGGACACAATCATTAATAGATGCAATGATCATTAAAAAATATGTTTTTTCTTTCATTTTTACTTTGTTTGCACATTTCCAATAGCTTTTCACAAATTCACAAAACGATCACGAATAAATTTACAGAAATTTTGATAGGACAAGTCTGTCGGGTCAGCTAGTACATAATAATTTACAGAAGAGTGGCAAAAATTTGAAGTCCAGTAAAGTAAAGAAGAATACAGTAAAGTTTTGAAGAATGCAGTAAAAAATAACTCGATGTCCTAATCAGACTGCCCCCTTAATTCTAGACATGGATGCACAGAAATCACACATACTGCTAGGAGCAGCTAGCTTGCATTAGACAGCGGCAAACAACGTCGATTCTCGTTAACACTGGAAAGCTCGATGAAACTCTGCTGCACGGAGTAACGATCGAAGCATGCAGCCTCGTGGCTGCAGTTGCAGCTGCAGCAACATTTGCCATTGATCGACGGGTCGTCTATCGGACTCACCTTCCTCGCGTTTTCGAGGAAATCTTGACCCTCCAGACTGTCCTCCCGTTTCGTCGGTGACATTTCGATCCCGCTGTCTTCGTGATGTCTAGTGTACTCTTTCAACGACAGCGTCATCTCCTTCGTGGTGTCCACAGGCATCACAAACGGTTTCGATTCTTCGGTCTTGCCACTGATTTTGATGCACTTTATCGTGCGTTCGCCGTCGTCGGTTTTTGTTGATAATTCGTCTCTGCGGCTGTACAATTCGCCTGTCAAATATAGTTTACAATAATTATTCTGTGTTCGTTGAAATGCAATTGTATATAAGGTCGATTAGCGCTCGATAAATTGGTAGGTACAGTAAGCCTTGATCTAAGAAAACGGAAACTGTAGGATCTATGAAAAACGAATATCCCTTCCTCTGTAAAGTGTAAACATGCCACGTAATCCGATACGGGCTCGGGTATATCGGTGTGAACCACTATTAATCCAATTAGAAAACTTGTTTATTTTTCATTATTTTTATATGGGACTTTCTCCAACTTATTTCTGGCATTTTTCTGATTAAAATGATACTAAACACGATATCATTTCAACTGTATTTAGTGGCTCAATCGACGATGAAAGTTTCGAACGCAACGAAGAATGCGTATGGGACATTCTTTGAACAGGGTCGGTGACAGCGACTCTCCTAGTCTCTTTCCTTCCCATACGCTGTCCTTCCTTGCGCCCGAAACTTTCATCATCGATTGAACCACAGAAATGGCCGAACATTTGGAGAATTGCAATTTTTATCACTTTTGAACGTTTATAACTCGTAAACCAATTAACCAATTTCAATGAAATTTTCAGAGCGTATATAATTTGTACGAGTTGACCAAACACATCTTTTAAATTTTCGTTATTGGCCCAGCTAAAAAAGTGGAAAAAAACGATTTTTACTATTGTTTTTCACAATTCCGACCAAATACATTTTTTACAACATATTTTTTAGACTTGATTTATTAAACTCATTCTTCTAGTCTTACAGAGAAGTTGAAGTGGCTTGGTCCGTTCATAAAAAAGTTGTCCTGATTTAAAGTGTGTGTGATGTTATGCTACTAACTGTATATGTAAGTAATTTATAAAATGTGGTCTCTATAATGACGAACGCCTAGGAGATTAAAAATGAGTTTGAATATTTTGTAACTCTAAAAAATTTGCACTATATTAAGTAATTTATAAAATGTGCTCTCTATAATGACGAACGCCTAGAAGATTAAAAATGAATGAATCTCACTTTTCGATCCAAGCTCCGTTTCGTGATGATGTCCATTCGTTTTCTCATACGGTTCCGGTGTCACGATGCGTTCAAGATCTTTGATTTCTTTAACATCAACGTTTTCACGATGATCTTGCACAGTGTTAGATATCACTTTGTAAGATGCGATTCCTAACCGTGTATCATGTGATACGCGCAAAGTTGTCGTTTCCGTGACTTCCTTTACGATTTTTCCGGATTTGTCCTGTGGCAAAAAATATCGTAAAGAAACAATTTAATTATAAGAAGCAATGTTATTTTATCAATTTTACTGCCCACAACTGCCTACTATCTTAAGTGTTTCATTTGAAATTTACTTGAAAGGGTAGTTCCTTGACTGCTACTTATTTTAAACAATTTCGTTTACTAATTGTATTAAATATAGCTCTCAAATTCCGTAGTAACTTATATTTTTGGAACTTCTATTTGTTAAATGTAAAATTAATGTACGTAAAGAGAGAATCAAGTACATATAAATACTTGTTTCATTTATATTTTTCTTTCTCTGGAGTGCAAAGGGATAGTAAACTAATTTCTCAAATTGCAACTGATTCTTAATATTAACCTTCAGCTACTCGCTCACCACCTTCTACATAACTGTTTACATGGAACTTTACATGACTCGAACATAAATAAATTGTTATACAATAAAATAACTACTTTAATGCAAAATAAATGTTTTGTAATGTAATCAGCGCCTTTGTTTATGCTTGAAACATTAAATTTAATGTTTCAATATAATTCATGTACTAACTTATGTTATCTTTTGTAAACTATTTAAAAATTATATTTGACATGATGACACGTTTGCTCATACTCTTAATTCTTTTCTTTTTATAAAGAAATGCAATTGTTTAAGTTTGTATACTTAACAAGATTGCATAATCTATTTCTATCAATTTACAAAGTTATGTCAAACCTATAGATAATGCAGATGCAGAATAAAATTGCCAACTCTTTTAAAAACAAATTAAATAGGCATACTAGATATTTTATAGAAATTAATAGTATTTTAACGGATGATATTTCTATTAACGAAATAAGATTCTGATATAATCATTTATTAATATTTTCGATAAATCAACACAATAACTATGAATAACCCAATCAACACAATATTTGAAAAATTAATGTCGAAACAAAATGTTTTTTACGACATGATTAAATTAGTTATCATCTTTTAAGTATCACGTTTCTGTATTTACGAATTTCTCTATGCTATACATTATTGTTTGTAATAAAACGTTCTGAAACTTATACAATCGTAATAACATACTAAATAAAATCGCTCAGATTATAATTGTTTAATACTTGACGTACCTCCACAATCTTTTCCATAGTAACAAATTTTTCAATTTTCCTTTCCTCATTCTGCTCACAAATTTCTGGTTTTGAAACTTCGATCAACGTCGCCGTTTTCTCTAATTCAGAAACCTTTGGAAGTTCACTTTGCCTGATTACAGACGATGACGTCGCCGCGTCAGCAGTGGTAATTTTCGAGTCTTCAATGTTCCACCTGTATGAATTGGGAAAACAAGAAAATTTGTTATTACACATTATTCTTAAACAAATTATCTAGAATGTTACGTTACTGCATAGATTATTATGACTGACTTTTCACTAGGTATAATAAGTAAAAATTCCCATTTATTTCAAGGAACTAGTAGGCACTTTAATTTTGTGTTACGTTTGCAACATACTATTATAATTAGACTGCGGATTTTATACAGTTATGACTAGACAGCGGATTTCATGCATTTATAGCACTATGAGTAGGTGTAATTTAAAACATTAAATACGTTAGACGAATTTAAAAATACGTTTATATTATTTTCAACCCATTGAACATATTAAGAGAGGAAATAAACTATGTCACTCCGGTTTCTTGCAATTCAGGTGGAAAGTTCTTATTTTGCATGAAGATCCGCAGTCTAGTTATGACAAAAACGTATTACTTTTAAATGCACATGCTATAGTATAGAGCACATGATAGTACCGAAAGCACAAATTTTTTTATTACGAAACTGTACATGCGCTACATATTTAGGTAATTGACACATCGTCAATGAATTATTTATTTGAAAACAGTATTCAATGTCATTCTTTGATCATCATTACTCCACAATATTAACTATAATGATCCTAGAAACATTATCTACTTGAAGAATAGTATCCGATCAAAGCTTTATTTTTAATTTAATTAATAATCATATTGATTGTTCCTCTCTACTTGCGCAAATCAACTTTTATGTACGGGAACGTACATTGAGAACAAGAGCGGGTGTTTAAACAACTAAAGCAAAAACTACTTATGGATTAATTAATCCAATGAACTGCATTATTGCAAAATTATGCACTATTTGTAATCGTATTGATTTTTTCATTGAATCTTTACAAAATTTTAAAATGCAACTACGCAGGATTATATGATAATACCATATCAATTGTATCATTATTATTTCTTTTTTTGTGCATGTCCCTTCTTTGTTATTAGACGAGTAGTCTTGTATCTTTCTCTTTTTTTATTGTAAACACTTATGAAAAGGACTTCGTCCGTCTACAATAAATAATAATAATAATAATAGTATTTAGTTTGAAATGCACATGCTGCAGTGCACATGACAGCAACAAAAGCACACATTTTTATAATACAAAAATGTACATACGCTACATATATAGGTAATATATCGTCAATGAATTATTTATTTAAAAACAGTATTTACGTTGAAATGCACAAGTTGCAGCTCACATAACAGTAACAAAATCACACATTTTTTGTTGAAAAAATATGCATTCGTTAAATAATTAGATGAAGAATTATTGACGATCACGACCTCGGTTGCATCGTAATATTTTCTTTCTGTATACTCTAGTATTCTATGTATATTCTATGTATATCATACCAAGTATCGCACACGGGCGTCATGGTTGCTGGAGCAGCAAGGTCTTCGCATTCTGGGGACGTGACGAAGGATTCGCTCCTTGAACAACCTGTTGGAGTTGTCGAACACTCGGTAGCAGTCACGTAACACTCCACGTTAGAATCATCGACTACACTTTCATCGCAAGACTTGTCGATAATATCCTGTCACAAACATAAACATTCTAGAGATTCGTATTACCGCGTTACTTAACACTCGGAAGGCGTCCGGTTATAATGAATGTTTTGCCCGACGTTTTTCGTTTTGAATCTTGTTAAATGCGTCTAAAAGAATTTAAAAATACAGTGGGTGTACAAACTGTTCGTACACCTTTTAAAATAGAATAACTTTTTTATAATTGTACCAAACGACCTGAGTTTTTATAATCAATTAGAAGCATTGGTTTACGAAATGATAAAAAGATTTTCCAAACATTACAATTTCAAAGGTTACATGCAAAAATAAAAAAAGGGATTTTTAAAAATTCTTGAAAATTTAAAATATATGTTTTGTAGATCTGTGCTAGTTATACACATACTGAAAGATGTACGATTCTGTGGATTTTAAGCAGAAATTGATCAAAAGTCTTGTAAAATTACGATTTTTCACCATTTTTAACCGTTTGTAGCACGTGTGCATGTTAATTGATTTCGATTAAATTTTCATCATGTGCGTAACTACTACAGATCTAGAAAACATATATTTTAAACTTTCTTTAAGGATCCAAATAAAAAAATTTTCAAAATCCCTTTTTTTATTTTTGCATGTAACCTTGTAAACTATTATTTTTTTCGTTTTAAATCTTACAAGTACATATTTCCTTTTGTTTTTTATTTTATATGTTTTAGTCCGTCTTAAAAATGTAGTATATTAAACATTTTTTTAAATTTAAATAATTATTTCCGTTTACGAGGCGTAATTTGCATTATTCGACAGCATAATTTGTATTATTCGGAAGCACAAGCTGCGCACGTAGCTACGGGGTTTGCACTCCAAATTCATCCAATTTCACCTTCTTGTAAATCAGTTTATTTCTTTTGGCAAATTAAATTCAACCCTGTGAAAATCACTTTCACCCTTTTGCAAATCAATTTCAACCTTATTTATATAGATGTAATTATATGTCTGCGAGAAAAACATAAGACTCGATACTCAATACACTTCAATAAATACATATGAACTTTCATTCTTAAAATTTATACATACAGAGAATATACATATCTATTGCACAGTTTCAATACATTACAAAGTTAATGAATTGGTAATTACTTTAAAGTAAGTAATTGATGTATATCTTTGTAATAAATAATATTTTTACAAAACATCCGTCGCTCATAACCATAGCAGTTAACGCGACGCAAAACTAATAATAATTACTTAAAAATAATTTATTCGTAAAACTAAATTGATTTGCAAAAGGGTGAATTTGGAATACGAAACCTGTAGAAATACTTTATTTGTAAAAAGTTGAAATTGATTTGCAAAAGGGTGAATTTAGAATGTTAAATCCGTATTTTCATGAAGCTGTGTCAGCTACACACTGCCGGATAATGCAAATTATGCCTCGTAAACGTAAAAATAGGATTTTTGAGGGCGAGCGTGGCCTAATCTTTTATCTAGCGCTTTTAGCTACTGAAACCACATCTTCATATTATCGAGAAATGAGAAGACGCATCCTTGCAATCGTGGAAACGAGAGTCTACCCCCATAAGGGTATAGGCACACTTGTTCCTATGCTATTTACCAGTGTCATCAATCTCCGCGTGGAAAGAAAGATTTTTGCGTGGTAACACTGATAAACATACATATATGTATCAGCCTAACGCTTCAGTTTTGCTATGATTCCGCGTTTTTTTCTTTTTTTATTAATATCTTTGTTTGGATTCAAGCCCTATCTGGCCCTATATATTTTTGTTGTTATGATTCGACGTTGACAGTCCTGACTAGGCGCCATCTGCTCCAACTAGCTTAATTAAAATTGGCTCTAGACTTGCTATAGACTCTGGCTTCATGAATGGAATATGGGGAAATTGAATGCAATCACGGGCATCTGTTATTTGTCCTTATACGAGCATATTTTGAGCTGCACAAAGGTTCATTTGATAGCGGAAGGTTAATTGCACCGCGCTGTGCCCCATCTTATGAGTTAAAAAAAGTCTTTTTTGTGACAGAAAACTAAGTCCAAAGTAGAGCGAAAATCGAGAAAAAACAACCACAGATTCCGATGTATTTTTCTATCACAAAAAGACTTTTTTGACTCATAAGATGGAGCACAGCGCGGTGCAATTAACCTTCCTCTATCAAATGAACCCACGTGCAGCTCAAAATATACTCGTATGAGGACAAATAACAAAAGCCCGCAAACCCATGTTTCGACATAAAATCTAGTAAGATTCTAGTTACTTGCTAGTTATGTCACGTGGTGTGCCTAACCCCTTAAGGTTTAAAGGTACCTTCAAACAATGATTTACAGAAGCACAACTTAACAGTAATTCACTATTAAAGATCTTACCTCTGGAACGTCTTCTGCCTGCTTACTCCCACCAGCATCCGAACCACGATTCAAAGAAGAATCCAGCCGATCACTATCACTGCCAGCAGCACTCTTCTCGGCAGTCTTCGCAGCAGTCTGCACGACAGGAGACGAAACTCTTTCAACCCCAATGCAACTTCCATTCGCCGATGCTGCTGGCGCCGTCGAAGATGAAGATGGCAATGCTCCCTTCGCTGTCGTGGTCGAGAACGTAGACACGGATCTCGGTTGAAATTGCGGAGCAGGTGTGGAGGAGCTTATCATCGGAATCGAAGGTGCGTTTGCGGTAGCAATCGACGAGATTCCAACAGAGATCGGTTGCACCGATGAGGATGCGGCGGAGGTAGAGGTGGGCAGAGAGAACAAGGACGAAGTGGAGGACATGACTGATGATGACATTGGAACTGGCCGAGTCCTGGCGCCCGCCTCGCAGAGTCTTGCGTCCAGCTTCTCAGCGAGCCGCGTTACTTCCGCCAGCCTTGCTGAGATCGCCTCCACTGCTGTCAAGTTACTGACTTTGCCCGAGGCATCCTCGGCTTCAGACATTCTAGAAAAATAAATTTCCGTCGTTCAGTTCCAGCTATTAATAGAGTTTCCCTAGACAGAGGTCCGCCGGCACTGCGAACGATACATCGCCGCGTGCTTACTAACATCCACGCTATCAGCCAGCCTCCACGGACGTCTGTTTAGGGTTTCGATCACGACTTGGAGGAGCGACTTGCTACCGACGCGACGGGAAAAAGTGTTTGAGAAAACACGGTCACTGGAGGGAACCTAAGGGACTCCTAACCTTACTGATTAATGGCTAGACCCCGAACTATGTATACACTGGGGTAAATCTTATTTTTCAACTTTGAAATTTCGAACACGCTGCCTCCCGAACTTGTTCCGTTTCGTGAAAAAATTATACAAGGTGTCTCAGCCAAAGCAGGCCACCTAAATATCTCCTTTATTTTTAATGACACGAAAAATATTTATGGCATAATTTAAATGATATCGAGGGAGGAATATCATAGAAGAACAATCGTTTTACTTTTTCATAGTTTTTTTTCAAGATCGTCGTTATTTATTTTATTGGGAAAATTGTTTTTTTGTTATTCCATCTTGTAGCGGCTGAAAAACTACATTTGAATATGCTGAAGTCATTATCTTCGGGTGACCTTGACTCCAACAAAAATGTGATAAAATTTTAGGATAATATTAGGATTACATTTGAACTTACTGTTTGTGTTAGAACATTATTCGATTTACATTATCAAAGGATGAAGAAAGTGGAATGCATCAGATTTGTATTTTTCTCACTTAAAAACAAGCTTCAATTGCTGCAGAAATTCCAAGATAAAAGATTCATACGCGTATAGCGCCATCAAGCACCCGGCCATATTTAATAGATAAACGTAAAAAATCAAATAAGAACACAGTAAGTTTGGGAAAAGGATTCCGCTGTTTATTCGAATAGTTCTGGGAATAGTACATGCGTTATCACGAATTAAGTATCTAATACTTTAACTGCAATAAATCTATCATGTACAATAAATATACTACATAAAGATATTGTTTGTCATTATATCTTATAATAATACTGGGTGCTTCTTTCTTTTGCACAGTGGTGTATGTAAGTCGCGTGGCACTACGAAAATTTACTAATCATTTTTGGTACCTAACACCCGAAACTTCAACGTTAGTCTTTTTTACGTCACTATTCTACATTATATAATACAAAAAAAACATATAGTTGTGGGATTATTCGTCATATCTGGTTAACTTCATCTTTCACAAGAACTGGATATACTTCTGTACTTTATCATTCTTAGATTTTTCGGGCACTTTCGGTAGCCAGATAATCAAATGATTCGAACAAAATTAATTAGTTTTTAGTTGACTACAAAAAGAGTATAATAGTTTAATTTCATTAAGTGTTACTATTGATTTCTTTAGTACATAATATTAATATTGCTTACGTCAAGGTGAGTTCAAAGGCCTAGTATTATATGACCTTGAAATGACCTTAACAGTAACATCTTAACAGTAATGGTTGCTTGAGTTGTTGATATTTTCTTCGAGAGATAAATATCTTCACCAAGTATCCCATTAAAAAAAGTAACAATTTCTTTTTTTAATTTCATTTATTTATAATCATTTGATGTTGACTGATATGTAAACTGCTATGAATGTAAATTTATTTATTATGCAATGTGAAAAATATATATACTGATTTATTTGACGAGTCTGTTCCGAAAAAGTCTTGTAGAATTGTAAGTGTTAGGAACCATTGTACTGGACACTGACTTAATTGTTATGTGATGGACGTGCTAAATTTTATCATGAAGGATGATTAAAGATCCATCGGTCAGCTGTCGCGGCGATAATTAAACGTAGCGAGACGGATTCAGAAAACGTCAAATTTCAAAATTGTTATATAATGGACAGTGACAGCGCCGCAACGAGGCGTTGTGGACCAGATGGTGGTTCCAATGTGGGGCGTAGTTCTAATTTCGGTGGACCAAGTGCCGCCGAATCTGCGGAGCATTACGTTTGAGCGGCATTTTCAATCTTTACTGCACACAATAAAATTCTGCGCGGTCTTCGACATGCCGCGTCACTTTCTATCATCGAAAATAGCTTTTCGATTGCTATTTTGATAACTAATAACTAGAGTACGGATGCTTATGCAACATGAAAATTCTTTAGATCAGTTACAGCAACGAACTGTTCAATTAAAATTGATTACATCTCTTAATAATTTTAATGGATTGAAAGTAATATTGGAATATACATGTTTAAATGGTTCTGCTGTTTTATATTGTGGCTATCAATTCTTTTCACAAATGCGTAAAATCTGCAGTCTAATAATAACCACAAATACGCTCTACTGTCTAGTTTATGGATATAAAAATTTGAATACAGTTCGCTGTATAAGAAATTTAAAATAATCGTTCTATGTTTGTTTACGTTGTATTTCACTTTCTTTCGCGTGCGCATACTCTTACTAAAAAAAGTAATGCACTTTTTCTATTTTTTTGTTTTCGAATTATATTGTATTATACTTCTAATACAAAAAGCACATCAATCATGAGCTCTGTTTATAATTGCAATTACGTGCAATTAATTTTCAGTGTCAAAGTAACACTTTTGATGATTTTAGTATGTTCGTTACTATGATCTATTTCGGTAATAGTTTTCGTAGTTTTTGGTTTTTTTTTAGACGCAATGAATACTTCTCTAAAATATGAATATGTTATTGTATGCTGTTTCAATTACATTTGTTACGAAACCAGTGTTACCGGCAAGACAAATGAAATCACCATAGAAATTTGTTAGATCATCTGCGTATCCTAAGCAGGAGAAAAAATGTAATGTGAATTCTAAAACAATCAACAAGAACATCGATTAATAACTCTAATTCCACCAAACTTGAATTGAATTTGTTGATCAGAAAGTGGTTTATTGGAAGGAGATACATACGAAATATATAAACATTTACTTTACGAAAGGATTAGTAATGGATTAATTATTGAATCCTCTCCATTAGAAAATACAGATTTATAAATAGACAACAAATTGACGACTTTACACATTCCACTTATGAACAAAATAGAAATGATTAGTCTAATGTTTTGATTTCTCACTTTTTTCACGTTTAATGGTTCATATAAATTAATTGACGATGAAGGATTTATTAACAGATAATAAATTTCCACAACTAATCTAACATAATAAATATTAATATTGTTTCTGTTTTTAATCATTTAAATGTTCGTGTCCTATCTCATCACGGAAAGTTATTGTTAATATTCAGTGGAATATATTTAGAGATGGACAAATACTCTAATTAATATTCAATTTAAACAGATACTATCTCAAATAATAAATATTAATATTGTTTCTATTTTTAACGTTTAAAATGTTCCTGTCCTGTTTCATCACATTAAGTAATTGTTAATATTCAGTGGAACACATTTAGAGATAAACAATTTCTAACAGACATTCAATTTAAACAGGTACTATCAAGTTAATAAATATTATTGTTTCTTTAACTTTAACCATTTAAATACCGGTATTGCATCGTATCACAGAAAAGTATTACCAACCCAGAATCGTTCACATAATTATTCTGACATAACCGCGTGTATCTTCGAAAATTCGATAATTCCGAAAAACGGATGCATAAACGATCGTAAGCACTGTTTCCCTGATTCGATTTGGGGGCAATTTATCTACGTAGTTCGTAGAATGGATCGTAGCCAACCAGTTTTCTCACGACTCGGTTTCAAACCAGAAAGCATCTACACGTGTATTAAAACAAAGTTGATCTCGGAACAACGGTCCGTCTCTGATAAGAGCTTTAAATAAATGTAACAGCTGTTGTGAAAAATATAAAAAGACGAATACACCGATGCAGTTTCAGCTGCGCGTCGTTTATCTTGGCTGGCAGCCAACGAACTATATTTTCCGGATTTAAAATCTCCCAGACTCGCGCAGATTTCTTAGCTCGCGGACTCGAATTCGACATGGAGAACGTGCACGTAACAGTTCCGATGCCCCTGACCGTCCTCATGCTTGGTGAAAATGGAACGTTGGTCCTCTATGAATACAAACGTCAACGAGGAGGAGACACGGTTGACCCATATTTACCTCATCAACGCGTGGGCGTACGACAAAACTCAACGCGGCGCGCATCCATCATCGTTTCATAGTGCTACGCTCGCGAAGAACGTTTCGAATAACTCGAACATTCGGCGTGTTTAACAACTATCGACGACCGGACCAGAAGCCTAGTTGGAGACTTTGACAGGTGATTCGATTAATTTGTCATAGAACTACGTTACTGGAAGCAATTGTTCAGAGATTCGGTCGATTGGAGGACACTTATCCAAAGGTTCCAGGATTCTTGATTCGACAGAGTGACAAGTGGGATCATTGTTAATGGTATCTCGAAACGATGGACTTACATGCACCGATTTCAAGGTGTAGGTGACTCTTCGACGTGCAGCCATGGACTGACACACCGTCTCCGTTAAAAACGGAGGTGGCCGTCGACGTGCCTCGTTCCCCCGCACCTCTTATTACTAGCTCCGGCCGTCGTGCTCTTTCTTTCGACGAGATTATAGTAACTCGCCGGAGCTGATCCGACTCTCTTCGATTCCGCGGATACGTGGATGATGACCGAATTATCCCCGCGTTTTATTGCTTTAACCCGATTGCACCGGATATATCGGACGAGAAAAATTCAAGGATACACGTGTCGATCGAGAAAGTTCGACGACGAGAAGGAACGGTGCCAAATGTTTCGTTTTTTATTTTTTTTGTGAAAAACTACGACATCGGATGATCAAAGTCGTTTGCGGATTGGAACTGACGGAAGTAGTCAGTTGGCGATACACACCCAGTCAAAAAGATAGCACACGTGTGCTATCTTTAATTTCTCACAAGAAGATGTCAACAGTGGTGTCGTCGATTTTCATTTTAAAATTTTTGCTCCCCTACAGTGAAGTTTAATCTAAAATGAATATATTTTACATTGTGTTCTATATTAACTTCTGCGATTTTTCAGACGACTTATTATGTTATAAATATCCTAATTTTATCTTTGAATTTTTATTTAGAAACGCTACGAACTTCCTTTCCAACCTAATATTACTTGCAAGTTTTACAGTTTGCCTTTCTGTACGAGCAACTTCTTTGGAATCTTTCTTTATTGTTTTTCTTATATTTACAAGGAGAAGCCACAGTGGTGAGATCGCCGAACTTTATTTAAAAATTTGTGGGCCCCTAACAAGTAGCCTGTTTAACGTTTATTATTCACTGTGCCAATGAATGTACGATTTGTCTTACGATTGTTATTCACTGAATATATTTTATAATACAAGATTTTTGACTCGTAGAACTGTTTGATTTTGCTGAAAAATCTGTATTAGCTTATAACAATAGTAAGTTAAGCTTGCTTAAACATTTCAAAAAAAGGTAAAAGATTTTTACTACGATTTTTGCTTAGGGTTTCAATAATTGTACAGTTCACTCTACCTGATTTCTCAATCACATTTTAATTTTTTCGGGCTTTATCTGATTTCAGTGTTCTTAGTACGCAACAATATTGATATCTTTCGTCCAATGTGAACTAGGTTTGCTTTCCGAATAATATAAGAACAGCAAAGTACCTATATGTAATTCATTAGCATTCATAAAATGTTTATACTGTCGAAAATATTTGTTTCAGATGTTTTTTACGA
The DNA here is from genome assembly GCA_916610235.2 of Lasioglossum morio. Lineage (NCBI taxonomy): Eukaryota > Metazoa > Arthropoda > Insecta > Hymenoptera > Halictidae > Lasioglossum > Lasioglossum morio. The sequence goes on along the minus strand of OU744331.1, from coordinate 15,175,651 downwards.
GGCACAAAAACTAATTGCACTATTGACCAACGCACCAATAAATAAATAGCAAGATAGAAAGAAAGAGAAAAGATAACATTTTCAGAGAACACGCAAAAAGTATTAGAATAGAATGGAAAATATGTTATTGCATAAATCTATGAAAAAATATCTTCATTTTAGGTTAAACTTCACTGTATGGGACCAAAGTTTTTTAACTTTTTTTATATAGACGCGTCGATTTTGACGAGAAAATGCTCTGACTCAATTTTGACGGGAAAAAGTTCAAAGGCTATACTACAGTCGTCACGTCCAGTGGTAATAATTGATATAATCTTTTTAATTTAATTAATTTAATATTTATTTAACCTCGTAGAAAGATTGATGAACAATAGATTGGTAACTAATGCCTGGGAGAATGTGTAGAGCAACATAATAAGGATGCACTCACCCCATGAACAATGGATTGATCTATAACGGGGATGGCTCCTTATCAAGATAAGTCAGTCGAGTAAAAATCTTAGTGACACTTCCTCTCGTTTATTTAGTCATCTGAAATCCTTACAATATTCTGTATCGATCAAGTCAGTCAGTCATATTAATATTGAGAGTTTGTATTTCTGTTTGGGTTCGAAAATAGTATTTTAAATAGTAAATAATAAATAATCCTATTTATTTTAAAGTATGTGTACAATTTTGAAAATAAAATATTTTATTTGAGGCAGTAATTTTTGAAAATGGTATTTTATTTGAAGAATAGTGAAAATATTTGGACTTTGTCTTTATTTTCAATTTTAATTTTAACCCTTTGGTTACCCTGGACGAGATATCTCGCGCCCCGATACTTCCCGATAAACGCCTTTTGCGAGATATCTCGCGCCCCGATACTTCCCGATAAATGCTTTTGACGAGATATCTCGCGCCCCGATACTTCCCGATAAACGCTTTTGACGAGATATCTCGCGCCCCGATACTTCCCGATAAACGCTTTTGACGAGATATCTCGCCACCTAGCACCAGTGGTTTGACATTATAGACGAAATATTTTCTGTTCTGTTCGGTCATTTTGTACCCAAGACAACGGAGTACGCAAAGAAACCAGGTATTTTTGTCAGAAGTGTGACGTACCTCTATGTGTAACACCATGTTTTGAAGTTTATCATGTAGAAAGTAAATAAAATTATTTCAATAAATTAATAAAGATTTCATTCATTTCTCCCTTTTACAAATCAGGATATAGTTACTTATAAAATATATTTGTCTATAGTGTTTAGGTGGGGTGGCGAGATATCTCGTCAAGAGCGTTTATCGGGAAGTATCGGGGCGCGAGATATCTCGTCAAGAGCGTTTATCGGGAAGTATCGGGGCGCGAGATATCTCGTCAAAAGCGTTTATCGGGAAGTATCGGGGCGCGAGATATCTCGTCCAGGGTAAGCAAAGGGTTAAATATTATTGCTGAAAATAGTGGTTCGCATTCAATATATTTATGAGTAGATATAGTTTGGTGATAAGATACACTGTATGTTTATTAACAAATCTCAGTGGGCTCAAAAAATACAATATTCTATTTTGTGTTTCAGATTATTATAATAGAAATATTTTATTTTGTGGTTCCGATTGTTAAAATACAAATATATTTTATTTTGGAAATTGTATATCTTATTTAAAATACTATTTTCTTTGAGCAAAATAAAGTCTAAAATATTAAATAGTACTTGAAATATTTGTTTCGTCAAATAGTGCCCACCTCTGCATCATCATCATCCGCAAGGCTACCGAAGTGATCGTGTCCGTTCGTTCCTCCCCTTAAGCGAACCAACTTCACGGTAAATACTAACAATTTATAACAAGATCCCAATATTCTCTATGTATCCGAAAGATGTTTAAAATATATTTTTGTTTATTTATTGTTAAATCAAACTGAAATCATTTTTAAACAACTGACTTCGATTTCTACGATCCAAATCCACAAACAAGGCCAATTAGTTTTAAGAGATCCTTAATTACCCGAACCGAATCCGGTGAATGCAGCTAGGTTCGAAAACTGCATTCTATCCTCTATCTAAACCTTTCAAATAAAACTACCCGTTGAAATGTCCACCTTAGGATATAACATTACCAACAGAATTCACAACTGTAATGAAACTGGTGTTTTTTACTAACAGTATTTTTGAAATAGCATCAAGAATTTCTTCCGAAACGCTTATGATCGCTATCGTACTTGCCGTTGATGGCATAGAGGTTCCTTCAGTCTCGTTCTCAAGAGTCGACCCAGCCGCACCATTCGGCCGACTTCCAGCAGAAGCTTTTCTCGATCGCCCAAGATGTCCCTAATCTCTGCTCTGTCTCGCGATTCCGCTGCTGAATCCTCCGTCTTCAAGGATCGACGCAGGTTGCAAACTGCCTCGATCAGATCACGCAATTTTGAACAGTGCTTAAACAAAATAAATTACCGCAAAATAAATTATCCGCCTTGAAATTCACCTGAAGACTGGATGAATTAAATGCATTTCTATTTCAAACAGGTAATTTTGATTACGATTTTGAAGATGATAAATTTTTATATGAAAGTTGAGCTGCACTGAATTTCTGTTATTTTTATAAAGTATTTTCTACTTATATCTCTTGCCATTTTAAATGGTATTATGGAATATTAAAACCGCAGGTATACATTTAACAATATTATAAGCAATGTTATCCGCCATATTAACAGATTATCAGACCTGGGTAAAAAATATTTCAACTAAGAAATACAAATATTTGCAAATACTATTTTTCACAACTGTGTTACACATGTTTCATTTGAAACAGGAATTTAGTATTAGTTTCAAATGAAACATATATAACAGTTGTGAGAAATAGTATTTGCAAATATTTGTTTTTCTTAGTTGAAATATATTTTACCAGGGTCTGCAGATAAAACATGTATTTTTTGTACGGAAGTTATAATATTCACGCAACATTTATCTAAATAGATATATTAATAAAACTCATGGGAGAGAGACAGAGAGACCATTGTAATTAACATATTCTATCAATGAATTTTATGTTTCGTATATCTATTTTCTGAACAAATTTAAGTAGCAATTGTTCATAGGCAGTGGTCATAATAAATGGAAAACGACTTCTTAAAATAATTATCATTGTGCATACATCTTCAACACTCCGATGAAATACAGCGCAAACCCTCAGCCTGGTCAATTGTTCTTGTCCAACAGAACGAAGCTGCTTCCAAGCCTGTCGTAACTTTGAGAAAAGTACTGTGTTGCTATCCAATGGTAGTCTGCAGGATAATCTTAACACTCGGGCTCCATTCACTAATTGACAGCCGTAGTCGTATGTCCCCTGTAAATTCAAACATCAACGTAAAATTTATGGTATTCGAATTTGAGCTACAATTTTAGTGTAATGCCAAGAACAGGTCTGAGTCAACCCCCCTCCCAGCTGAATGCGGATAGCGGGTCGCGGAGAGCGGGGGTTGACATAAAAAGTATGAAAAACAGGGACCGGAAAGGGCCCTGGGCGGTGGGGTTTAGTGGGTATGGCGAAGACGGAAGGCAATATAATCTCCCCAAATGTCATCTCAGGGGAGAGCCGAGCCCCACACTACCCTCTCCAACCACCATCGAAGGAGAGGGTGTCCGTAAAAGGATTCCTCCACCGCCCTTAAACAATAAAAGCTACGATTTTAGTGACATTAGATAGATATATCAATATTCTGACACATTACACAAATTCCGCCGTTTTTTACAGGCAAAAGTGCCTCGATAAAACACAGCTTCCAATGGACCAACCAACGAGACAGTTGAAATATTGATTATACATAAACAATATATTGCACATTACATATTATATATATTGTATTAGGTTGTCCCAAACGTTTCTTTCGGAATGTATGCCTTTAACGTTGCTAAATAAATACAAACAACGTGATTATCTTTATGTTAATGTTTTAATACTTCGTAACATAAATTTGCATTACGTGCATGAATCGAAAACCAACTTTTGGGACAACCTAATATTTATTTAGCATTATTAAAGGACCACATTCTGAAAGAAACTTTTGGGACAACTTAATATGAATATTACATATTATACATGTTGTATATTACATACATATTATACATACTGTATATTACGTATTGTACATATTGTATATTACATATTAGCGATTGACTAAGAAAAAGAGATCGAATGTTTCGACTCTTTGCCTCTCTTTCTTTTCCATTCATCAACCTTCTTCACGCCTGAAACTTTAATAGTTTATTACACGCGTAATTATGATCGTAATCATATCCTGTTTGGTGGCCCTTTTGAAATGAATGAAACGAATAGAACGATAAAAGTTTCATTAAAAAGACATCAAAAATTTGACAAATTTTGATCTTTTGCTTCGCTTGTGTGTGTCTCACTAATATCCGACCTCTCGCTGCCTTGTTCGTCGAACGTGTTTACCGTTTGACTGTCTCTAAGGGGAAAAGTCGCCCAGAGTTGGGCATTAAACAATTAAAATTTTAACCAAGATTGATTGATGAATGTGTACGATTAAAAAAAGTAATCATTGAAAAATCGACGATTGATTCAATCGATTGATGAAGTTAATCGTCAATCGTTCATTAAAAAAAGAAATCATCGAAAAATCGTAGACTGATTTAATCAATTGCTGAAGTTAATCGCCACACGGTCTATCCATGAATTGTAATAAGGAGGGAGAGAAAGACAGAGAGCGGAGATGCAGAATTGACAGAAATATATCTCAACGAAAACTCAGTTTACATTAATTTCAGTATGCATACAGTTTTGATTCCATATTTCATTTAAAAATGTCTTTTACAATTGAAAAGAATGTAATTGTTAACCGCAATTAACGACTGAAGTAGGAGTTTAATTGTTAATTGTGATTAACGATGGAAGTAGAAATTTATTCGTCAATCGTTGATTAAATTTTTGCCCAATTCTGGTTGCAATTCACACCGCAGTATTAGGGACATTCCTAGTGAGTTTTGTGTTATGTAAATAATGCTGAAGGCTTAATATTTTTTTATTCAAAAGGCACGAGAAATTTCATTTTAACTTTTTATTGTATCGCAGTAGGTATCTAAATAATAATAAAATTTCACTCTAAGCAAATTAAAACAATATAAAGAAAGTACAATCATATGAACAGTCTTTGCTGATCGAGATAGACGAAAAATGGTTAATACATTATGTATGTTCATTTGCGACAGTTACGGAGAGAAGATAATAACGCAATACCTTGGCAGTTTCTTGAAACGACTGATGCTCTTCCTTCTGCATTTGTATTTCGTTCGCATTGCAGCCAATTTCCATGTGATTCTTCAATAGAACATTGTACAAATCGTTCAGCCATTTAACAGCCTGTAAAAGATGTATCGGCGTGTAACAGATCTCTTTCGAAGTATAATTTCAAGAAATCCGTGTGGTCACCTGTTCCGTGTCCACTTCGTAAGTATATATCAAGGCGATTTGTTTCAGGGAGAGTTTCTGCAGTTCAACGCTGTCGTTGAAGATATTTTTCCTTGCGTTCGTTGCATCCAAAATATCTCTGACATTTACTATATCTTCGCCGTAGTCGACTCGCACGTCTCGGCCCAGGGCATCCTTCACAGGCATCGAGAGTATGTCCGATAATTTTTCTCCTTCCTTCACTAGTTCGCATTCCAAAGATTCTAGAAATTCATCACAGACAAATATGAAAAGACTCTACACAAATGAAAAAAAAATCACCGCGTAGAAAACCACGCGCGGCAGAAGTGAAACTTCTTGCAGTCTAGCAATGGACGATGAAGCCATAGCTGGGGAAAATAGTATTTTAAATAGTAAATAATAAATAATTCTATTTATTTCAAAGTATGCGTACAATTTTGAAAATAAAATATTTTATTTGATGTAGTAATTTTTGAAAATAAAATAATTTATTTGAGGCAGTAATTTTTGAAAATTTAAGTATTTTATTTGAAGAATATTGAAAATATTTGGACTTTGTCTTTATTTTCAATTTCAATTTTAAATATTATTGCTGAAAATAATGGTTCGCATTCAATAAATTTATGAGAGTAGAAATAGTTTCCTGGTGACATGATACACTGTAAGTATGTTTATCAACAAACCTCAGTAGGCACAAAAAATACAATATTCTATTTTGTGTTTCCGATTATTAAAATAGAAATATTTTATTTTGTGGTTCCCATTGTTAAAATAGAAATATTTTATTTTGTGTTTCAGATTATTGAAACAGTAATATTTTATTTTGTAGATCCGATTGTTAAAATAGAAATATTTTATTTTCGGAATTGTATATCTTATTGAAAATACTATTTTCTTTAAGCAAAATAAAGTCTAAAATATTAAATAGTATTTGAAATATTTGTTTCGCCAAATAATGCCCATCTCTGGATCAAACGACGCAAAGAAGGACAGCGTATGGGAAAGAAAGAGACATAGTTCAAAGCATTAACCATATTGCAATATATCATTGCGTCGCAAATTTTGATCGTATGTTACTAGACTGCAAGAAGTTTCACTTAAAAAATCCTTGGTCTTGTTATTCCTGCTCGAAGTACAGTAAAATAATCTTCATCGGAAATGATATCATTTTTTTCATAGAATGTATCGATATTCGGATAATCTTCATTTTCTAAAATTCTCAGACTGTTATAGCGTCGAATTTAGGTAGTAAAAATAGGATCTGCTTTCGACATAGACAATAAAATAGTGGTTGATCAGCATGCCATAAATGGAGCTTCGAATCTACATTTTTGTTTTTTACTGGATGTTATTTTTTTGTAACATGTGAATGTGTGATGATGCGTTTGTAGTTTTATGTTTCCTGATGATTCGCGTGATGATACCGAAATCAAGTTATCAATTAACGCTATAGCTTCTTCATAATTGTCACTAAGTGCATATTTGGGAGCATTTTCTATCCATAACAGAATATGCGCGTGAGGACTGCCGCGATGCTGAAATTCAATTCGCTTGAAGTAATGAGCAACTAGATATTTTCCAAACGGAGTGCATTTCTTTGATTGTAGTAATGCCATTATAACATTTACAATTTTATTAAAATAAATTGCACAAGTCGGGGCATCTTCATTAATAAGTGGAATAAAATTTATTCACACGAGGCTCTATTTTCGAGAAAATGGACTTTGAAAATACGCATGTGAACAAATTTTATTCTACATTTTCGACTTATTAACTTCCCGATTTATAGGGAAGTTATTGTAATTACCCCGAAAATCGAAAATCGAATTTTTTGCAGATCTTCACGTTTCATGGTCATTGGAGTCGTTTGAGACTATTTTTATCAAATTGTTAGTGTGTGTGTGTGTGTGTGTGTGTGTGTGTGTGTGTGTGCGTATGTCTGTTTCTATGGTATCAAATTTTTCGTTAACGTTTTCTGAAAAAGTAACAACGCGATCAGAACGATGAATGATGCAATCGATGTGCCCCGCTGTAACTTAGAGCTGATTAGATTTTGGTCCATTTTGGTCAAGTAGTTTTTTAGTTTTTTCGTTTTTTTCGAAAGGAGTTGATTCAACATTGCAATTTATACGAAAGGCGTATCCACCGAAGAAGCAAACGTAACTATATATATATTTAGACATACTTAAAAAAATTTTTTTTTTTTTTTAAATTGCTTTTTTCTAATTATGCAACTAATGCGACGCCATATAGCAAACATTTTGATAAGTAGAAAACTATTGAAATTCCCTGAAAACATATAATCATCTTAAATCGTGCACTAAATAAATAATGATACTAATATACTACAACTAACGAGTCGGGAAGTTCTTTGTGTGGCTCGTGGAGAGTCACACACCAAACAACATCCGTACCACTAACCCTCTCGCGGGGTCGCAATGCGAGCTACAACTCCCCCACCTGCGAAGCTCGCGAAGCGAGCGAGCAACAACCCCCCTCTAGTTTTTTATGTAGTTACTGATCACTCTATAAGTGTTAATACCACTAAACAAAGTATTGTAGATCATGCCACGAAACTGACCATGTAAATGTTGTACAATTCACACAGGAACAATTGTTCAACCTAATTTTCCTTTGATTCCAAATTCGTTGAATGTAGGAGATTTTTATAATTGGCAAGCTAAGATTAGCTAGTGGTTAAAAGATTAGTACGTATTCAGTATTGTATTAATTATTACTATTCTGCGGATCTTTTTGCATTTAAGAAGAAATTGGTTGGGTGAAATATAAAACAATAAAGGATCAGAATAATTTCAGAAGATTGTAATGTTGTTTTGAATGTAACGAAGTCAGTAAGGGATGAAATCAATTTTTATTTTATTCCTGCATCCAACAATCAATGCAGGATATTTTTATTTTGCATAAAGATCGACAGTCTAATTATTACTAATAGAGTAATGGTTTATTCTTATTATTTACCAAGATTCGCTTGGCTCTGCTCCAACTTTAACAGATTCGCGCTAGCCTGAGAAAAGTCGTGAGTTCTGTTGCCCATCACCAATTTATCGAACACTTCGCTGGTTTTGTCGAAATACTGTAACAATATCAACGAAACTTAGTCTCTGGAGTAAAGCTATGGTTTTATCGTATTGTTTTCTTAAGCACATACCTCGGAAACCAGTCTGAAGAATCTCTGCGAAGTAATTAACACGTTCCGTCGCCTTTCAAGCCTGGTTGCGAAGCTTCGACAAACGAAGTCCATGAAATCTCTCTGACATTTCAAATCTTCAGAAAGACGAGTGCTCGGTAAACTATCGATTTTGTGAAGCAGTTCTGCGTAACGACCGTAAGTTTCCTGAAACCGTAAGTTTCCTCTTATTTTAATATGTTTAATCAGTTCGTTTTAAACTTGATTTCATACTTCGTGACCTTCAAAAGATCTTGAACTAGAAAATTTATGATAAAGAATTAAATTAAATGTTCGAAATTATGATCTTGAACAGTAACACAGACATTAAAATGTTTTGCAAGACAATCAATTAATTGCACTTTCAATTGTTACATAAGTATTTGTATTAGCTTTGTTCTTGAAGCCTAATAAAATTTGCATTATGATTAATTTCTTCGTAGAAAGAAAAGAGTACTATTATTCCGCAATTACATTTGCATCGTACAATTACATAGAAAACTAAGTATATGGTTTAAAATTATGCGCAAATAATGGTTGACTATATAGATTTGGATTACACGTCACGACAAAGATTAATATATTAAACCTATTTATCATAATATTTTTTATCGGATCAATTTGCGGTGTCTCGTCTTCAGAAAAAGTTTAATAACTTTAATATTGCTTTCTTTGTAAAATATACAACAATTGTATAACAAGTAGATGATGGTAGATCATATTTAAAATGCTATTTTCATATAGAAGGTGTTCGACAACAACGCTCAAGTGTTCGCAATTCGTCGATTTACTGATTCTACAACACATTTTTAATAATATTCCACTGGTTATTTAGTCCGTGAAAAAATTATTCCACCGACAGGAAAAATGCAAAAAAGTTGACTGCGTAACGTCCCAAGTCTGCCACGTGTGTGGACTCATCAGTAAGTCTGTTAGTGGTGGTGACCTGCCTACAAAGAGAACCCTACCTAACTTTTGTTGAGTGCAGGCACTACCAATAGGCAGCGGCTGTTCATTCCCAAAACTAAGCTAAGGAAGAAACCCTAGTCTAAACCCTGACCATAATACTACTCTATCCCAATGCAAAGCAAAGGTAATCCTAAGCTGACAGACAATGCCTTAGACGCTAGCGTACAAACTCTTGCTCGGAACTGGTATATATACAGATGTCACGTCCGGTGGTTCTGCCAAAGATAATAATTAATAAACTCAATCATATGTAATTTCTGATTTTCTTTTCGTATTTGTTCCATTAATATTGCACGAGAATTATAACGAAGTATAACACCAAATATTATAATTAATACTTGCATTATTGTATTTTATACTATATTGCGAGCGATAGAATTAAGAGAAACCTATTTTAAACAAATGAAATAATTCAAACTATAATATGCGCGAGCGAATAATTAAATCAAACATCCGTTGAAATTATTCATCACTGAAGAATGGAAAAATAGTAACAATAGACTGGTGACTAAATAGCCAAGAGGATGCGTAGAGCCATTTGATCCACCAATATAAAATGAATCGGTAACTAAACATCCGTTCAAAATACAAACGTGAAGAAGAGATTAAGAAGAAAAGTGATTACGAAGAATTGATGAAGATAAACCCACCCTAAGAAGAAGAAGCCTCGAACAAAGGATTGAAAAATCTGTAAAGGGATGGCTCACCATCAAAGCACTCATTATTCACTATTCCTCCTCAGTCGATAGTCGATATTCAGTCAATCATCAGTAAAATCAGTGAGAAATAGAAAGTCGAGTTGAGTTCAGTTGAGTTTGGTGAAGTTTAAGTGAAAGGCGTGTACACCCGCCGGGAAAAATTCGACTATAAAATTATCAAAAAAGCGTGATTAACCCGCTGGAACAACAGCAGCCACAACAATAGCAACAACAACAACAACAACAGCAGCAGCTTAAAAAATCACCAGAACCTCATCTCGAAAACCAAACAGTATCAGAAAGCGAATCACCTATTGGTAAATACTAATAATTTACTATAAGTTTCTAATAACACAATTGTATCCGAAGTTTGTCGTTTAAAATATACTTATATTATTCACTTTTATTTAAATTCAACATATCAAATCATTTATAAAAAAATACCTGATTTCAATCTCTACGTACCACATCCTCAAACTAAGCCATTTAGTTTTTACGAAATCTTCAATTACCCGAACCGAAGCCGGTGAAAGCAGGTAGGTTCAAAACTGCGTTATATTTCTTTATTATTTTTACTAAAATCTTCTAACTTATAATTTCCATCTAAAAACGTCCACCTTAGGACGTAACATTAATAAATTTGGTGACAGCGTGGTGGGATAGAACGCAGGAATTGAAGATTTTATATTTTTTTCTTGGTCATAAACACTTGTTTTTCTAAAAATTTTAACAATGGCAAGTGGTGGTAACAATGGAGATGTAGTCAGAGACATTCAAATGCAAGTAATAAAACAAGCTATTGATGAAATAAAAAGGGCTCAAGAAAGTAATGATTTTATAGCGGAACTTGGTCCTAAATTTAGAGAATTAAATGATCAAATAGCACAAATGCAGGATACATTACGATCACTAACCCAACCGAAAAAGGCCGAACAACCGACACCGACAATAGAACATGTAACTTCCGACCAGACTGTAACTGGAAATCCGATACGTATTAAGGACGCGTTACAAACAGTACCGATATTCGATGGTCATAAACCTTCAATATTTCAATTTATAAGAGCATGCGAAAGAGCCAAATCAATGCTTCCAGCGAGTCAAGAACCATACTTGGTTAAATTGCTCACAAGTAAACTTAGAGGTCATGCGTTTATGGCTGTCGAAGACTCGAATATTACAACTGTGGAAGAATTCGGGACAAAAATTAAAATTATGTTTGGGGCTCAAAAAACTCTTAATCAGTATAAGAGAGAATTAGATAATATATTCAAAAAACCCAATGAGAGTATGTTAGATTACATAAACCGCACAAAGGATTTGAGATTAGCAATTATGAATGAAGAACGCACTCAATTTGGAGAATTAGCCGAAACATCACAAATTATATTAGAGTCTGATGTAATTGAAGCATTTTTAAACGGCCTACCATCTAATATTCGTGTCAGAGTACAATCGGAAGGAAATAGAAATCTAGAAGAAACATACGCCAATGCAATTAAAGTCTCGAAACAAATACAACAAGAGGAAGAGCGAATGAGACCATTCTTTTCTAATCTTAGAGTCCGTAGAAATTTGCCTCAGTTTCAATATCGATATCAACAGCCTCCAAGGCCAGATAATAATATAGGATCACGCTGGCGACCCAATCTTACCAATAACAATGACAGGAGCGAAAACGGCAATCTGAGACCTAACAGAAAAGCAGGGATCAATAACCAAGCTGAAACGAATATTCCACCTGTTACTTGTAACTATTGTAAAAAACTAGGTCATACGATTAAAGAATGTTATAAATTCAAAGCTAAGGTGGAATCTGGTGAGATTGTACCCTACTCTCAGCAAAAGTCGGGAAACGAGAAGTTCTCCCAAGGGAACAGAGGCGCTACCAAGGGAGTAAATCTTATAGAGCGCCAATCCATAATGAAGATCGATGCATCTACACCGAAGATGGCACCGACAGAAGTAACAACAATCAAGAAGAATGACTCTCCAGGAACGAGTCATTCGAAGGAAGTAAAGATCAAAGTGTCGAAGATGAAGGAAGAGGAAATCGACCTAGAAGGATTGTCAATATTCAATTAGATTCGAACACAAACATTCCCACTATAATGATCACTTCACCAGATCTTCAAGGAATAACTACACTTTTAGTGGACTCAGGTTCGGAAGTCAACCTCATCAAGGAATTTATAGTCCCAACGAATGCGGACATCAACACAAATAATGCTATTAATATTCGAGGAATCTCGACCGAGGTCCTGGCCACCCTAGGGACGGCATCAATCAGGATAGCAGGTCATCAAGTATTATTCCATGTTGTTAGCAACCGAATATCGATAGATCAAAACGGAATCTTAGGATCCGACTTCTTATTAAATCATCAAGCAAATGTTGACTATTCCGCGAAACACTTAAAATGGGGAAATACGTATATACCATTTTTCGAAGAACAGCAAATAACTGTTCCAAAGAGAACATCAATTCCACTAATAGTAAATATAATCAATCCTGAAATACAGCAGGGTTAGGTTAGGTATTCCTCGAATTCCTGAAGAAAAAATTTATTGGAGAAACAGTGGTCAGCAACAATAAAGGGAGAGCGTATATAAGAGTTACGAACGCGACATTGAAAGACTACGTCCTTGACGTACCTATCGTGAAACTCGAACCGTTCGAAGAGATTACTACTAATCAGACTGTAGATACTCGTCAAGTAGCAATGGCAAGGTGTTGCAATCGATTCGAGAATATATTGGAACTATTAACTTGATCACCTCAATGAAGAAGAAAAGAAAAATATTTTAAAATTAATTGAACAAAATCAAGATAGGTTTCATATCTCTGGAGAAACCCTCGAAGGCACTGATGTGCTACAACACAAAATTTATACTACGGACCGATGGATGGAGTAATACCTCGCGATCACCCAGAGGCCTATCGAAAACTCCTTAGATTGGAGTGTGTGGAGGCGCCTTGGGACAAGGCAATCTATACATGCAGTACATGGAGAATTTGTCATGACTGTTACATATATGGAACTGTCAGAAGAAGACGCTTAGCATTATCAAGAAGGAGGATGGCATATATTATGCCTCCCTCACATATCACAAAGAGCAAAGAAATGCTCTACATGCGGGATAAACATCGCAAACGTAAAGCCAGCCTATCAATGCAGGGAATGCATTGAAGAACATTTTGAAATGTCCAGAGATGAATGGTGGTGGCTAGAACGAGGAGCGTGCCAAGACGTCTTAAGACGTTACTGATACATTTATTAAAACAAATATTTTTAAATTTTTATATATACATATATCTTTACAAAAATACTTCAATTATACTTTACAAATAAATATAATATTATATATATAATATTATTATATATATAATATTATAAAATATATATTATGTAATCCATATATTTTTATATATGTGTATATATATATATATATATTACCCAAACAAAATTTTATTTATTTTAACTCGACCTTCTTTCAATATTCCACAGATTAGAGACATCTATACACCGTTTTAATTGAATAGTTTATTTACATTACAAATTAACGAAAGAATATTATTGTTGTCCAAATATCATATATTTTTTACATCAATAAGATGGAATATTAGGTTAATTCTTCTCGATCGCAAATTTAGATAATTAAAATTTTAAATGTTATCGGCGCCAGATTCGATCATTTTCAGAAAAACAACAAATGTGCAATTATTACACGTCTCTAACGTTTCGATCCCGATGTGGATCTTTTTCAAAGAATCATTATTGATATATATTTATATAAATAATATATTTATTAAAAATGAATTTCCCTTATTTTGTGATACAAACTCAATACAAAGTTATAAATGATATCAAACAAAATCAGTTGAAGCCACGTGTGTGTATTTGAATTTACCGCCTTGTTGTGTCTATGCATCACTATTGATCGTTATCGATCCACCAATCGTGACGGGTCTGTCACATATATGTCGCATCACTCTTGCCTTGTGAACAGCATGTGCTCAGTTACATATCTGCCACCATGAAGTGAAAATAGTATTCATACAAAATTCAATATTGTTATAATGTATTGTCCAATTTTTACACAACATGTAAGTTTTTGTGGTTTCCGTTTATTTTACAAGCTCTTACATTGTTATTCATTCAAAATATTTTTCAGACGCAATAATGATTCTTTGAAAAAGATCCACATCGGGATCGAAACGTTAGAAACATGTAATAATTGCACATTTGTTGTTTTTCTGAAAATGATCGAACCTGGCGCCGATAACGTTTAAAATTTTAATTAGATGGAATATTATTCCAATTTCAATACTATACAATATTCTAATAATACTAATATCCTTTCGTTACACTTCATATTAGTAAAATATAGGACCTACTAACATATAACAGATAAGGATGACACTAACATTAGCGAAAACTAATATACATACTTACTGATAGTAAACAATGAAAAATATCACCTATTGTCCGGGTTTTAGCACACCCGACCAACCACGTGCAGTTTATTTTTTTCCGTAATGTCGTTTCGCTGTAACATCTAAATCGTGCCTAAACTGAGGATTCTCAATTTGTCACGCACCACCATGATTTTTGGGACTTTCTCCACCATAAATCACTTCAAACCGTAACCTTAGCCTTCACTCCATGGTTTTCCCCAACCCACCAAGCCTTCAGGTCATCTTATCCTTGCACTTCCGCTCCTTCTCATCGTCTACCTTCCCTCTCTCTTGTAATTTCCCTTTCCTAAACACTGTTTTTCACCAATCAGCTCCTTTTCCAAAAAATACCTTCTAGCCAGCCTTCAAAGCATCTCAGACCAGTCAGATTTTTCTCAACCGCCAACCGAACAACAGTCTAAAAGTGCTACGCCGGACTTGTAAATATTTATCATATATTAAATGAGTGATGTTTAGATTAAGTAACCTTAATCACGAGTGTTGTTATTCAATTCACACCACTATCCACCAAAAAACACTAATTAGCCCTCACGAGATTAGTTTTTCGTCGAGCGCAGCGGGGTGACGATTAATTCAAGAATCGATTCCTTCCCCGTACATAAAAATTTTGGTCCTTCGAGCCGGATCAAGGAAAGCTAATCCTGATTTCGGAATAACATCAACGAGGAAGAAGTTGGAATCAAGACAAACTCATCAACCAAGGCATCACCAAAACCACACCGAGGAATTGCTGTCGATAAAGCACAACATTCCTAATTATCATCGAGGCTTAGCTGTCAAGAAGCCGCGACAATATCATTTGATCGTCGCTGCGGATCGAGCTCAGCTGTCAAGATTCGACAGTTATCTCACACCAAACAACATTACCAACATCGTGCAACACGTAACCTGCCTTTTAACGAGAGGAATTCAACGGATCATCACCAGTCACACGGTTCTGTAAGTCTAACTCAGGATTTGTTTTGAATCACCAATTATCAATTGCAATATCCGTTGTTCTTTCCATTACCTCTCTATTTAAACATTTTGAAAATGGCTCCATCAGTAGAAGAACGTATAAGGGCTCTTAAAGCAAAGCGCGCAGCTTTTGTTATTGAATTGCAGGATTTAAAAAAATTATTAGAAGTACAAGAACCGAGTATTCGAGAGATTAAAATTCGCTTAGAGGAATTGGGTAATGAATACGCTGCATTTTCTAAATGTCAACCGGAATTAGATTTAATTGATGAAACCGGAGAATTATTACGTGAACGAATGAACATTAAATCGTTTTACACTCAATTAAAAGCACAAGCGTTAGACAAAACGGCTGAAAAGAATGTAATTACTACGCCAGCAATCGCTAATACTTCGAGAACTGATCAAGTCAGCACACCTTTTTCACAAGCCGAATCATCTGATGCTGACGTTAAATTACCAAAACTTAACTTACCGATATTTTCCGGAAATTACGAAGATTGGCCAGGTTTTTCAGATCAATTTAAATCATCAGTGCACGAAAAAACTAGCCTTAGTGATTGTAACAAATTAATGTATTTACGGTCTTGTTTGAAAGGAGAAGCATTGCAATGTATTGAATCACTTAGTAATTCAGCTGCAAACTATCTAATTGCATGGACATTATTAGAAAAAAGATATAATCTTCCCGCAATCATCGTTAACAGACATTTACAATCATTATTTGAATTACCTCAGGTTACGCGTTCGGAACATAAAGAACTCAGATCTTTTTTAAACAAAATAGAATCACACTATCGTGCACTCAAACCGCTAAATCAACCGACCACTGATACAATTTTAATACACATGTTATTATCTAAAGTAGATAACGCAACGTCTTTAAAATGGCGTGAACTTACCAAGGGTACCGAATTTCCAAAATTAGAGGAATTTTTCGAATTTTTGCATGATAGATGCAAGGTGTTAGAACCAAATACAAACGCGTCTACTGCATCTACAAACACAAATAATTCAGGTTACTTGCTCCGTAGCCGAAATCAACAGCGGAAAACTCCCGTTATTCGCGACAATCGCTCTCAACCTGCTCAGGTCTATTCATCGCAGGTAACAGCTTCATGCAGTTTTTGTAAGGGTACACATTATTCCCAACAATGTGAATCATTTAGCAAATTATCCGTAGAGGAACGATATAATTTAGTCAAAACAAAGGGTCTTTGTGTAAATTGCCTCAGAGATAATCATAAAACAAGCGAGTGCCGTTCTACGATGTGTAGAAAATGTTTCAAAAGGCATCATACTATGCTTCATAGAGACAATCAATCAGAAACTCCCAGTACATCTGTTCAAGCAAATGTGAATTGTCTGAATACTCAGTTTTCATCAGAAGTTTTTCTAGCTTCAGCAGTCATTCATATTATTGATGACTCGGGCAAACCTCATGCTTGTAGAGTATTACTTGACTCATGTTCACATGTTAATTTTTTGAACCATAAATTTGTTAGCAAGTTAAGCTTGACACAACAAATGGCAAAAATACCTTTGTCAGGTGCAAATAATATGTCTTCTACAATAAGTAGTCAGACTACAGCAACAATTAAATCGCGTTTTAACAAGTTCACTCAAGATTTAACCTTTCTGATTGTTGACAAGATATCGCAAAGAGTTCCTAGAAGCAACATTGATCGCTCTACGTTAAATATACCACGCAATCTACCATTAGCAGATCCTCGATTTCACGAATCATCAGAAATAGATGGGCTACTAGGTGCAGAAATTTTTTGGGATTTATTATCCATTGGTTGCATCAATTTAACACAAGATAATGTAAAATTACATAAAACCCAATTAGGTTGGGTAGTCGTAGGAGAATTAATCAGCAGTGACAAACATAAATCCGTTACATGTAATCTAATTACTAATTCATTAGAACAACAAATTTCCTCCTTCTGGGAAATTGAAGAGCTTGTCAGTGAAAAACACCATTCTGCCGAAGAAATTGCTTGTGAGGCTCACTACCTGAAGCATACCCAACGTGAAGAGGGTAGCGGCAGGTACATTGTAAAAATTCCATTTAAGGATAATATTCACCAGCTAGGAGAGTCACACCCATTAGCATTTAAAAGGTTTATGGCACTTGAAAGACAGTTAGACAAAAATCCCACAGTTAAGTTACACTATACTGCCTTTTTAAAGGAATATCTTGAATACGGGCACATGTCATTATGCGAAAATAATATATCAGAGGGTTACTTTTTACCGCACCATGTAATTACTAAAGCTGATAGTCTTACCACCAAGTATAGAGTTGTATTCGATGCTTCAGCAAAGACATCTTCATCATTATCCCTTAATGACACTGTTATGACAGGTGCGACCATTCAGGATACTTTATTTACAATAGTTTTACGTTTCCGAACACACGAATATGTACTTACTGCAGATATTGCTAAAATGTATCGGCAGGTACTATTATCACCAAGTGATCGAAAATATCATAAAATTCTATGGCGAGAAAATCGTGATGAACCTATACGTACGTATTCATTAAACACAGTTACATATGGCACTGCATGTG
This sequence comes from Lasioglossum morio, assembly GCA_916610235.2. NCBI lineage: Eukaryota > Metazoa > Arthropoda > Insecta > Hymenoptera > Halictidae > Lasioglossum > Lasioglossum morio. The sequence goes on along the minus strand of OU744331.1, from coordinate 15,157,356 downwards.
CACCTTTCCTAGCTATTCGCACGTTAAAACAACTTGCCACAGATGAAGGTTGTCAATATCCGTTAGCAGCGCAGGTTTTACAAAACGATTTTTACGTAGATGATATGTTAACAGGAGCATCCACGTTTCAAGATGCTGAAACTCTTCGTGATGAAATCATTGCATTGACAGCTAAAGGGGGATTTCATCTCAGACAATGGGCATCTAATGATCCAGAGTTATTAAAGCCATTTGCAAACGCGACTGACGAACACATGATTTTCAATTTTACCGATAATAAGAAAACATTAGGTTTATTTTGGCAACCACAATCTGATAATCTAGTTTATACAGTAAGAATCAATCAATCCCAGTCGAAATTATCTAAACGAGAAATGTTGTCTCGTATAGCTCAATTATTTGACCCTCTCGGTTTACTTGGTCCTATAATAATAACAGCCAAAATTATGATGCAGACACTGTGGAAGCTAAACATCCATTGGGACGAATCTGTGCCCTTAGACGTTTATTCGAGGTGGAAAAATTTTGAAAGTGAATTACCTATTCTCAGGAATTTTCATGTTCCGCGATTAGTAAAGGGTAATCAACCAAGCTCTATAGAACTTCATGGTTTCTGTGACGCTAGCGAGAGCGCATACGGCGCATGTATCTATTTGCGATCCACAGACGTTCATGATCATCATACAACCAATCTCATATGCTCAAAATCGAGAGTAGCACCACTCAAGGTACAATCTTTACCTAGACTCGAACTTTGTGCAGCTTTATTGTTAGCAAGTTTATATAAATCTACTGTGCAAGCACTAAAATTAAATTTCACGAATGTGCATTTTTGGACTGACTCAATGATTACTCTGCATTGGATTCGAACATCTCCTCATACTTTGAAACAATTTGTTGCAAACAGAGTAAGCGAGATTCAGCAATTAACAAGCATTAACCAATGGCGGCATGTACGTTCATCAGATAACCCTGCTGACATTCTATCACGAGGATTAAATCCTACGGACTTTTCTTCATCTACTATTTGGCTTAATGGTCCATCATGGTTAATTAAAGATAGCACATTTTGGCCACAAACTAATTTAAGCCCAATACTTATTCCCGAACAACGATCAGTTACTGTCATTGCTAGTACAGTCAAACCCGAAAATCGATTCGATTTATTACGCAGATATTCTAGCTTTACAAAATTAATTCGTATTGTAGCATATTGCTATAGATACTATAACAACAGTCGAGGCAAAGATAAAACACAAGGTCCACTTAATACCGATGAATTACAACAGGCACACAATAAGGTTATTCAACTGACACAGCAGGAGAACTTTCTAAGGGATTATGAATTTTTCCGGTCAAGAACAGACAACAGGTATAAGGGACACCTTACCCCGCTGAAACCGTTTATGGACAAGACAGGTCTTCTCCGTGTTGGTGGTCGGTTGACTCACTCAATAATCCACTATGACCATAAACACCCTCTTTTACTACCAAATAAGCACCATGTTACGGATTTAATAATCAGACATTTTCATAATAATCATGGCCATGCTGGTATTCAAACCACTTTAAATGTGATTCGACAAAAATATTGGCCTATAAATGGAAAAACTAACGTAAAAAGGATCATTCATAAGTGCATATTATGTTTTCGAGCAAAACCAGTAATTCCTGAGTATCAAATGGGTGATTTACCTAAGCACCGAGTAAATTTTGCGAGACCCTTTTTACGAGTTGGCATCGATTATTGCGGTCCATTTTATATAAAGGAGAAAAAGTTCCGTAACACCAAATCAATTAAGACATATGTTTGTGTATTTATATGTTTTACCACCAGAGCCATGCATTTAGAATTAGTTAGCGATCTTACAACGGATACTTTCATTGCAGCGTTGCGTAGATTTTTTGCCCGTAGAGGCAAGGCAACCGATATTTATTCGGATAACGCTACCAATTTTGTTGGAGCAAATCGAGAATTAACCAATATACACAAGGCAGTTTTTTCCGAAGGCAAAACTGAATTAATCAAGCATTATCTTACTAATGAAGGTATCAATTGGCATTTCATTCCACCACGAGCACCACATTTTGGTGGTATTTGGGAAGCTGCAGTAAAGTCAGTAAAACATCATACGTCTCGATTAATGCAGAACGTTCTTTTTACTTATGAAGCTTTCACTACCTGTTTAACTGAAATTGAAGCCATTCTCAATTCCAGGCCCTTAACTGCCCTGTCTTCCGATCCTAATGACCTGACCGCTCTTACACCAGGTCACTTTTTAATTGGTGATTCTATGACAAGTGTTCCTGAGCGAGATTTTACAGATATCAAATCAGGCCGATTATCCAGCTGGCAACAAATTCAACAAATCCGACAACATTTCTGGAATCGATGGCATAAGGAGTATTTAAATGAGCTCACAGTTCGTCAAAAATGGCATCGAGCAGGAAATACAGAGGTTCAGATAGGCACTTTAGTTATTCTCAAGGAGGATAATTTACCACCGCTTTGCTGGCCACTTGCTCGTATATTGCACATTCATCCCGGAAAGGACGGAACAGTACGTGTAGTTACTGTCAAAACAACACAAGGGACATATAAACGAGCCATCAAGAAGCTTGCTCCGCTTCCAATTAGCGATACTTAGTATCATCCTGTAAAAAAAAATAGTAGACATTGCCACAATATTTGTTATATGTAAACATGATAGTTACCTTGTATGTATGTAACTGTTCCATACTAATATTAAGTATTGATCGTTATCGTTATGTAACTTTACACTATACATCTTTGCGTATATTGGGCATTCTGTATCCTTGAACGAAATCGTTCAAGAGGCGGCGGCATGTCCGGGTTTTAGCACACCCGACCAACCACGTGCAGTTTATTTTTTTCCGTAATGTCGTTTCGCTGTAACATCTAAATCGTGCCTAAACTGAGGATTCTCAATTTGTCACGCACCACCATGATTTTTGGGACTTTCTCCACCATAAATCACTTCAAACCGTAACCTTAGCCTTCACTCCATGGTTTTCCCCAACCCACCAAGCCTTCAGGTCATCTTATCCTTGCACTTCCGCTCCTTCTCATCGTCTACCTTCCCTCTCTCTTGTAATTTCCCTTTCCTAAACACTGTTTTTCACCAATCAGCTCCTTTTCCAAAAAATACCTTCTAGCCAGCCTTCAAAGCATCTCAGACCAGTCAGATTTTTCTCAACCGCCAACCGAACAACAGTCTAAAAGTGCTACGCCGGACTTGTAAATATTTATCATATATTAAATGAGTGATGTTTAGATTAAGTAACCTTAATCACGAGTGTTGTTATTCAATTCACACCACTATCCACCAAAAAACACTAATTAGCCCTCACGAGATTAGTTTTTCGTCGAGCGCAGCGGGGTGACGATTAATTCAAGAATCGATTCCTTCCCCGTACACCTATTGAAAATGTTAGTTCTTTGGTTAATATTAATGTTGATACGACCCTCGTGCAGCATTATTGGATATGATTGTAATGGACACCACCTAAACGTAACAACATTCTCTCTTAAAGACATCAATGACTGTGATATCAATCAAACCACTACGAAAACAGAAGAAGTCTACATTCAACTGCTTCAATTGTCCGATTTCAACTATGTCGATACAATTCAATGTAAAGTGGAATCTACACTCAAAATGATCTTAATGATTTACGAGATCATATCATGTTCCCTGCTAAGAAATCAGCTGTGTTAAATTCTGTCGCTCCAAGTATGACAGGAAAAAATATACCAGCAAATACGATTTCCATAATGGGAATGATGAATGAAGAAACGCTAAATACAATAGCGGAAAGTACTGCAAGAAAATTCTGGAATGGATTCATCACATTTGGATCTTTTAGTGCAAGAGTACTAGCTGTATTTATCATCTTTAAATTCATTAAGATGATACTCGATACCATAATACATGGTTATCAGCTACACTCAATATACAGATGTGGATTCACCTTGTGCGGAGCCGCATGGAGTTCGCTGACACATCTTCTCATACGCCAAGCTGATAAGCGAAGAAACAATACCCAAGCAGCTGACGAGTTGATCAACGACCTTCACAATACCCAATCTCAGGTTAATAAACCCAGTACATCTGAGTTTAACGAAGTAGTCAAAGAACTTGAACAAATTTCCCTTGGAAATTTGCTTTCTAAAGGGGGAGGTGTCACGTCCGGTGGTTCTGCCATAGATAATAATTAATAAACTCAATCATATGTACTTAATTTCTGATTTTCTTTTCGTATTTGTTCCATTAATATTGCACGAGAATTATAACGAATTATAACATCAAATATTATAATTAATACTTGAATTATTGTATTTTATACTATATTGCGAGCGATAGAATTAAGAGAAACCTACTTTAAACAAATGAATTAATTCAAAATATAATATGCGCGAGCGAATAATTAAATCAAACATCCGTTGAAATTATTCATCACTGAAGAATGGAAAAATAGTAACAATAGACTGGTGACTAAATAGCCAAGAGGATGCGTAGAGCCATTTGATCCACCAATATAAAATGAATCGGTAACTAAACATCCGTTCAAAATACAAACGTGAAGAAGAGATTAAGAAGAAAAGTGATTACGAAGAATTGATGAAGATAAACCCACCCTAAGAAGAAGTAGCCTCGAACAAAGGATTGAAAAATCTATAAAGGGATGGCTCACCATCAAAGCACTTATTATTCACTATTCCTCCTCAGTCGATAGTCGATATTCAGTCAATCATCAGTAAAATCAGTGAGAAATAGAAAGTCGAGTTGAGTTCAGTTGAGTTTGGTGAAGTTTAAGTGAAAGGCGTGTACACCCGCCGGGAAAAATTCGACTATAAAATTATCAAAAAAGCGTGATTAACCCGCTGGAACAACAGCAGCAACAACAACAGCAACAACAACAACAACAACAACAGCAGCAGCAGCTTAAAAAATCACCAGAACCTCGTCTCGAAAACCAAACAGTATCAGAAAGCGAATCACCTATTGGTAAATACTAATAATTTACTATAAGATTCTAATAACACAATTGTATCCGAAGTTTGTCGTTTAAAATATACTTATATTATTCACTTTTATTTAAATTCAACGTATCAAATCATTTATAAAAAAAATACCTGATTTCAATCTCTACGTACCACATCCTCAAACAAAGCCATTTAGTTTTTAAGAAATCTTCAATTACCCGAACCGAAGCCGGTGAAAGCAGGTAGGTTCAATAATGCGTTATATCTCTTTATTATTTTTACTAAAATCTTTTAACTTATAATTTCCATCTAAAAACGTCCACCTTAGGACGTAACACAGACAAAAACGGGATGAGAACTAGCGAGAAATGTCGCTGGTCATCTGCTGGCAGATTCTGAAGGTTTATAAATGCCCTTTATAAAATTTTATTTTGTTGAAATTGATAGCGATAGAATATATATAAAAATTAATTTCTACAACATTTTTATCCGAGTCAATAACGAAAATTTAAATATTGTGTTTTGTCAAATCGTATAAATTATACACGCTCTGAAAATTACATTGAAATTGGTTAATTGGTTTACTAGTTATAAACGATCGAAAGTGGTAAAAAGGCCAAAAATCTTGAAAAATGGCAATTTTTACCACTTTTGATCGTTCATCACTCGTATATCAATTAACTAATTTCAATGAAATTATCAGTATGTAAGTATAGTATAATGTAGATGGGTCTATAAAACACAATTTAAAAATTTTTGTTATTAGCCCAGATGAAAAAGTTGTAAAAATCAATTTTTACTAATTTTTTTCACAATTCCGACCAAAGGCATCTTTTCAATATGTTGATTAGACGTCATTTAATAAACTAATACTTTTAGTCTTATGGAGAAGTTGAAGTGGTTTGGTCCATTCATTAAAAAGTTATTCGGATTTAAAGTGTGTGTGATCAGTTATGCTCCTGACTGTATTTCTTGCAATCGGTGCAGACAATTTTTATTTTGCATAGAGATCCGTAGTCGAGTAATTAGTTTCCAAAGTAAGTTGTTAAATCGTACCCTGCACTCGAGTTCCAATTCCTCGTGCCGCCGTCGCAGCTCTTCCGAGGATGAAACGTCGAATCCAACCTGGCAACAGGAATTCAGCATTGCGTCAGCGGGTCCAAGAATCCAATCGGTGACACGAGACACACCCTTCTCGAGATCGCCGATCACTCTGGCGGTATCCAGGTTCCTTTCCATTTCAGACCAGGAATTTTCGATGTCCACCTAAAGAGTATAACGCGACGTTTCATTTACATAAACATCAACGTGTTTTTGCTGAATTTAGAATGCCGCGTGTACCTTCTTCAATTCGATCGAATCGATAAGCTCGTGGATTCGTTTCGTGGCGTCCAAAACATCCTTCGCCGACACCCTACTCATTAAATTCACCAAGCTTCTGCCTGAAAAGTAACACGCATTCTACACAACCACACTTTATTCTTTCCTCTTATACAGTTACTCGCATACTTCATCATCACTAGACTGCGGATTTTATGCATTTATGACAAAAATGAATAGGTGTAGTTCGAAACAGTAAAAATGTTGAATGACTCGAACAATGTCGATACACTATTTTTAACATACAAAACTTATTTACGAGTAAGATAAATAGTTACTAGGCTTCTGTAAATCGTAATTTATGTATAAAAATTTTATTTTGCATCAAGATTCGCAGTCTAATCATCACACACACTCTAGATCAGAATAACTGTTTTATAGATGGATCAAACGATTCCAATTTCTCTGGTACGATCAGTTTAGCAAATCACGTCAAATAAACATGTTGAAAAATGTATTTGGTCACAATTGTGAAAAAGAAATAAAAATTTATTTTTACGACATTTTTATCCGAGTCAATAACGAAAATTTGTAATAGTGTGTTTTGTAGACTCATATAAGATATGCTTGCTGTAAACTTGATCGAAGTTGATTAATTGATTTATGAGTTACAGACGATCAAAACTGGTAAAAATTGCAATTTTTCACTATTTTCGGCCTATAACTCCTATTTTTACCACTTTTGATCGTTTATCACTCGCATACCAATTAACCAATTTCAATGAAATTATCAGAATGTATAGTATAATGTATATGGGTCTACAAAACACAGTTTTAAAATTTTTGTTATTAGCCCAGATAAAAAAGTTGTAAAAATCAATTTTTACTATTTTTTTCACAATTCCGACCAAATGCATCTTTTCAATATGTTCATTAGACGTCATTTACTAAACTAATACTTCTAATCTTACCGAGAAATTGAAGTCGTTTGGTCCATTTATAAAAAAATTCAAGAGTGTGTTAAAAGGGCGAAAAAAGTGTGATCAATTCAACTGTTCTATAAATATTTGAAAATGATTGAACAACTACCAGTAAATAATGTGTGAAAATACTGAAATGTATTCAATATAATTTAGATAAACCAACTTTAGAAGTCAATAAAATACTGAATCTTTATCGTAAACGAAAGTTAATTTTCACTTTCAACAATTTGAGATGCCACGACTTAATGGGTATTTTATTTCCGTTCTATTGAAAACGGGAAGCTGTATAAAGGAGGACATATACGATGAAACAGAAATACCATGCGACACTCTTATTGTTCACCGTTTTTACACCCTCGCGAGCACATGATCGCGCTTGTTTCTTAAGGAACGCTTATGCTCGACATCCGGTTAAGCCGGTTTTTCAATTTTTGCGGACAATCTACCTGCAAGTGTCTATCTCCCGGCACGACTGGCGTGATTATAACGCTAGACTAGGAAATAACTACATATTGAGCATGATGCGTAGGAGTAAGTTTCGCCGAGTATTTTCACTATCAAACGAAAATATTAGTCACTTGCGATTACCGAACAGCACAGGCTGCAAACAAAAATTAAATCAAAGACACTATAGTATATCATTTTATGAATAATAATTTAACGATTTAGAGACAAGGGAAATGGATATTGACCGCATCATGCACACGAACTCACATCACTTGAAGATTATACGATCGCTATGTTTAGGTCTACTTATGTAGTTATTCATTTAATATTATTAACCCTTGTGCAGTCAACAGCGGCTCAAGTCAAGTGGAAGCCTAAAGCGGTAAAAATTTGGGGGCCTCAAACTCAAGTTAGAAATAGAAGTTGCGAGAAAACTCTCATAAACTTAATTTTCCGTAAATAAATTGAAAAAAAAAATGAATGCTACGAATTCAGGGCCCTATGGTATCCCGGGACCCAGTGGCGGCTCAAGTCAAGCGCAGGTACCCAACGGTAAAAAATTGGGCGGCCTCAAACTCAAGTTAGAAATAGAAGTTGCAAGAAACTTCTCATAACCCTATTAACAAAAAAGAAAAGTAACGAAAAATTTTATACCGTCACATATTAAATTTTATTTAAAATTCAAGGCCTTCAAACTCAAATTAAAAATAGAAGTTGCAAGAAAACTCTCATATCCTTATTAACATAAACGAAAAGTAATGAAAAATTTCATACCATTATACATTAAATAAATTTATTTAAAAATTTATATTTAAATGCTTACCGTTAGATGCGCCACTGTGTGTAGTCAACCAAAATGTATAGATTATTTAATACCTTTCTGTATTCAACATGTTTGCACAAATTCTCATTATAAGACTATAAATTAATATATTAGCGAGAAAAGAATGGGCATTGAGAGAAATTTTGTAATATTTGTTAGAGGAACATTAACAGATTATTGAAAGATATACAGTAAATGGGTAAGTAACTGGTTGACTACACAAGGGTTAGAAAGTAAAGGTGTTGTATTTATACTCTATTGTTTTATTGCACTCAATTAAAGATTCCAACTTTAAATTAATTAACAGGAACAGATTATTCTAACTGTAAAAAATCGTTTGTACTATATTAAGTACTCGATAGATTCACTTGTAAGCAGCAAATGTTTACAAAACATTTTAGAAACCTTAATTTTTAATGCTTGGTAAGTTTAGTGATAAAAATGGATAGAAATGGTTTCAGTTTCCAAAATGACAGCTAGGTTTCACTAAAAATGGAAGGAAATTAAACAAAATAAAGAAGGATAAATTTAAGTGTTAATATATTATATATTAACCCTGTCTGGATCAAAAATATATTAGGTCGAGCTAAAAATCTGAAAATTTATATGTAAGTGAATATAATAATGCTTAAGCTAGGAAAACTAATATTTTGCATGTAAAAAATCTTTTATAAAACATTTAGTTAGATTTGTATTAATACTCACAATTTTTTAAAACAGAAAAACGATCCAATGACTGTATATATTTTATTTTTCGTTTAAAAGTTTGGTATTTTCACAAACTTGATGGTCACTTCACTGCAACTCGTAAATCTGAACAATTATCAACTTCTGAACAATATACGTGGAAGGAATCGTAAACAAAATTCAAATTTTCCATAAACTATTGGCCTTCAAATAATGCATTCATGTAATGTCAAATATATTGGGTTGGAACGAAAGTTCGTAGGATTTGTAAATTGAAATTGAAAGCTAAACTTCATATATTTATTCATAGATTTATTCAATAACGTATTTTCCATTCTGTTCTATTACTTTTTGCCATTTTCGAGATAACTATTATTGAATAAACATTTGAATAAACACCTTAATTTTATCTTCGATCCTTAATTTGAAAACGCTACGAACATTCATTCCAACCGAATATTTAACAGAAACACTTAATAGACTGTGTTTAAAAGACAGCGATATTCGTAGAAATAGTCTAACAAAATAATATCTTACTTGGCATGAGTTTATTTAAAATTCAACCTTCTTTCAAGAAATTGTAAGCAAATATACTGTAAAGTCGTAAGTCAGGAAGTTAACTGTCAGTGCGGGTTATTTCCAGTCTACTGGAAATGCCGACTAAAAAAATAAAATCTTAGCTCGAGTTTATCTAATGTTGGAAATTTGCATAAGCATGTCTGGACTGGGACATAGGCAGGACTACGGCGCAATCGACAGTGATAACAGCAGAAAGCGAAACGAGAGGGACATCGAATTCCCCGGTGAAGAAATCTTGTTCACCTGATTGCAGAATGTATCCCGCCACAGATGTTAATTCCGTGCTCGTATCCCAGTAGGATTCTATATCCTCGTCCGATTCTAGCATGCGAAACGCATCCAAGCTGGTTATTCTTTGGTGCAAGTCTGCCATCTTTGACACGAGATCCGTAGCGTCCTTGATGTAGTCTTCCACTTTCTATCATGTAGGAAATTTATTATTATTAATATTATTTATTATAGACGGACTAAAGCCTTTGTACATAAGTGTTTAAAATTTAAAAAAAGACAAAGATACAAGACTACTCGCCTAACAACAAAGAAGGGACACGCACAAAAAAAAATAATAATGGTACAATCGATATGGTATTATCATATAATCATATAAAATAAAAGTAGTTGCATTTTAAAATATTGTAAAGATTCAACCAGTGGCGGATCTAACGGTAAGTGGGCTAAGCGGTCGCGCGGGGCCCCGGGACACAATAAAGCCCCGAATTGCAAATAATTATATATACTGTGTAACGGTATATAATTTTTCATTACTTTTCTGTTTTGTTAATAAGGTTATGAGAGTTTTCTTGCAACTTCTATTTCTAACATGAGCTTGAGGTCCCCAAAGTTCTTTGCCGCTTGAAGCCTCTACTTGACTTGAGCCGCCACTGGATTCAACGAAGAGATCAATACGATTACAAATAGTGTATGATTTTGCAATAATGCGATTCATTATTATTATCTACTAAAGATTAAAATAAACTAGCTTAAGGGAGTAGACTTGAATTGCCAGGATTGCAAGGGCGCGGGATACGCGTTCTCATTTCTCGATATGTAATACAGAAATGGGTTTTTTCAGTTGTCAGAAACGTTAAATAAAAGATCGTTCTACATTGCTATCGCCTTCAGAAGTCCTATTTTTTCGTTTACAAGACGTAATTTGCATTAAAAATTATTATAACAATTTGCAAACAGTGTTTAAAATAATTGATCGAACCAGTGCGCAGAAAACATAAAAATATCGTCAGTAATTTGCCTTATTCGGAAGCATACAACTGCGTATGTAGTTATTTTCATACAGATGTGACTGTGAATAATGCAAATTACACCTCATAAAGTAAAAATAAAACTTTCGAAGGCGATCGCGGCCTAGATTGATCTTTTATCTAGCTCTTTTGAGAAATGAGAACGCGCATCCCGTATTCATGCAATTCAGGAAACGAGTCTACCGCCTTAACCCCTTGCCGTACCTTTTCTTTCACAGTTACAATGATTCGAACGTTTTTATGCACAAAAAAGTCGTAGAAATTACGTACATATAATGCTGCGTACAGACCTAAACAGCGCGCCGAACCGCGCGCCGAACCGCGCGCCGAACCATTCGCCAAACCATTCGCCGAAACGTTTGCCGAAATATTTCGCCGCGCCGAACGCCGCGCCGAACGCCGCGCCGAACGGCGATCGGGATGGATTTTTGCTATTTCCAGAATTTCTTGAGAACTTATTAATTTAAAAAAAATCATCGCTCCATCTCATTTCTATCGAAAATTCCTTGATTTTAACACAGATTTCATTGGGTTGTCCCATATTGTGGCGTTAGCATTACCCAAGATGTCACCATGAAATCTGTGTTAAAATCAAAGAACTTTCGGGAGGTTTAATTGCTAGATGATTTTGTCAACAACGGTGTGGAAGCGTCGCGTAGGAACGCTCGCTTGATAAACAACGTGTCGTTTAGCTGGCTCATTACAATTGTTTTATACAAATACAATGTTTTCATTCCAAGGGCCTATTTAATAATTCTATATATTATGAATGTTTATGATATGCTCTATCTGCCCTACAAACAGATTTGCAAGTGCTATCCATTCGCGTTCGCCGAAACGTTTGCCGAAACGTTTGCCAAACCATTCGCCGAACCATTCGCCGAACCATTCGCCGAAACGTTTGCCGAAATGTTCGTCGAAATGCGCGGCGAAATGCGCGGATTCGTGTTCGTCGTCGTTCCCAGAGTTGATGGATCAACTGCAAACACGAATCCGCGCATTTCGCCGCGCATTTCGACGAACATTTCGGCAAACGTTTCGGCGAATGGTTCGGCGAATGGTTTGGCGAATGGTTTGGCAAACGTTTCGGCAAACGTTTCGGCGAACGCGAATGGATAGTACTTGGAAATCTGTTTGCAGGGCAGATAGAGCATGTCATAAACATTCATAATATATAGAATTATTAAATAGGCCCTTGGTATGAAAACATTGTATTTGTGTAAAACAATTGTAACTTTCGATAGAAATGAGATGGAGCGATGATTTTTTTTTAATTAATAAGTTCTCAAGAAATTCTGGAAATAGCAAAAATCCATCCCGATCGCCGTTCGGCGCGGCGTTCGGCGCGCGGTTCGGCGCGCTGTTTAGGTCTGTACGCAGCATAAGAGATTATAAATAAAACAAAATAGGCATTGTTAAAGTCAATTCACATCTCTTGTATTGGGTTGGAACGAAAGTTCGTAGCGTTTGGAAATTAAATTTGGAAGCTAAAATTCAGATATTTATTAATAGATTTATACAATCACATATGTTCCACTCCGTTTTCTTATTTTTTGCCATTTTTGAGGTAACTTCTCGTGTTATCGTATAAACATACTAATAAATACCTTAATTTGATCTTCGATTCTTAATTTGAAAACGCTACGAACTTTCTTTCGAACCCAGTACATTCGAAAACTAATTTCGTCAATAATCACAGAATAAGTGTTGCAAACTATTCTAATGCCAGTATCAGTAATCGATGAACTTTTTATACTGTAATTACGAAAGCTATTTGGCGAATGGAGATAATGTGCACATTCTGAAATACATTTCCATTAGATGTAGTAATAATTAAAATTTACCACGCGGTTTTGAATCCACTCCGTGTGATCGTAGAATTTGTTACCGCCCAATTCATACGGTAAATGCGCATAATCAATGTGAAGAGGAAGCCTCGTCAGGATAAGGTATGTCGGCTAAAACAATGACGATTACAATAGACAAATTAATTTACGTAACGTGATGGCATCAAGCTCCAAATAACCTGGCGGAGATCGAGACCCTATGATTCTTTCTTATTTCGCGATATATTTCAAAATATAGTTATATTTTGTTATATAGTCTGCTAAAAGAGTTACAAATAAATTAATGTCTAGGTCCTCTTTTAACACAATGTAAATCAAGTTAAAATGCTTATTGCATCTTCTCTTGTTATCCATCGATCTTCGTCTAATCATTTTCACGAATTCAAAGAATTTATTACGATGAATAGAAATGGCTTTGTCCATTAAGTAATAAATTAGGCACAAACCTCTCCTTCCTTATGAGACCTGGTGCAGCTGTCCACTCTTTTATCCCAGAAACCTTCAGGTCGCACAACGATCACAGAGGCAGTATACGATCCCAGAAGAACCATTGACAGTCTTATGCAAGACCTTGCAACGCGCCATGCACCCTTTCGTGCGTCCACGACCAGGACTAACCCATTCCTCTTCGTCTCCTCGCTAACAATGTAACGCATTCCTTATAACCCACTTTCATCATGGCGAAACAATCGGTTCGTAAGGTAGTATTCACTTGTTAACCGGTAAAGGGCTATGCTAGCGTACTGACTCAAAATATTTATATTCTTTTATGTGTATCGAAAACAAAGTATTTTAAACATGTCCTTAAACTTTCTAATCCTATACGAGAAATTATAGTTAACTATGTTTGATATCAAAAAGAAAGAAAAGTATTGAAGATTACACAAATTTTGACAGGCTGCAAAAATTACAGAATGGTACATTTTGACGCGATTATGACATTAACACTAGAAAGACTGGAACTTAGTATATACCTATATTGTCCAAAAGCAGTAAAAATGACTGCATTGTGAAATAATAACTAATGTGTAAAGAAATTTGTTTAAAATTAATTTTTAATATTTTTTATATTATTTACAGTTGTATAACAAGTTATTAGTAAATATTAACAATAAAAAAAATTTGTTAGAACAACTTGTTAGAACAAGTATCACTGCATAAAGATTCGAATAACAAGTACTACTTTAGCTTATTGAGCAACTGCAACTTATCAAGTATAAGCCCAAATCGACAATTTATCATGTACTTGATTGTTATCACGTGACTGTAATCGAAAAAAAAATGAAATCTGTTATTTCAATACAGAGCCGAACTGGTCATATAAGAAATTTACTCAATTCAATAATAAGAGTCATTTGATTATTTAAAATAAAATTTCCCAAGCAGTCAAAATGACTGCTTTTGGGCAATATAGGTATAACACACATATATATATATATATATACCGCAAATGAAGGAGGGGGGAGGTAACTACAATTATTAATAAACGCATTTATATGTTGTACAAAAAGTCACAAAATTCTAAGAAATTGTGTCATTATATACATAATTGTTTTTTAAATTGAAATTAAAAGCAATCAAACTGATTTCCTTGAGGAATCTAGTGTTAACGATAACCATTAGACAGCGGATCTTTATGCAAAATAAAAATTTTCTACCTGAATCGTATCAAACCTGGGGTGAAAAAGAAATTTATATTCTTTCTTAATATGATTAACAGATTGAAAGTAATATAACAGTATTTTAAAACTCTTTCAATGTATTTACAGTTTTAAATTACACCTACTCATTTTTGTCATAAATGCATAAAATCCGCTGTCTTATAATCACACACGTGATGAAGACGTATGCAAAATTTGAGCTCGATTGGTATACAGTAGTGTTTGAGATTTTACAGGAGAGATCACATGAGTTTTAAAGTTTCTGAGATTAAGTTTGAATGATCCCTATCGCCAGTCTTTGATGCATCACACTGAACCAACTTAATTTAACCTAACAATAACTTCATTGTTTTCTCGAATACGATTGTAATATTTTAAAAGAACTATAACAAACTATTATCAATCTTGTAAATTCAATGACTAATGGAACTTTCACTTTAATTCAAAGTAATGGCGTCCATAGAAAATATTAAATTTCTAATGTTCATGTATTTTCAATTTTAAATTGTTTTCTTGACATGTGCGTTTAAATGAATTTCGCTCGTAAATTATGGTTTTGTTTGTAACAATTCTTACATAAATGTTTTGGTAAATATATATGTACAAATATTATAGTACATAAATATATTTATAATCCTCAATTATTGTTAAACGTTTCGTATTAAAATTGTGTACCTTTCGTCCCAAAATCCTTATTTTTGTATGTGCGTTTAAATGAATTTCGCTCACTATAGTGTACAGAAACTTTCAGTTGCAGCGTGGAGATGGATTGACGTACGTAAATCTTAATGTGCTGTATCATTTTGTCCCGAAACGTAGCATTATGTGAAAAAAAACTTTTTAAAAACCACGCTTACATTAAAATGCACTAAAAAGGAGAAAACAATTTTTTTAGATATGAGTGACTATAAATAAAAACACGGAGCGCTAAACAATATTAACGTAATCTTCGTGAGCTCTCCACGCTTTTATTTATAGTCACTAATATGTAAAAAAATTATTTTCTCCCTTTTCTAACCGTGGTTTTTAAAAAATTCTTTTATGTGTTTTCTTATTTTCTACTTTTTAGTCTCTACTACCAAGCGTATTTAGTAAGGTCCGGGTTCGATTCCCGCTGAGATACTCTGCTGAGATGTTTTTTATCTGCTAAACGTACAGTTTAAAAAAAATTTTTTTAACCCTCATCCGTCCCTCATTTCACGAACTGATTCTATCTCTCGGAGTCAAATTGACACAGTGATACAAAATACGAACTAGAGGGGGGTTGTTGCTCGCTCGCTTCGCGAGCTTCGCAGGTGGGGGTGTTGTAGCTCGCTTTACGAGCTCGTGAGAGGGTTAGTGGTACGGATGTTATTTGGTGTGTGACTCTCCACGAGCCACACAAAGAACTTCCCGAATCGTTAGTTGCAGTATATTAGTATCATTATTTTCTACTTTCTACTTTCATGTGCGCGCATCTGGGATATTTTTCGATTATTGTAAGCGGTTACATTAGCAGTAGTTGCATAATTGAAAAAAAAAATTTTTTTTAATTTAAAAAAAAAAATTTTTTTTTAAATTATGTCTAAATATATATATATATATATATATATATATATATATATACAGGGTGTCCCAAAACTACCCTAGGAGCCGAAAATGGGAGGTTCCTTGGGTCATTTGAAGCGACATTTTCCTTAGCAAAAATGTTATCCGCGGCTTTGTTTAGGAGTTATTAACGAAAAACACGGACCAATCAGAGCGCGACCTAGACGCGAGTTGACAAAATCGGCTCGGCGCGCCAACTGTCCATTGGCCGTCTGTGCCAACTCGCGTCTAGGTCGCGCTCTGATTGGTCCGTGTTTTTCGTTAATAACTCCTAAACAAAGTCGCGGATAACATTTTTGCAAAGGAAAATGTCGCTTAAAATGACCCAAGGAACCTCCCATTTTCGGCTCCTAGGGTAGTTTTGGGACACCCTGTATATATATATATATATATATATATATATATATATATATATATATATATATATATATATATAGTTACGTTTGCTTCTTCGGAGGATACGCCTCTTGTATAAATTGCAATGTTGAATCAACTCCTTTCGAAAAAAACTAAAAAACTACTTGACCAAAATGGACCAAAATCTAATCAGCTCTAAGTTACAGCGGGGCACATCCATTGCATCATTCATCATTCTGATCGCGTTGTTACTTTTTCAGAAAACGTTAACGAAAAATTTGATACCATAGAAACGGACATACGCACACACACACACATACCGACATTTTGATAAAAATAGTCTCAAACGACTCCAATGACCATGAAACGTGGAGATCTGCTAAAAAATCGATTTTCGATTTTCGGGGTAATCACAGTAACTTCCCTATAAATCGGGAAGTTAAAAAATTCAATGTTCTTTTAGTTAAATTGACGAGTTTACATTTACTTCTTAGGGTTTTCGGTTGTATTCCGTATTAAAAAAATATAAAAGTCACACAAAGCTTCGTGAAAATTTACCTACAAATAACAGAACAGTGTAACTTATTTCGGGAAAAACTGTGTCGAATTGACACGAAGGACGGATCAGGGTTAATATTCCATTGTCATCCAGTTCTGAGCTGTGTTTAAAGTTTCAAGTCTCGGAAAGTGGTTTGAAATGGGATTACAAGATTTGACGCATACAATAAACAACTCGGCAAGCTAATATAAGCGGGGTAATAATAAATTCGCGGGAGAATTGGTGACTAGCCAGTGGCTGTGATAATTACCTAAATATCGACAAAAAGTACAGAATGAGAGACTCCAATCTGGGTTTCGTGTTGGGTTGGAGTTCCGATGGAACGTTGACGACGATCAAAGGTCTTCCCTCGCGATCGCGTCCGCCTGGAATGTATGCGAGATTCGATTCAAGGGCTTCCAGAATGTCCACTGCCTCGAAATTCTTCGCGGGCATGGCTGCATCCGCTCCGACCTATTATATCATCCTCACTTTCGGAACAATCTCTCCGTTCAACTATTTCTAAATACGATCACACGCGCACTACATTAACACCGACGGTCCCGACAAGTTTGCGGATCACCGTGGATCATCATCGTGTAGCACGTATAGCCGGTGTAAAACAATACGGCAGATCGGCCAGGTAAACGATCGATGACCCGAGACGATCGTACCCACCGAGATCCAGGGAATTGTGTTACGCGCGATCAGGTTCGTTGACTGTAAAAACAACCTCGTGGTTAGCATACCGCGATACACGTTCACCAAAAGAACCGCACATGCATGCCGTGTATCACGTCTAACGAAAAATCCTGTAACCTTAGTATGTTCGTTCTTCAGATCCTTCTCGAGGCACTCACGTTCCCGCTTCTTTAACAATGCTGCGGCTGTCTTATCCCGTCTTATTCTGATCGCGTTCTTTCAAAGATGTTCGACGAATTTAATATTATTCTTGATTCATTCAAATTATTAATCCAGAAAATACATTTTTGTGTAACTTCTGTTCCTTGCACTTAGTCACTTTCTACTTTTTAGAGGCAGATCTATGCATTTATAGGCAGACTAGATAAGTATATACTTGGAGTAAATGTCTTATACTTTCCCCAACCAAAATAGTATCTATATTAACATCTATATTAACAATATAACGATATCTATATTATTGTGTTTGATAAAAGGTATACTTGTATACCTGGGTCGGATAATTAAAACCGTCGGATAATTGTATAAATTATAATAAAGAATATATGTAGACCACAATAATATCTGTATTAATAATATAATGATTCGTATATTATTGTGTTTGATAATAGTACTTATAAGAAAATTGAATTATTGGGTTATAGAATTTTTCTACATTATAATAGAGAATATAGAACACAATAATATCTGTATTAATAATATAATGATTCGTATATTATTGTGTTTGATAATAATACTTATAAGAAAATTGAATTATTGGGTTATAGAATTTTTCTACATTATAATAGAGAATATAGAACACAATAATATCTGTATTAATAATATAATGATTCGTATATTATTGTGTTTGATAATAATACTTATAAGAAAATTGAATTATTGGGTTATAGAATTTTTCTACATTATAATAGAGAATATAGAACACAATAATATCTGTATTAATAATATAATGATTCGTATATTATTGTGTTTGATAATAATACTTATAAGAAAATTGAATTATTGGGTTATAGAATTTTTCTACATTATAATAGAGAATATAGAACACAATAATATCTGTATTAATAATATAATGATTCGTATATTATTGTGTTTGATAATAATACTTATAAGAAAATTGAATTATTGGGTTATAGAATTTTTCTACATTATAATAGAGAATATAGAACACAATAATATCTGTATTAATAATATAATGATTCGTATATTATTGTGTTTGATAATAATACTTATAAGAAAATTGAATTATTGGGTTATAGAATTTTTCTACATTATAATAGAGAATATAGAACACAATAATATCTGTATTAATAATATAATGATTCGTATATTATTGTGTTTGATAATAATACTTATAAGAAAATTGAATTATTGGGTTATAGAATTTTTCTACATTATAATAGAGAATATAGAACACAATAATATCTGTATTAATAATATAATGATTCGTATATTATTGTGTTTGATAATAATACTTATAAGAAAATTGAATTATTGGGTTATAGAATTTTTCTACATTATAATAGAGAATATAGAACACAATAATATCTGTATTAATAATATAATGATTCGTATATTATTGTGTTTGATAATAATACTTATAAGAAAATTGAATTATTGGGTTATAGAATTTTTCTACATTATAATAGAGAATATAGAACACAATAATATCTGTATTAATAATATAATGATTCGTATATTATTGTGTTTGATAATAATACTTATAAGAAAATTGAATTATTGGGTTATAGAATTTTTCTACATTATAATAGAGAATATAGAACACAATAATATCTGTATTAATAATATAATGATTCGTATATTATTGTGTTTGATAATAATACTTATAAGAAAATTGAATTATTGGGTTATAGAATTTTTCTACATTATAATAGAGAATATAGAACACAATAATATCTGTATTAAAAATATAATGATTTGTATATTATTGTGTTTGATAAGAGTACTTATAAGAAAATTGAATTATAGGGTTATAGGATTACTATAACAGAAAAAAACAGTAATATCTATATTATTATATTAATATAATGTAATACCTCCAAGTATACACTTTGAACAACACTTTTTATTCTGTCACCATCTAGTCACGTTCCCATTCCAAACATTTTTATGTTTTATCTGTGTATAAAAGTAAAACTTTCAAAGCAAAATGAGCGTCATAAAACCCGCTGTGTATTTATCATGAAAGGATAAGATCAATCGATGTGTTTCGTTTCACAATCTGCGTGGTAATATCGCATGTACGAACGTTGTTTAACATGCATACCTCGGTGATAACCGATTGTACGGAACTGGTATAATTTTCACAGAAAATTCAGAGCTTCGATAACAAAGCCAGCCAATTGTTCCAGTTATGTATTCACCTCTGTCTCAACTATTTCGGTTTCCTTCGAGCTTTTTCCAACTGCCGCGCCGTACACTCGAAACGCGTGTCTCCTTTCGGAACCTAACCGAACCACAAACCGTAAGAAGACTCAACACACACATTCGCGCACAGTTCGTCTAGAAAACGTTCGAGGAAATTTGATTTGCATTTCAAAGGGACCCATAGTACACAGTGAAAGTCGAGCAGCGTATCGCAGGCTTCTCGAGAACCTTGACCAACAAATTCAAACTGTCCATCGCGACTGGTGTCCGGGTGGGACCGAAAGAGTCAACGAGTCCCGCTAAAACACTCACGAAGACTGTGAAGAGGCCCGATTCGGCGAAACTAGCCGATTAAAACTGGGACCGCAGCGTTCCTCGGCATCTCTCGGTGGAGGAGGAATTCGGTTTCGGCTTGAGCGGGGTCACGCGGACCGGAAAACGTTGGAACAGCTGTTGCAGGAGTTGTCGCAGGTGCAGGTGCACGTGGTCGAACGGTGGTCCACGCGGAAATGCACCGGCACGGCGGTTCACGGTTCAAGATCTCAATATAGGTATCGTTGAAAAGAAAAACTGTCGCGCGCTTTCACGTGCACGAACCAGCGCGCGAGAGCGCACGGTCACGTGCTTGTATCTACGTGGAAGTCGGTGTAAAACGCGGACGGAGAACGGAGAACGGAGAACTGCAGCTGCGATGGAGACTGCAGGGAAACCGAAAGCCATCTCGCTGCTCCATTCAGGTACAACGGTACTCTGGCACCGATTAACCGTCTTCCCCTTCTCCCGTTCATTTCCTCGTGGCTCTTCCTTCTCCTTTCCTGCGTCCACGACCTCTTTCGACCGAAGCGACGACGCGTCGCGCGTCGTCCTCTTTTGTATCCTTTACACCAGCGCGCGGTGGTTAATTCGATTAAAAAGAGTCAGCAAAATTGAATAGAAAGTTTTCCGTTCACGGGATCGGTTCGATGCTATTAGCATTAGACCACTGCGAAACCCTCTCTGTTCAAATAATAAATGCAACGCACATGAAACACGAACAATCAATCAATACGATTATAAATAGTGAATGATTTTGCAATAATGTGATTCATTATTACTATTATTTACCACAAATCATTATTATTATTTACTAAAGATCAAAATAAACTAGCTTAAGGGAGTAGACTTGCTTTTCCAGGATTGCAAGGGATGCGCGGTCTCGTTTCTCGATAATACAGAAATGGGGTTTGTCAGTTGTCAAAAACGCTAAACACAAGAGACTTTGACACGAGATCCGTGGCACCTCCTTGATGTAGTCTTCCACTATCTATCATGTCGAAAATTTATTATTATTAATGTTATTTATTACAGACGGACTAAACCCGTTTTACATAAGTGTTTACAATAAAAAAAGACAAAGATGTAAGACTACTTGACTAACAACAAAGAAGGGACATGCACAAAAAAAATAATGATACAATCGATATGGTATAATCATATAATTCTGCGTAGTTGCATTTTAAAATTTTGTAAAGATTCAATGAAGAAATCAATACGATTACAAATAGTGCATGATTTTGCAATAATGCGATTCATTATTATTATTTACTAAAGATTAAAATAAACTAGCTTAAGGGAGTAGACTTGTATTGCCATGATTGCAATGGCGCGGGATACGCGTTCTCATTTCTCGATATGTAATACAGAAATCGGTTTTTTTCAGTTGTCAGAAACGCTAAATAAAAGATCGTTCTACATTGCTATCGCCTTCAGAAGTCCTATTTTTTCGTTGACAAGACGTAATTTGTATTATAAATGTTTCCCTTATGTCGATCATAGATTGTTGTTATAACAATTTTATTTTTCAAAAAATTATTGTGGCAATTTGCAAACAGTGTTTAAAATAATTGATCGAACCAGTGCGCAGAAAACATAAAAATATCGTCAGTAATTTGCCTTATTCGGAAGCATACAACTGCGCATGTAGTTATTTTCATAAAGATGCGACTGTGCATAATGCAAATTACGCCTCATAAAGTAAAAATAAAACTTTCGAAGGCGATCGCGGCCTAGATTGATCTTTTATCTAGCTCTTTTGAGAAATGAGAACGCGCATCCCGTATTCATGCAATTTAGGAAACGAGTCTACCGTCTTAACCCCTTGCCGTACCTTTTCTTTCACAGTTACAATGATTCGAACGTTTTTATGCACAAAAATGTCGTAGAAATTACGTACATATAAGAGATTATAAATAAAACAAAATAGGCATTGTTAAAGTCAATTCACATCTCTTGTATTGGGTTGGAACGAAAGTTTGTAGCGTTTGTAAATTAAATTTGAAAGCTAAAATTCAGATATTTATTAATAGATTTGTGCAATCACATATGTTCCACTCCGTTTTCTTATTTTTTGCCATTTTCGAGGTAACTTCTCGTATCACAGAATAAGTGTTGCAAAATATTCTAATGCCATAGTCATTAATCGATGAACTTTTTATACTCTAATTACGAATGTCGTTCTCTTTTGTATCCTCTACACCGGCGCACGGTGGTTAATTCGATTAAAAAGAGTCAGCAAAATTGAATAGAAAGTTTTCCGTTCACGGAAGCGGGTCGATGCTGTTAGCATTAGATGACTGCGACAACCTCTCTGTTCAAATAATAAATGCAACGCACATGGAACACAAACAGTCAATCAGTGACAAACAAATTTTCAAACAAACCTTCAAACTCCTTCATGCATACTCATTTCATTATTTTACACAACCAAATTCACTTTTTTTTATCGCAGAAAATCTTTTAAGAAATTTATTTCAACATTATGCAGAATTCAATATAAGAATTACAAATAAGAAAACATTTTTACAGAATTGGAATATACAATATACATAAACATTATTAATAGACTGCGAATCTTTAGACGTGTAAAATATGCAAAGAGTTATGCAAATATGCACAAAAACTATGCAAATATGCACGAAAAATATGATCAGAACTAATACAAAGAGATGTTTATCAGTTATGTTAGTTGCTAGTAATTTTTCTAGTTGCTAGTAAAAGAATATTTCTCTTTTTAGAAAGATGGACAGTTGAAAATTAACGAAATTAAAATTATTTGAAGTGAACGCTGCACCGCGATATACAATCTTGGACGACCGAAGAACACAGTGGGCCGGATCGTAACATTTTACTATAAATCTTCAACCATGAGAGATATCGGGATGAAATTTCGACTAAAATTCATTAAAAAGTTATTCCTATCTATTTTATATAGGGTTGATGCGTGTATTGTATGTATGTACAACCCTATATACGACTGAATTTATAATAACAGAGAATCGAAAATAACAGTAGAGTCATAGAATTACGATCGCCGTATCGCAAGAAGATGATCAGATCGAAATGAACGCTGCGACAAGAAACACGTCTATCGAAGCGAATGGTTAACTGTACGTCCTTACGGCTTTCCCTTACATTTATTAACGAAAAATGTGTTTTTTTAATTTGCCGAACTTATTTCTATTTAATTGTAGATTATTTGTATTATTTAATTGTAAATTATTTTGCAGTATATTCGATATAATGTGCTGTTTTAAAGTCTCATGTAAAGTCTTATATATGCCCCGCAGTGGAGGTAATATGCAATTGCCTTAGATCCTAAAGCTTCCATTTTTTTAGATCGAAACTTTATTATATTATTCATTTCAGTACTGTAAGACAGGCAATGAATGTCAAAATCGTAATGATACTTCAAAGAAATATTAATAAAATGATAAATAATTTTGTCCCTTTACTATGGATAAAATAATATGGGTTATTGATAAACCCCGTATTTTCTACGTTTTAAAATTTACAGCTTGAAACTTCCTCTTTAAATATTTTTTTTATATTGTTTATTTATAAAGGTCGCATTAACATCGAGGTCATTAGCGACCACTTTTGGTATACAATTATAAGTACAATGTTTTGTTATCGCAATAATACGTGACTGTGAATATAATTAAATTTTGTAGTATAGGTTTACATTTTTAAGGAAGGTAAGAACACTTGCAATGGTCTTTTGGTCGTTGGGGCATTCACTCAGATTGGTTGGAATGTTGTGGGCTTGTCGTTGTTTAAATATTTTACATTTTTCTGTCCAAAGATTAACGGTAATTTTAATGAATAAATTTAGTAATAACTGTATCAATGCAGTAATGTACAATACAATTACGTAAATTTATGTAAAGTTACACAGTTTGTTAAATTGTTGCATTTATTTTCTTGCGGAGAATCGTGATACCGCTTTCACCATTGCCACAGACGATTAAACAGACAACAAAAATAGGTAGCAATTGTTAGACTAGACTAAAACCGCTAAAAGTTCCGCAATAATTGCCTCGATCGATCGGTACTTCGAAAGTATTGGAAGTGACAATGAGAAGAGACTTCAGAACTACATATCGCAAAAACGAGTAAATCGAAAGCGACGGAATCATCGGCGTCCGCGTGACGAGATATTTTGTAACTCTCGGCGTGGAATGTTTTTCTGCTGAATGATTTATAGGTGCGACTGATCTCTCAACGAGTTACAACATGCACACAAGGAACATGTTTTGGCTGTAACTTGCGATCGTAAAAATTTCTCAAGGTTATTGTACTCCATGGCAAATAAAAAAGTAGGAACCTGTCGAGATTTTGCACACAGCGCTGCTTGGGAGCTTTGAATTGGCAAAATTAATAGAAAAAGGACATTACAATGTTTTATGATATGCCTATAGCGTAATAGTGCAAGGAAATAGAAAATTCTTAAAATAACAAAAATATTTATCAAGGTTATTGTATCCTGTGGCAAATAAGAAAGAAGGAACCTGTCGAGAACTTGGACACAGCGCTGCTTGGAAACTTGGAATTTGCAGAATTAATAGAAAAAGGATATTATAATGTTTTATGATATGCCTATAAAATAATGGTAAAAGGAAATAGAAAATTCTTAAAATAACAAAAATATATGTCAAGGTTATTGTATCCTGTGGCAAATAAGAAAGAAGGAACCTGTCGAGAACTTGGAATTTGCAAAATTAATAGAAAAAAGATATTATAATGTTGATAAAATGCCAACATCGCAAATCGTAAAGGGAAATACAAAATTCTTGAAATAATTAAAACATCGCCAGATTAAATAAGTTTGTTTACAATTGTATTTGTATTTCAGTGTTACGCAAACATATTACATTGTGTACTTTTGCGAAACTAGTAGTCGTATACAATTTTATTCTACTGAGAACAAACATCTTTAAAATTACAAGAGATACTTTTACAATCGTTAGTTTCTGCAGCTGTGCACTTACAACGATCTCCAACAAAATAGTTAGTCTTTTTGCTATTTCACTTTGTTATTTCCTCCTTTATTCTTTCTATTAATTGCGTTGTACTAGTGACATAATCTGGATACATTTTTAATATTTTACAATTGGTATTCCATAAATTACTACATACATGAATTGCGCTAACATGTCTGCAAGTTATTTTACATGTAAACATTGCGAAAGTGAATCATACGATTAAGCCAATTATTATTAAGTGAACAATGTTTTTTGTATCAATTCAGGATCTAAGAAACGAATACTCAATAAACATTGAATATAAGGCGCTTTGACTTCATTTTAGCACTTTCTTTCCAGAGTTTCTGAGGTTTCCCAACTTATAAAGCAAAATCGTCTTCTGCCGAAAACATTGTCTTGAGAAAATTAGCTATAACTTTTTATCCATTAACGCTATCATTATACTTCCTGCAACGAAAATGTAGATGGCAACTATACCTTTCCTACGATATAAATTCTGTTGTGTGATTCTCATCCTGTGATATTTTATAGCTAAAAAGCAAGATGTGTCCCAAACTTTATGGCATATCGACAAATTCAGTGACATTTTGTCGAAAAATGAATATTCTCATATTGACATGCGCAAAGTTTGTATTGCTTCCTAAATATCCATCTACCTCGAAAATGAAGAAATTAATAAAATATAATAAAAATTGTAATCGTAACGAACTCTTTTAAAGTTGGGCATTATGAAAATAGTTTGTTTCGCAAAAGAAATATGCTTAGCTACATCTGGTTGCCCTGACTCACCTGTTTAATAGTTTTTCTCTGTTCTTCTTTTAAAATGAAGAGAATTCCTTTACGATAAGAATTTACACTGACAATTAAAAATTAGTTTAAATAATTTACTTAAAAAATAATGCACATTGAAGGCATAGAAATTGTCAGAATTCCTCATATTTAATAAGAAATATCTTTTGAGTGCCAAATTACAACGCAAGAATACAAATTGTACTATGTTCAGTACACTTTCCCCTATATACATAGTTGTGCACGATTTACTATCAACATCGTACATCCACGTAAGTTATTAACGTTTAAAGTGTATAGTAAATTTCAAGTAGATCAGCCAATAAAGTAAGTAGAATGTTAATAAAAATAATTAAATAAACACTAAACATATTAAATTATTTATCATTAAAAAGTGATTATTTTTTCATATTTTTCCGTAAAAATTTCATCCCAATAACTTTTACGATCCAAAAGCTATGACAAAAGGTCACTGAATTTCTTGATCCTGACCGCTAAAAAAATTTTAATTGTTATAAATTATTAGAAAAAATTAGTGTATAAACTTATATTTAAACATTCTTGTTTTTAATAAAAAAGAATCATTGAAAATTAATTAAAAAATATTGTTTAACAAATGCAAAAAATATTTAATTACCTACAGTTAAAAGGTACTATTTTTAAAATATTTTTAGTGACAATTTCATTGCTATATCTCTAATGGTTTAAAAGTTATAACAAAATGTCACTGAATTTCTCGATCCGGACCACTGTGCGACAGTCCCTTAGTAATTGCTTCTCAATCGACTGAAACGTCAGTTTAGTTCAATATACCGATCGCGTAAGTTTCACAAACAAATTGTTGTTAATAAGAGTAATGCCGGTAGGACGAGCTGGAGAACTTTTTAGTGTCCAGTACGAGAAACCAGTACCGCTTTTTTGCACCGGTATGGGACACCATGGTCCAACCCTGAGGCACGCGAGCCTCGCGCGAAGAACGAAAGCAAGTTCCCACGTCAAACACAAAACCGCAAATTCTTTTATCATCCGCGTACTTTAACGGTCACGTATGCGGAAAGACATCCGGGATTTCAACATTCTTCGAGCAAATGTAGCCCGCTCCCGAATTCCTTACTTGATGTCTGCCATTACGGTTCTTGCGGGCGAGCAGTTAGGGCACGCGATGAAAGAAACGCAGTGCGGTATTAAACCGTAACCAAAAAAGAAATGTGCACTGCAAGAGGTGCAGAATCATTTGTTTAATCTGATCCCGTGGGAGCATGCTCTCGAATCAATGTATATATCTTCTCTTACGTAGTTTGAAGTAACCCGTTATGTTACGATAATTGTGATACTTTTATGCAGAGTGAATCATTTAACATTCTCCCCGGAAAGATTTTCGTTGCTTTGAATCACACGAGAAAATGTAGAAGTAAGACAAATCTTCAGTAGAACGATTGTGATGATAAAGATAATTTTTTCCTTAAGATCATGTTTTCTGATCTTTCAAGAACATATAATTGTATATATCAGTGGAACAATGTTAAAGTAACCCATTATGATAGAGTTACATATTGTAATACTTTTATACAGTGTAAGTCATTTAACAATTTTCCCCGAAATATTTCCGTTGCTTTTAATCGCACAAGAAAATGTAGAAGTAATACAAATCTTCGCTAGAACAATTGCGATACTTTTGGGCAGAGTGAATCATTTAACATTCTCCCCTGAAATATTTTCGTTTTTTGAATCACACGAGAAAATGTAGAAGTAAGACAAATCTTCAGTAGAACAATTGTGATGATAAAGATGATTTTTTCCTCAAGATCATGTTTTCTGATCTTTCAAAAACATATAATTGTATATATCAGTGAAACAATATTAAAGTAACCCATTATGATAGAGTTACATATTGTAATACTTTTATACAGTGTAAGTCATTTAACAATTTTCCCCGAAATATTTCCGTTGCTTTTAATCACATAAGAAAATGTAGAAGTAATACAAATCTTCGCTAGAACAATTGCGATACTTTTGGGCAGAGAGTGAGTCATTTAACATTCTCCCCAGAAATATTTTCGTTGCCTTTAATCGCACATGAAAATGTGGAAGTAAAACAAAGCAACAGTAAAACAATTGTGATGATAAAGATGATTTTTTCCTCAAGAT
The DNA here is from genome assembly GCA_916610235.2 of Lasioglossum morio. Taxonomy (NCBI): domain Eukaryota; kingdom Metazoa; phylum Arthropoda; class Insecta; order Hymenoptera; family Halictidae; genus Lasioglossum; species Lasioglossum morio. The sequence continues at coordinate 15,128,933 of OU744331.1, read as the reverse complement.
CATATTTTCTGATATTTTTAGAACATTTAATCGTATTTTTCGATGGAACAACATTAAAGTAATCCATTATGATAAGATTATTGTGATACTTTTATACAGTGTGTCATTTCACAATTTCCCCTGAAATATTTCCGTTGCTTTTAATAACACGAGAATACGTGGAAAAATATCTTTAGTAGAGCAATTGAAACGATAAAGATAATTTCTTCCTCCAGATCATGTTTTCTGATATTTTATGTCCTTCTGATTTAAGATATTTATCTACAATGTCCAACAAATACTATTTAATTATTATATAATACGATGCGCACATTGATTTTTTTTAAAGATACACAATTTAATACACAAAAAAGTGTTGAGTTCCTCTTATTTCTCAACCCTGTCCAGAGGTATGTAATCTCTAAGTATAGCGGTGTTGGAGGCCGCAAATCTGTACAAAAGTGACAATACATACTTCGTCGCGCGTGATTGCGAGTTAATGCGTCTCGTTCCCATTTTTGTTAGCCGTTGAACACGGGGGTTTAACAGAGTCAGTGATCCATGGCGCACGTAAAAGCACTTAGGTACTTGGCGGCACGCGCATGAGTCAAGGTCAGTGACCGGCGGTGACCAAACACTGTGAAAAGCAAGGTGTGCCGCAGTAAATACAAGTTCGTATTGTACATATACATAAGTACATACATTACGCGTTCCTCTCGATGTGACGAGGAAATAAAGATCGATGATCGAATAGCTGTCTAGCAAAGATAGGAGTCCCGAGTAGTGTTGTCACGATCACGTTCACCTCTTTGCGTCACCGAAAACTCAAGTTTGTGGAAGCTGTAGCGACCACGTGGTGCATGTTATGTTTCAATTTGGTTGAGAAATAATACTCGATTCTTAAACAGTTTACATATGTACGTGAGCCGTTTATTTTGAAAGTGGTCTAAGTTCATTTAAGTTTAAATTGAGGTATTTAAGAGTTTGAGTTTCAACGAAATTAAAAATATACGTACAGGATACCAACGTATCACACTCCTTAAGTGTATCTAAGAGAATTAAATTTACAATTCCCATTAAAATAATAGCAATTATTAAGTGAATGATATGTGTCTTCTCACCAAGAATGAATTTAACCAATTTTAAAATTAACAACTAGATTTTTCGAAAAATTTGGAACAGCCCAAGTCCATTCGATATATTTAATTTAAAATGATTCAAATTATAAAAACAGTATTCAGTTCTTTTTGTATTTCATTACAAAACTTTAAAAACACCATTTATGCAATTCAGGAAATCTTCTAATTATATAAATTGCGTAACAATTTACTCCTTCCTTACAGTTTGTGTATGCGGGAGGGATTTGAAGAAGTCATGATACTCCAGTGGTTTATATCGTTGTAAGTCCATCATATCCGCTGTTGTAATTTGACTTATATTTTTATAAAGTGGTGTCAATACAATATTTTCAAATTTCCTAGAGCTACTCCGACGTGGTAATCAATTCAGTATTTTAAACTCTGCATTCTCATCCATTGATATCTTATAGAAAATTTTATATGGTTCATTTATCAAACAACGCATCCAGAACATTTTTAACCAATTCATTGTTCCTCCGATAGAATTCTTTACCCCTTTAAAACTTGCATCCTCCAAAAATCTTGTTGATATGAAATCCTCTTGTTTCATTTCATTTAATATAAAGTTATTACCTTTTCGGTACTTCATGATAACATTATAATAATCTTGGGGGACAAACAGTAAATTATTTTTCTTTAATGACATTTCCTGATACTAAGAATTTATGGTCTATGATTTCCACATTATGTTCAACAGTTTGGACAACTTTTAGCCACGTTAAAGCTGCTTTAATATTTCTACTGGAGGCTAGAGGTTTAGACGTCTGCTTAACATAAAAAACTGACAAATGGACTTAGGCAACTTGTACAATAAAAATTTGTATCATTCTATTAACTAGCTAATTTCCTTTTTACAAAATCTTTGTGATTTTAAATATATTAGTTACATTTGGCTTTAGAATGGAAAGATAACGTAGAAATGTAAATATTAAAATTGCTAACTTGATTTTTTCGAAAATGGACTTGGACCACTTTCAAAATAAGCGGCTCAATTAGACCCCGGATCTTTATACAAAATACAAAGTTCGTACATCAATTGTAAGATGCAAAAGTTTAATATAAATTTATATTTCTCATTAATAATTTGAATACAGTGAAAACATTATATAGCAAAGTCTTGATCTAAGAAAAACCCTCAGGCACGTTGTTTCTTAGATCGAGTAGGTTTCCGTTTTCTTAAATCCTACGATAACGTAGAAATGTAAATAATAAAATTGCTAGCTTAATTTTTCTCGAAAACAGACTTGGGCCATTTACAAAATAAGCGGCTCAATTCTAAAAAAAAGTTGTATGCAAGTTTTAGGTCATTTTAAATGTTTCTTCAAAATCGGAAATTTCAGCTCCGGTCTCCCTTCCAAAGAACGCGCTTGGCTATCCCTAACAATTTGAGTGATTGCTTCAATAATACTTCGAACATAGCCCAAGTTTTAAAATTCCTAAAATCTACAAAAATTTTCCACACGCTGTAATTTTGTATACATTATACTTACATAAGTACAGTATACTCATAAATGATTATTATGTTAAGTACAAAGACACAATAGTGTAATATTATGATATAATATCTGCGTGGTCGCTAATGACCTAGTTGTTGATGCGACCTGTATAAATAAATAAATAAAAAAAATAAATAAAAAAAAGCTCCGGTCTCCCTTATAGTTTCCTGCAATGTCTTATAGGATTGTCGCGGCGAAGTAATTCGGAAAGAGCCAGGAGGTGTCAGCCAAATCCACTAGGAGCGAAATCCGTCAGCTTGTCGGTTACATAACAAAACAATAATGAATCCGGCCGTGTTCAATCAGCGTGCGGCGATCAGCGTGGCGCGAGCGAGACAATTTCGAGAATCCCGAGGAACTCGCGGAAGCTCTGTCGAGGCAGGGAAACAAAGAAATCGGGGGAGAGACAAAGATAGCCTGAAGAGGAAGCCTGAAGAGGCCTGGCGTCGCTACGGTCGTCGGCCACGAAGAGGTCCGGCAGTGCTGCACCGAGCCTCGCGCTATATCGAGCCGGATTCTTTCTCTCTCACTCCCGTTTGGTCTCGGTTCGGACGTCGTCGACGACGGACCGCTATTTTTCCCTCCTTCCACGACCGATCTTGATCCTCGGTGTCGATCGATGACGGACTTCCGGTTCGCCGACGTCCCGGAACCGACGGGAAACTGGCCAGGAACGGAGTGATCGTCGAGCGAGGCTCGACGTGGAAGAGGAAGAGGAGGAACGACCGACCATGGGCAACACCACCACGAAGAACCACTACTCGAAGAATCCGGCTGTCGGCAGCGCCTCCAGAAGACCACGCTGGGAGGGATCAGGTTAGAGACTGCTTCAGAACCCGTTTCCGTTTGTCCGACCCCGCCAAATATGTCAAAGACCGCGCCTCCTCGGGGTTCGATCTCGAGGGTCGAGGACATGTCATCTACATATGCCACCGGTCGCCATTTTGATCGGGAGTCGATCCACCACGGGAGCACCTCGTGACAGCTATCTTTCGTTTCGGGAACGTGTCGCTGCCGCATGTCGATGCAAACCGTGATATTAAGCTGACCAGGATCATCCTGCGAGGGAAGCGTCCTGCGTGACTAAGTTTCCGGTAACGGCTGCTCGCCGCCGTGCGTGTGGCGCGACGCGACGCGACGCGACGCGCGACGGTGCCCTGTGTTTGGGCTGGTTTTGATTGGCTTGCTTCGATAGTGGGATGATCGCTAAAATTAGGCTGCCTCCGCTGACTGATCTGTCAAGATCGCGCAACGTTTGACTGATCGGTAACGAACCACGCGGGAGTAATTAGCAAGCTGCTTTCGTTTCGTTCGCAGTCTCGCCGCGACCGGGTTATTAGTTTTCTCTTGATTAATATGAATTATCGGAGAGCTCTGATAAGCTTCGAAAGTCTAGGATAGAAAATATCGTTTCCCGAATATTGATGATGAGTAATCGTTACGGTGCTTGAACTTCTGTGGTAGTTTATCTGGAAGTCCTGTATTTATTTACCGTCAAATCGACCGGTAATCCAAAATTAACTCATACGCCTCGGTGGCGTTTATTTTAATAGTCGATGGCGGGCCTGTTGAAAGGTAGCTGGGCTACACGGGAAAATCAAGTGGAAACGTGAGTCTTGCTATCGGATAAAAAGAATGACCAATTTTTGTTTGAAAATAGGGTGTGTTATCACTAGACTGCGGATTTTATCTAGAAAGTATTTAAAAATATCAATGTACTCGTTTCAGCTAATTAATATCATCAGAAAAAAAATTATATTTCTATTTGGCTTCTACGTTGTACAATTTACGAGAACAATTTTTATTTTGTATAAAGATCCGCAGTCTAGTTATCATATGTCCGTTGTAAACTAAATCGTTTCGCTCAAATGGAGGCATTCACGATTCCAGTGACCTGAAAATGGTTAAATTTGAAATGTAAATAGATGAATTAAAGCTGCGTTCTTTTTTACGAGAAATAATGATGATCGTGTCCGTAAGCTTTAAAAAGTGATCAGGTGGTTTATAATGCACCCCTATTACTTTATTCAGCTAATTACATTTTCACATCTTCTTCGAATAAAACATTCGAGCTCATTCAGTATGTTTGGCGAAACAAGTGGTAACTCGGAAATTTTATTTACTAATTCTATTATTATTCTATTATTTTGCAAATGAAAATTAATTTCAGATTACTGTTAAAAGAATGTGGATTCATATTGAATTTGAACTGTCTGTACCTTTTTGTAGAGTATCAACAATTAAACAACTGTGACGATCATGGTTGTGGAAGAAATGATAAGAGATTGATTACAAGAGATCATATTCTTCAGGAGTTTATAAACTTACAATCACTTTAGCTGATTTTAACATCATCTCCGAATGAAATGTTTAAGTTGATTTAGTGTGTTCGGTAGAACAAGTCTTATCAATTCTACTTGTTATAGCTTGTGATATCCATCCCAAAAAACAAATGACATCCTTTTTTGTTTACGCGTCGTTGTTCTCTGTTCTCAGAACTGAGCTTGTGCAGTACCCACTGACGTTGTTTCTGGATCAATCCTAACCTATTTAATCGATGGGAAATTGCTTTTTCTGACCCCCCAAGTTGCACTGCTAGCTCATGTTGAGTTTGTGCGTAATTTTCAGAGAGCAGCTGCTCAAGTTCTTCGTCTTCAAAATTTCTTGACTGTCCGGTACAATCTCGATCAGAAAGATCAAAGTTGTCGCTTCAAAATCTTTGATACCACCCTTTACAAGTTTATCTGTTACTGCACCTTCACCAAAAACACAACAAATTATTTCAGCGGCTTCGAAAGCATTTTTCTTTAATTGAAAGGTAAACAGTATACAGTGCAGTATGTGTCTTGTCAGACGCCACCATCTTGCATGCTAATACTTATTGTTTTGACTAGATCTCATATGTTTCATAACTGTAAGGGTTGGTACTTAAACGTTACAAAATGGCAGGCGATTATTGTCATTCCAACCAGAGTTATAAATAATTTAAGATCAATGCACCGAATTAATTTCTACACCTAATAGATTAAAGACAGAGACACTCATTAATCAATCCTTTCCTTCACATTGGTCAATTTACTAATTGTTTCTGTTCCACGTAACTGGAACTAAAAGATTAGTTTGTATTTGTCCAGAGTAAAAAATATCTCTCCTCAAAAATAATCCCATGAAAAAGCTCAAGATAATTTTACTTGTTTATATTATGCACTTGGGAACAACAAATTATGCTACATTTATGACATCACTAGACTGCGGATCTATATGCATTTATGAAGAAATTGGTTGTGCGAAATATAAAACAGTAAAAGATTTTACAAATGCAAGAATGTTATAATGTTGCTTTTAACCCCTTGCACTACGATCGATTTTACGGTTTCAGTAATTAGAACTTTTTTGTAGTTCGTAATTTTGTTTAAAAAAAGAAGAAAATGTATATCTATTGTATGCAAAACCAAACTTTTGTGTAGTTCGTAATTTCTTAAAAAAGAAGAAAATGTATATACATCTATTGTATACAAAACCAAAATAGAACTTTACTTCGATTTATAGAAAATTAATAACATATTAGGCTGTCACAAAAGTTTCTTTCGGAATGTGTTCCTTTAAGTAATATTGTAAAATAAACATTAGGTTGTACTAAATCATTAACGTAATGTTATCACATTGTTTGTATTTATTTAGCAACATTAAAGGAATAAATTCCGAAAGAAACTTTTGGGACAACCTAATACATATTTATTAGAATCTGTTCAGATTCTTCATCACGTGTATGACTCCATATTGTAAGGCAAGGGGTTAATGCAACAAAGTCGTTAAGGGATGAAATCAATTTTTATGTTATTCCTGATTCTCACAATCAATGCAAAACATTTTCATTTTGCATAAAGATCCAAAGTCTTGACGTCACATTATAAAGAAATACATCTCACAACACAGACAAATAGAAATCAATCGTTTCACGGTTTGTAAAAATAGTTAGGTTTCACCCTGAAGAGTACACGAGGGTTAAACTAAATGTGTGTGTATACATAAAACATATTTGTATATTATTAACCCTTTGCACTCCTTTGAAAAATGTAAATAAAACAGGTTCTTATATGTGTTTGATTCTTGCTTTATTTATTTGTCTTATTTTTTAGTTAAAACAAATGTGGGTTAAACAAATATAAATAATAAGAACATTCGAGAGCTATATTTAATATATAATAATAAGTAAATAACTTTGAAGTAAATTTCCAACAAAACACTTCAAATAGTAGGGAGTTGGCAACAAAATTGAAAAATAATTCGGAGTGCAAAGGGTTAGCTTTACGGAGCCAGTTAAAATGACGGTTTCTAATATTTTTAATTTACAATTATTGATGTTGTAGAGCTGCACTCATAAGGAATTATTCAATAAATTTTTTCCTGTGGGTATACATTACAAAAATGAAACAGTTAAAAATTTGAATAGACACAATCTTATTATGTTTATCAAGTAATCTAGTCACTCACTGTTCCGTAAACGTAGTGTTAACCTCTGAAGATCACAGTGACGAAAGGAGTGACAAGGGGTTGATCCCAAGGAGTTACAGTCGCCGCGAAAAGATTTTAAATGAATAATTTAGGAATTAATCGAGAGTTATGTACATTATTTAATATGAATACAGAGAGATAACATAATGTTTATAATAATGACAGAAATAATTAAATAACTCCTTTATCGGTTGAGGAAAGTATGTTGACAGCATTGAAAATTTGTAATTAAGTGTATTTTTAACAATGAAACTACATAACTAATACACAGTTTGATACCCATTGTTTTCTTCAAGTTTTCTAGGCATACTTTCAATCAATTTATTTATAACATTTTCGTCAATACTATTCCAAGCACTCTGTAGTGCTTGTTTAAAAACTGATTTATTATTCCAAATAAATTCGATGCAAAGCATTCTGAAGGATCAGTATTCATTTGGGGTTATTTTTCTATAAATGATGTTTTCAATTTATATTTAATAAACAGGATATTAACAGTAGCAGGGTATGTAAATATTTTGCAACAGAATTTACAAGATTCAATAATAAAAATGAACATCACAGTGTTTATATCTTCCAGCAAGATAACGACCCCAAATATAAATGCAAACTAGCAACGAAATATTTCAGTGAAACTGATATTCAATTGTTACTTGTGGATCATGGTTACTTAGATCAAGGTGTAAGTGAGAAATTTCAGAATAATAAGTCAGTTTTTAAACAAGCACCACTGACGGCTTGGAATAGTATTGATGAAAATGTTATTATATAAATAAACTGTTCGAAAGTATGCCTAGAAGACTTGAAGAGGTCATAAAATACAAAGGGTATCAAACTTCATATTATTTATGTCGTTTTACTGTTAAGAATACACTCAATTACGAATTTTCAATGCTGTCAACATACTTTCCGCAACCGATTAAAAAGTTATTTAATGTTTTCTGACATTATTATAAACTTTGTCATCTTTGGTCCTATATATAGTAGTTTGTACTATATTAAATTTAATAATTTTTACAGACTCAATTATACGAAAAATCTTTTTTCTTAAAAATGGTGTAAATAGTTGACCGAAACGTTGAAAATTTTTGTATTAATTTGCAAAATTGATAAGTAGTAGTATTTGATCGAACCAGTGCGCTGAAAACATGAATATATGTTATTAACAATTTGTTGATCTAGATCATGGAAACAGTTATATTAAATAACGTACATAATACATATTTTCGATTAATTCCTAAATTATTGATTTAAAAATAGATTGCATTTTTGAGACGTGTCAACATACTTTCCGCGGCAGCTGTATGTTCGTAGGGGGTTGCAGGTCAGTATAAACGAGGGCAAACCTTCTGCAATAACGATAGGTATGTTGTACAATTGTATCGGAGACGCGTCGAGCCGGTGTCCGATGTCGGCTAGGAGTCTCGCATAGTTTTCCTACCCTGAGGACTGCACAGCAGTGGCCCTCAGATTGCCAAACGCTTCAAATTTTATTTTGGGAGCGCCACCTGCGAACCTGTGTCGAGAATGTGTGTTCTACGCGTATGTGAGCATCGTTCTGGCACGTGCGAGCTTTCCGTGAACTTATTAACGACCGAACTCATTTATACCATACTCACCAAACATCACGCCACCGATGTATTAAAACATAGTGAACCGTCCATTGTTCCCTTTTACACGTGGACGAAGACGAAAGAATGGCCGATGTAGGACTGGAAGATACGATTAGCGAAGATCGTGGTAGATAGATTGCGTTTAAATGTACATAACGCAGCTGAAACAGACGCGCGAGATATAGGTGGTTGACGGCATGTGGCCAGCTGTTTAAAATAGTAAATTAAATAAATAAATTATTGTAAGTAGACGAAATTTTGATCGAAATGTTGCAGTTCCGGTCGATTCCTTACCTTGGCGAAATAATACTGTTGATACGCTAAAAACCTAATCCAAATTGAACCATTATTTATCTTGTAAATTGTCTAAAATTTACAGCTGTGATCCGTCCCTCGTGTCAATTTGACAGTTTTCCCCGAAATAAGTTATACTGTTTTGTTACTTGTAGGTAAATTTTTCCGAAACTCTGTGTGACTTTTATTTTTTTAATACGGAACACAACCGAGAAACCGAAGATGTAAATGTTAACTCATCAATTTGACTAAAAAAAACCATTGAAATTTCTTTTATTTTGTGTCACTGTGTCAATTTGACACTTTGACACCGAGGGATAGATTCGGTTCGTGAAATGAGGGGTGGATAAGGGTTAACTGGTATACGGGGTCGTAAATAAAACCATCACAAATTAAACATTGAAGCTTCTCCTTTAGAATGACACCTGAAAAATTGATATGATTTTTTGGTCGTTTTATCGAGCTTTGAATGAGAAATGTGCCACCATCTTTACAGTAGTATGTATGTAAAGTTACACCATGAGGACTTTACACAACCGAACGTGTTCCACATTCTTGTACCATGAACCAGTAAACAGAAGGCGTACATCAATTTTTCAGGGGTCGTTATAAAGAGGAGGAAATACCTTGCAGAAAAATGAATACCGCAATGCGAAAGTGGAGGCTTCAACCTCTAAAATTAGTTCAAGTTGATAGTTGTACTATTTGTTTTTAGGAAATTATCACAATTTTTCGAAAATCGGAAATGTAATACTTCATGAATGTAGCTGAGCTTTAAATGTATCTTTAAAACTAACAAGATTAAATTTATTTGAAATTTGTGCGGTTCATATTCTAATATCTCCGCTATTAAATGTATTTATGTAATCACTTACCACGATAGCACCTTTATAATTTCAATAATCAATAAATAAAAAATCTGGAACTGGTTGTGTGACTGATGGTGATAGATTTAGTATTAAAAATAAACTTAAATCGATTTTACGAGCCACGAATCAATGTGGATGACCAATAAGTTGCATAAAATCCACAATGGATTCGCCAAATTTTTTTTATTCGTTGATTGAGCAAACTGTTTTTATTAATTGATCGAGTGAATGAAACACTTTTCAAGTTTTGTGAAGAAGTGCTTTTTGGAGGCAGCACGTGAGACAAGAAGCAGAGCTGGGGAAATAGTATTTTAAATAGTAAATAATGTGTACAATTTCGACAATAAAATATTTTATTTGATGCAGTAACTTGTGAGAATAAAATAATTTATTTAAGGCAGTAATTTTTGAAAATAGTATTTTATTGAAAAAGAATATTGAAAATATTTGGACTTTGTCTTTATTTTCAATTTCAATTTTAAATATTGTTGCTGAAAATAATGGTTCGCATTCAATAGATTTATGAGTAGAAATAGTTTCCTGGTGATAAGATACACTGTATGTTTATCAACAAACCTCAATAGGCACAAAAAATACAATATTCTACTCTGTGTTTCAGATTATTAAAATAGGAATATTTTATTTTGTGGTTCCCATTATTAAAATAGAAATATTTTATTTTGTGTTCCAGATTATTAAAATAGAAATATTTTATTTTGTGTTTCAGATTATTAAAATAGAAATATTTTATTTTGTGGTTGTGATTGTTAAAATAGAAATATTTTATTTTGTGTTCCAGATTATTAAAATAGAAATATTTTATTTTGTGGTTCCGATTGTTAAAATAGAAATATTTTATTTTCGAAATTGTATATCTTATTTAAAATACTATTTTCTTTAAGCAAAATGAAGTCGAAAATATTAAATAGTATTCGAAATATTTGTTTCGTCAAATAATGCCCACGTCTGGCAAGAAGACATGATTGGGTGTCCCGTTTCAGGGCTTCCAGCACCGCCAGGAAAGCCGATTTTAATACCAGGAGCGGACGAATCCCAGCCCGAGGTGGTGGCCATTCGTTGGGAGAGGTCACCGAGTAACGGCGGCTCGGCCATCGTTGGATATCATGTCGAACACAGACGACTCGGATCGCAGCATTGGGTACGCAGCACGCCAGGGTTATGCACCTTTCCGGAACTGACCTTGAGCGGCCTCGAGCCTGGATGGCGTTACCAATTCAGGGTCAGGGCGCAGAACGCCGTGGGTCTCTCGCGGCCCAGCGAGATCTCGGATCCGCTGACTGTGACCTTGCAAAGGTCCGCCGCATCTCCGCCGTCCTTCGACCTTGAGCTCAAGGACACAATCGTCCTCGAAAATGATCAGGTGCTTATACCTCCTAATTATTAGATTATAGGTTTTCCACTTCAAATTCACCTTTTTGCAAATCAATTTATATTTCACCCTTTTACAAATCAATTTCACCCTTTTGCAAATTATTTTCACCCTTTTGTTTGTTTTATTTATTTAGATTAAATTATATATTTATTTAGACACACGTGAACGGTGTCATTACTGCTAGGGAAACATAATACTCAATACGATTCAACAAATAGGATATTTAATTTCATTTTAAAAATTTATTAATCGGAAAATGTTGCGTTCTATATTTATTTTCTTATGCTACTATTACTATGGAACAGAGGGGGTATTCTTCTAAATCTTTATTAGACACTGGTGTTCTTTTTACAACTAATTATAGACAAGTAATATAACTTACTACAGTAGAGCCTCGATTATCCGGGCCTCTGATGTTCGAATTCTTTATCGTCGGAATACTTTCCACAAAGAGTTAGTTGGCGTTAAACCAACCCATACGCTACACGATTTACTGCACACTTCAATAAGGATTAAGTTCAGCACTGAAACTACGCTGTATTATCCGAATAATCGTGTTCAACTAATTAGCACGGATAATCGAGGTTCTACTGGAATTAAGAAAAACAAATAATAAGGGAAAATGGTTGATTTGCTTTTATTTGCAGGCTGAATTCGTAGTACGATTTACTGGTTCGCCTCTGCCGAAAATTTCGTGGTTCAAAGATGGCTTCGAAATCTTCAGCAGCAGGCGAACTAGAATCATCACCGACAGCGGGAGAACGGTTCTCCTAATTCATCAAGCCGCGCTGAACGACGAGGGTGAAATCAAATGCACAGCTACCAACAGAGCTGGCCACGCTAGTACCAAAGCTCGACTAATTCTGGAAGGTGTGCAGAACATCCCATTGTTAATTCCTATAATAATAATTCTCTGTTTAATATTTAACTCTGGAAAAACTTCGAGGAACTTTCATTTCAAACTCATGAAACATTCGATGCATATTATTTCTCTCTGTTAAAATTATTTGCTGCTAGTGTCCTCAAGATTAATATTAATGAATCGCTTTCAGGTACCAAAAATATGATTAATGAAGTTTGTTTAATCTCGAGATCATTACTCCAGCTTATATCGATGCAATAAAGAAGCTATATTGAAATTCGTATTTAACTATATTTATAATGTTAACAAAATTTATTGTCGATAACGAGATTAATAATATTAAGGACTGCATTTCGAAGTACCTACATTTTTATAAAAAAATTAATAACAACACAATGATACTGTCTATAATTATTTACATTAACACTAAAAATCGAAACGAGGGTAGACAGTTGAAAAATATTGAAAATGTTTTTTGAACATTTTGAAAATTTCATTTATTGTCGCTTGTGTCCTAAGGTCAGTTTTTTAAAACTTAAACAAATTTCATTGTGATGATTTGGTAAGAGAACAAGTATTAGCCTCTAATACGCCGAGTACTTTTTAATGCCACTAACAGCCCCAATTATTAACGTGAAGATGCTTTTGGAAAGTAAGAATTTTATTCTGAGAAGAGAAAACAAAGTATACGTTGCAATTTATTTATTCTGACTTCTTTTACTAATTTACTTTATTTTGAGATAAATAAAAGCAACATTACTATTCAGCATTAGATTATAAATGTCTCCAAAGTAGCACCATCTAAGTATGTTTAATCGAATTTGTGTTTAGTATTAGGTCGTTCCAACAATTAATGCATTCCACTAATGCGCACAATGCACATTTTAGTTTTTTAAAACTACAAATGTGTCGCTGTGTAAGAAGTACTTTTAAGAACGAATGATACGTTAACGAACAGATAATCGCGTTTTTCAATATACTCGTGTTATTTAACAATACTAAACGTATACACATTGCGAAAGTAATTTTTGGGACAACCTAATAAACACGGTGTCCTAATAATGTCGGAAAACCTTGAAAGGGGTGGTTCCTTAGGTTATTTGAAGTAACTTTTCCTTAGCGAAAATTTCCGCATCGGCTTTATTAACACTAACTATACCACGACCTGTTAATGACCGCTTTCACATTGTTTATTTCTTATATATTGAAATTATAAAGATGCTTCCATTAGATATTACTGAAAAAATTTCTTTATTCAAGCACGTATTATTATAAAAGTTGTGAAAAATTTAAATGAATCTATCTCCTATCGCCCACAGAAGTCCTATCTTTTCGTTTACGAGGCGTAATTTGCATTATTAGCTATTTTTATAGCTACATGCTGCCGAATAATGCAAATTACGCCTCGTAAACGAAAAAATAGGATTTTTGAGGGCGCTAGCGTCCTAGATCGATCTTTTATTTAGCGTTTTTGACAATCCTGGAAACAAGTCTATCACCTTAAGAGTATTCGCTCAACCAGTTTTCGTACAATTTTTCTCATTGTGTTTTTATTCACAGTGATTAATGTTGAATATTATCTGTATTATTAATTATTATTTTTATATGAGTGTATGAAAGAAATACTATGACAAAAGTTACATTGGGATGCTTTATTTTAACTATATTTTTTATATTTTCGGTAAACAGAGGTCCAATATGTATGGATAGTAGTGTATACCCCATACATTTTGTAGTCAGTACGGTTAATGTTAAGGAATTATTAACGAAAAACACGGACCAATCAAAGCGCGGCTATAGTGAACAGATTCCAGCATGACAACAGGTCCAACTGAGCGTCGCGTTACAATTGGTCGACCCAAAGTGCGTTCATTATAACTGCACTCAAAGTGGTCTTTGTTTTTCCTCAATAACTCATTAACAAAGCCGAAGCGGAAATTTTCGCTAAGGAAAAATTAACTTCGAATGCACTAAAGAACCACCCTTGTCAAAGTTCCTCGACATTTTTGTGACACCCTGTATTGCACTGCAATTTTTCTAACTGTAATTGTCGAGCAATAGAAGGGAAGTTTTGGGGAATCAATTGTCGATTTTTATTGATGTTTTAATTACCCAGCACCTCCAAAAATACGACTTCCACGTCAATACGAGGACGGTCTCCTTTTCGAACAGGATGAGACTATCAGATTGAAGGTGTCGATGGCTGGAAGACCTCCGCCCTCTGTGATGTGGTATCACGATGGGGAATTAATTTCTGATGACAACAGGCACATCTTCGAAACGATGGACAACGAAGCGATTCTAAAGATACCGGATGCCAAGCGCATTGACAGGGGAGAGTACACGGTCAAAGCCATAAATAAACTTGGAGAGGACATATCTTCATTTCTAGTTACAGTCACAGGTTAATATAGCAGCACAATCAATATGACGATTCGTCGAATGAACATTCTTCCTTGAAACGAAAGGCGCAGCTACTTCTAACGCAACATAAAAATAATTTATCGCAGAATATCATTTCCGATCCGTTTTATATCCCTCTAAATAACTATGCACTTGCTAATTATTACTAATCTGCGGATTTTCTTCATTCATAGCAGGAATGAGTTGTAACATATACAGGGTGTCCCAGTTTTTTCCGGCCAAACTTTGCCAGTGTGTTCTACACGCAAAAGTAAGAAAAATATGTTATATGAACATATGCTCTTAAATGTTTTATTAAGGAGTTATAACTAATAATACAAAATGATAATGAACTGGCATTTCGTCGACACAGCGTACGAACGTATTATGAATATCTCTGTTTGTGTTTACATAAAGTCTTACATAAAGTTTACATAAAAAATGTCGATATCAACTACTTCAGCAAGTAAACATAAGACTTTATGTAAACACAAACAGAGATATTCATAATACGTTCGTAAGCTGTGTCGACGAAATGCCAGTTCATTATCATTTTGTATTATTAGTTATAACTCCTTAATAAAACATTTAAGAGCATATGTTCATATAACATATTTTTCTTACTTTTGCGTGTAGAACACACTGGCAAAGTTTGGCCGGAAAAACTGGGACACCCTGTATTATTTACAACCTGCTCAAATCATGGAAAAAGCGAATAAATTTCTATTTGACACCTACTTGATGCAATTGAAGTAGAACATCTTTTTCATAATCTAATGATCGCAATACAGATTGATGCATTGTGTATTTGACTCCGTATTTTACGAACGTGTAAAATAAGACCTGGATAATTGTTGTTAAATAATAATTCAGAGAACTCACTAGGTAAAACATTCGGAACGATTTATTAACTTCCCGATTTATTAAATTCCCGATATATATATATATATATATATATATATATATATATTTAGATATATTTAAAAAAAAATTTTTTTTTTTAATTTAAAAAAAAAATTTCTTTTTTTTTTAGATTCAAAAGACTACATACGTCATGTGGTTGGGCATACTCTATATGCCCAATACAGTGTTATAATCACTTTCCCTGAAAACATATAATCTTCTTAAAACGTAAAATCGGGAAGTTCTTTGTGCGGCTCGTGGAGAGTCACACACAAAATAAAAAAAACATTAATAGCTGTAGGCCCCACTAGCAATGCGTACCACTAACCCTCTCGCAAGAGCAGTCCTACCCGCGAGCTTCAACAACCGTACTCGCAAAGCTCGCGAAGCGAGCGAGCAACAACCCCCCTCTAGTTGATTTACGATTCAACCTGCTGTTTGCTTCTAAAAAATTTATTGAAAAAACCTCAACTATTAATTATAAAATAACTCACGTAAATTTTATATTAATCTTCTTCTTCTATAGCATGACCAAAGAGTAAAGACACAATAAGAGACACTACCTTTGATGTCGTTCGTTCGACTGTCCCTTTAAATTGATTATATTAAATTGTTACATATAGAATCGACTTATTTTTACACCCTGTATACAGTGTTGGGCAATATTTAAACAGATAATTACGTAATGAAAAATTTAAATAACAAGTTATCTGTTATTTGGATATTCAAATAAAAAGCAAAAATATTTACCTATTATTTGAACAAGTCTAAATGAATTATTTAAAATGATAAATGTAATTGTTATTTACAAATACTACTTCAATTATTATTTACATTGGCTTTTTATAACAACCAAAGGTTGTTATAGCAGACAATTACATACAAAATACAAGAAATGAGAGAAATTAAAACAAAAACTAAAACAAAAACAAAAACTATTTAATTGATTTCTACATCAATCCAAATAACAAATATTCTTTTATTTGCAAAAAAGAAATAATACATAGATTTCTTTTGGAATTATTTAAATTACTTTTATTTGAATAAAAAGTTTAGTTATTATTTGCAATTAAAGTCCCACGTTTATTTATTATTTAATTATGTACTATTTAAAATAAAATTTTCCCAACACTGCCTGTATATCATTTGCATGGAAATAAAACTAAATAAAGATTTATTTCTTATTTAACTATATAATTGTAATCGATTGAAAATAACATCTTTATCTCTTTACATTTCTTAAATGTTGGACTGTTTTAAGTTTCACCTACTAATTTTTGTCATAAATGCAAATACGTTGACGTGATTATCTAATGTCGAAAAATATTTCCAGATCGCCCTGCTGCACCTGGTAAAGCTATGATCACCATGACGTTGGGCAGGTCAGTGACATTATCGTGGAACGAACCAGAGGACGATGGTGGTTGCAAAATAGGAACGTATATCGTCGAGTATTATAGGGTACGTTACACAAGTGTTACTGTATCGATCTTTGTGAAATGGCATTCTTCTAATAGATGATTGACTATAAATAATTGCTCCTTAGGTTGGCTGGGATGTTTGGTTGAAAGCAACCACCAGTAGGCAGACCAAAGCGACGTTATCGGAACTGATCGAGGGATCGGAGTATAAATTTCGAGTGAAGGCTGAGAATCCTTACGGCATGAGCGAGCCCAGCGAAGAAAGTGATGTGATCTTCATTCCAGATTTAAAAAGAGGGTAAATTGATTTTAAAAACCAGATATCAAAAACTCATATTTCCTCGCATAGTTGGGCATTAATCGATTCAAATTTTAACCAAGATTGATTGATTAATGTGTAAGATTAAAAAAAAGTAATCATTGAATAATCGACGATTGATTCAATCGATTGATGAAGTTAATCGTCAATCGTTGATTAAAAAACGAAATCATCGAAAAATCGGAGACTGATTTAATCAATTGTTGAAGTTAATCGCTACACGGTCTATTCATAAATTGTAATAAGGAAGGCGAGAGAGAGAGAGAGACAGACAGACAGAATCTGTTTAAATTTAATAATAATTCAACAAAGAGTTGAAGTTAATCGCCACATGGTTTATCCATAAATTGTAATAAGTAGAGTAAGGTTAATACTGACGGATTTCCAGACATTTTGAAATCCGAGCTTGGATCATGGGAAGTGGAGGGGAGACTAACAGTCTCAATGATGGTGTAGTAGGAACCGTCAGTCTTGTTTTCAGTCTTGTACAAGCAGTCATGGCGGAAATATGGTGCTACCTTAGTGATCAATGTGTTATAAAGATTTTCGTCCATTCGGAAGTAATTTTTACAGTCATCTAAGGCATTGGTTGCTGAGATTTCACGTAGCAAGGTTAAATGACTATACTGATTTCGTATTTTATACCACTTCTTCATTAATACTGTGCGTTCCACTTTTCTCCTGCTGCCTAATACCAGGATAATGGCCAAACAAGTTTTTTCTTTATTAGATATTACGTCAGATCCGCACTGTTTGGTGTCTCAATGCCAACTGATAAGGGAACATATTCAGTTGATACAAGCCGATTTTGAAGAAACTTATGTGAGATACAGTTCTTTGAAAAATATTTGCCACGTGTTCTTTTTTATCGGCAACCATCCACTCTGAAGGGGTGAAAACAGCCCTAAAAGTTGGAAGTAAAAACCATATTTTTTGCGATATCTCGGAATCCAGTGGTCGAAAAAATTCGATTCTTTTTAATTATGTGTTATTTAATTTGAAGAAGTAGTAGTGCAAAAAAATTTAAACAAACGTTTTTTGTTTAAACAATATATTAAAAATTTGATGTTTTCTTGCAGTTTCTCGTATTTATTGTTAGTTAATTTTAATATAAATTTGGGTTTGTGATCTTTGATTCAAAATAGGAGATACGTGTTTCAGGATTTTCTTTGTTTTTTGCTATTTAACAATAATTATGCATAATAATGAAAGATAGTCTTGCACCTGGCGTGCGGAGGAAGGAATTCTGGCGGTAATTATTTAAAAGTTGGGCTTCCTCTCAGATTTTGATGAAATTTAGATATGTTATAGATTTCTACGTTTTGAACAACTTTTTTCTATATGTATATGTTACCGCCGCTCGATTTTAATTTTCGAGATATTCGCAAAAAACTATCGCTAACACAAAAAACGTTTGTTAAAATTTTCTTGCACGACTACATTTTCTATTAAAAAACACACGATTAAAAAAAATCGAATTTTTTCCACCACTGGTTTCCAAGATATCTCAAAAAATATGGTTTTGACCCCCAACTTTGAGGGCTGATTTCACCCCTTCAGAGTGGGTGGTTACCGATAAACAAAACACGTGTCAAATATTTTTCGAAGAACTATATATCTCACATAAGTTTCATCAAAATCGGCTTGTATCAATTTATCAATCATACTACCTGTCTGACTGATAGGTGTAGGGACCTTCGTGATTGAAGTCAGTAATGATTCTTGATTGACCGTGTAGGGCCCGCTTTACGCAACTGCAGTACCTTGTAATGAATGCGGACAATGTTTATTTTCCATAAAAATCCGTAGTCTACTTATTACTATAAGATTCTAATGTTGATGCTGTTCTCTTCCAAAAACAGTATAGTGTCGCCTTCCATGGGCGGGAAGTCGCAAAGTCAGCGAGAAATCAGATCACGCGAGAAACGAGAGGTGAGCTTTGCTGTGCCAACTCAGAGAACCAGAAGCTTGACGAGAGAGGAAGGTCGTGCGAGAGATGAAGATGACGAAGGACGTTTTGGTCCAAGTAGTCGTTCCGCATCAGCTCAAAGACTCAGCAGATCATCCAGAGCGGACAGTAGAGTCACATTTGCTCTGGACACGATGGAGAAGACAGAGTCACCAGTGCCTCCGGCCAGATCGAGGGATCATTCCAATTCAAAGCACGATAGTCGGTCCGAGATTTATGTAGATCGTTCGAATATTAATAAGGACGTACCGAATACCGAGGCAAGTTATACTATACCGACGCATTCCTTTTCGAAATATTAACCCTTAGTTAATATATTGTAGGATTAAAGTCGTCAGAAGAATAACACGTCCGTAAACACAAAAGAATTTAACGTTTAATTTAAAATATAACAAATACAATTAATTAAATGATCCCGTTTACTTAAATATCCGTCTGAGATCAAACACGTCTTTTTGTTTTCACACGTCGCGTACCAGAATAATCAAACATCACATATTATACAATACGAAGAACGCAATCGATAATATTAATAACAAGTATCGAATCGTCGCGCCGTTACCGTTACTAACAACGTGACAATCGGCGGAATTCCCACCGTTCGGAGACGGCATCTCCCTACAATATTAACTTATTATTGTTTAATATTGTTGGCATTCTCAGATATGTTGGTATCTAATCAATTATTAAACATTTAAATATTGTATGAGGTATTATGTCAATTTCGTATTCACCAAATTAAAAAACCGTTGAGATTGAGAATATTTTAGGTTGGAAGAAATGTTTAATTTTTGAGTTAAAATAGCTCCGAGTGCAAAGGGTTAATCGTACTGCTATTTATTGTAAGATTTGTTTTCTTAATCGCTTAATTCGCTACCACGGAACGTGTTATCTCGTGTTATTTCGACTGTGATAGCGCAGTGGTTAATTACACGTTAATTGGATTCGTCAAAATTTAATCACTGAGTCTATTAACCCTAGTACGTTCCTCAGGGCGAAAATTGATCCATTTATTATTTTTACATACTGTTGAATAGTTGATCTCTTCCTGACCATGTTGCAGGATGTATTTCTTTAAAATGTGACATTAAAAATGAAACACAATTTGTTGATTTAAAGTGTAGAACAAAAGAGGATGAATTATTCCAGTCTCTTGTATGCAATTGTTCTTGAAGACCGCAAAAGGCTTAATACAGAAGTGGTTTCTTGTGAACTTGTCAAAGCAGTAGTTAATTATTGGATATTGAGGAATTCCATGAAAGTTCTATAAACAAGATATAATTATCGTATTAAATGACGGTTCAATTCTTGAGATGTAGTGTTACACCAAACCAGCCCAGGATTGACTTACACAACTTTTACATTAAATGGTTCATATATAGAGGGTCTTTCATAATTCATGGTGCAAATTAGGCCAAGTCGATTCTATGGCTTGAAATGAGACGAGAATCAATAATAACGAAATTGCGTGGGAGGTTTTGTTTTCAAGAAAATAAGATTGAAATATCAGTCAAGTACACGCGTTCTTAATAAATAACAAATGTCACGGATTTAACTACAAGATTTAACTACACTGATGCAACCGTATTTGTACGTGGAACAATTTATATTTTATTCTTCATTGGTTATTTATTAAGGATGCCACGGATCGCCATGTCCGACTGATATTTAAATTTAATGTTCTTGAAAACGAAGCCTCTCACGCAATTTTGTTATTCTTTATTTTCGTCTTACTTTCAACTACAGAATCTATCTGACCTATATTAACTGATTATATTAGACATATACTATATTACCTGACCTAAATTTGAACGATGAATTATGAAACACCCGGTATAGAGGGTATTTCACCTTCTTGGTCCTCTTAACCCATTCACTGCCAGGCAAAAGAGCGTCTTGCCCTGAGTGTCAAGATTTTATTTTAAAGAAAACATGGAATTTCACAAAATCTAATAATATTAATTCCTTATCATCATAATCACCCTGTCTAATAATTCCTAACCCGAACGGCAATAAACTTATTCCCTAACCAATTGCAAACAATCTGAACAATCTTGGTACATACGCTTACCACGAGATATCTCGTAGTTGGCAGTGAATGGGTTAAATATCTTTTCATGATTGGAAAAATGGCCAAAGAAAAAAAGTATTCGGTTCGAAGGGGCAAACAAAGTTTGTCAAAGTCATCGTATTTTGTTTATAGCTCATAAAAACAAGTTCAACGATGTGCGATATGTTGACCTTCGCGTGAAACTCAACTTAAAACTCAAATTATTATGTTACTAAAAATAATAATGTTTTAAACAGATCCTAACTCGAGGAAAAGATAGTGTAGCAACCACGTCGACCATGACAGTCTCGCCACCCATCATGGACGAGTCCCTCAAACGATCAACCTTCAGAGAGTCTCGATCGCGGTCAGTTTCCGTATCAAGAGAGCGTAGTATGTCTCCGCTATCGATGCCGAAGATTCAAGAAGAAAGTTCTACAAGGTCTACGCCTCCTATTCGTCCTTCACTGAGTTTGACCCTGAAAAAGCAACAAGCGATAGTCGATGAACCAGAACTGCCGTTCATGAAGAGCCACTCCTTCGACGAAAAACCAAGTTCGCCGATGACTCCGAGAGAGGATGATGAATCCGTACTGCATGGAAGCTCGGAGTTCATGTTGGTTTTGTATCCTGATGATCAAGACAGGAAACTTCTGGATATCAATGGTACACCGAAGACTTTAGGTAAAGTTAATTCAAAATCATTTTTATAGTGTGAATCGACTGATTTTGTCACTCAATATTATTTACACTCAGCATTTAAACTCAAAATTATTAGGTAGATGTGACCATAAATGCTTGATTCAAAAAATACTTTCTGTTACGTATTTGAAAAGAATAATGCACCTCTTCGGTTAATAATCTCTGAGGATTTTAGAAAATATATATTTTACTTTCTTATC
Source organism: Lasioglossum morio (assembly GCA_916610235.2). NCBI lineage: Eukaryota > Metazoa > Arthropoda > Insecta > Hymenoptera > Halictidae > Lasioglossum > Lasioglossum morio. Next base: position 15,106,806 of record OU744331.1, on the reverse strand, counting down.
TGTGATTATTTACAATCCTTCATAGTACAAAGCTTCTCCCTGGTTTTTTAACTGAACTATTCAAACTGCTCATGACCACGTTGCTTCTCTATTTCTCTTACACACATCCGTTCTGATACGTCATTCGCTCATCATTATCCATACCAACTTAGAGACAGTTAAATGTTTTACAGTGCCAATCTAGCAAATACTAGATGTTTTCACACTTTCGTTAAAGTAATGTTAATTCAAAATCATTTTTATAGTGTGAATCGACTGATTTTGTTACTCATTATTATTTACATTAAGCATTAGAACTCAAACTTTTTAGGTAGATGCGACCATAAATACTTGATTTTAAAAAAGAACTTTGGGTAAAGTAATGTTAATTCAAAATCAGTTTTGTAATCTAAATCGATTAATTTTGTCACTCAGTATTATTTATATACTATCAATTTTCTGGATTTGAAACCTTATAACAGCACAGAAACGCTTGATTATATTTCACATGTGTATGCAGCAATAATCGAGAGCTAGATAATATTTGACAAAGTAAATACTGTCTTTGTTTATTAATAAAGTACAGAATTATATTCAATCAACTAATAATTCCTTACTGCAAGTGGCTTTTTGTCAATCATATTGAAGAAAGGATAAAAATATGTGTTCTAAAGTTTTACTCTTCAAGTACTGCATCAAGTGCTGCATAAATAAAAGAAAATTGAAGAAGAAGAGACTGAAACTTTAGCATACACATAATATGACTAGCGCGGCACTGAAACTGATAAACATTCTAATAACTGGACTGCTAACTCTATACATTTATAGCAAAAAAATAGATTAGTCAAATTGAAAACGGTAACAACGTTAGAAAATTTGAAAAAGGAAAAAGTGAATTTAACTTCCGCTTCTTACCATCGCATCGACTTGAACTATTTTTATTTAGCCTAAAGATCTCGTGATAACCATTTTGAAACAAATCGTGATTGTTAGCAGCAATAAATACTTTCACAACGATTGATGAGTACATGACATCCCTTTGAAAATGTCCACAGAAGCAAGGCAGGGCACATCCGAAGACGTAGAGGATATAGAAGATCTTATTCCACCACCGATGTCGCTATCATTACCAGAGCTCTTCAGCGTGGAGCATCAAGTGGTAGAGACTCTTCGAGAAGCAGTCAGCTCCACAGAATTGCTTCACGAACGGGCAATGGAGCGATTCTACCGTGCAGTGGCAGCTGAAGAGGCTTCCGAGGTAGCAAAAAGAAAAACTCAGGTTGAAAGGAAAACGGGGGAATTGGCATCAACGATAGACGAAAAGACAGAAGGGAACATCGACAATCAAGACGCTCGGCGATCGTCTATCTTGCGCAGACTGTCAAACCCTGGAGTAGCTGCGCAGAACCTGATCAGCTGGCAGGCGAAGAAGAATCGTCGGAGATTAAGTGAAGGCCAACCGGAGACTCTCAAGTCACCGATAAAACTGATAACGCCGAGTTTGCTACCCGCCGTGGAAGCTAGGTCTGATCCAAATCTGCCTGGCGATTCCGAGGCTCCAACAAGTGGTTGGGGGTTGGACAAGGAGGAGGACGCTGCCACGCAGCTGCGCAGGTGGCACGAGGCCAACGTGCCATTGGTTGTTGAAAAAGAAGAAGAGAAATCGATGGCTTGGCAGGTTGAGACCAACGAGGAAGCTCCGCGCAACCAAGGGGTGGTTCCACAGGCTCGACCAATCCCGGAGACGAAATCAGAGCAAGAAGAGCTGGAAAATGAGGAGTTAGAGAGTGTCGAGACCTCTGAGGAGTCGTCCGAGGAAGTTAGCAGCGCGGACAGCGAAGACTTGAAGCTGCTAAAAGCCAGGATCCTTGCAAGACAAGTGCTAGAGGAGGAAGACACGTACCATCCGCGAGGGAGACCTGTTCCTCATACGGAACCCGAGCCTCTATCGATCCCTACCCACAAGATACCAATTTTAGACGTGACACCGCCTACACCAACCCTATCAGGCCCTGCATCGCCGACCAACGTGGTTCCTAAATCAATCCTCAAGAAGCCCAAAGAGGATCAACCGATCCCTGTCAACAGCTTCGGCAGACCCATCCCTCCTGAGAAACCCATTCGGAAAGTCCCACCCGTTCAACCTGTTCACCCAGTGATGACGCAGGAAGAGGACGTCGGCGATGTACAACCAGTTGCCGAAACGCTGAAAACTCCGGTTCTGTCTGAATCCGATACCGATAGTATGATGTCGGCTGGAGAAGCGGCGAAAACTCGAAGGATTCAAGCAAAGATGCGATCGACCACTTCCGAAGAAGAGATCGACGAAGAGGACATCGAAGCACGAATGGCGGTTGTTAATCACTACACGGAGATCGTTAGGGAGCACTCCAGTCGTGTCAATTACAGGAGCTCTGAGGAGAGGAAGTTTGGCGAGAGTCTAGCTAGTTCTCGAAGGTCATCCGTATCCGAGGAACAGGAGAAGAGCCACTTGAACAAGGACCGAGCAGAGTCGATTAAGAAACAAGAGACGAGAGAACATGGAAAGCAGAGAACAGTGGCGAAGAAAGAGACGACCGATAAAACAGCGAAGCAAGACGACGAGAAGCCCAGAAGAACAGCTCGCTCCCGAGGAACAACTCCTGCGAGGGACACCAAACCTGTTAGACCGACTCGACCTGCGTCTAGAAACGAGTCCCCAGCACCAAGATCGAGGAACGTGTCTGTCGAAAGAGGCGGTGCATCTTCAAGGTCTTCCTCGAAGACCAGGGTCCGTGCTCCCTCTCAAGATAGAAAACTTGTGTCTAGGACTGGGTCCGAAGACCAACGATTAGCTAGAGAAAAATCCGTCGACGATGAACCTCGTAGGTCCAGGAAGCCGTCACACTCGAGGTCCAGTTCTAGAGATAGGGTCAGACCAGAGACACCTGTGAAGATGAAGATGGAGCGGCTGCAGAAGGCGCTCGGGAGCAAGAAGTACAGAGCTACGAGGCGTGACTCGGGCGTTGAGAAAGAATACCCTCAGAGTCGAATGAATGATGAACAGCTGGCGTTAGAGGCCCAGAAGAATGTTAGGTTCACGGTCGGTTTTGTCACAGATCTGATCCTGCTGATGGCCGCTGTCTATGTTTACTTGTTCAAGAAAGAAACCCTGGCGATCCCGTTCATAGCGCTCCTCTTGTACAGAAGGATTCAGCACGAGATACGGGGGCGAGTCTCGCGCGGCTGGTGGTGGTCCAAACAAAAACAATGACATTTCTCGCGGTTATTCCGAAATTAAGAGGTTCTTCGCTATCTGATCGAGATCAAGGAAATCTGCGACGATAGATCGATGAACCTTAGGATTCTTCGCACACAGTCCCGAAAATAACGGTTAACCCTTCAGCGACGATTGTACGTTTCTTTCTAATGTTATAATCCGTGGGTGATTTAGACTTTTGATATTTTGTACAGGGTGAGTCGCGCTACTTACACCACCCCTCTTTGTCGCCAAAGTTCATACACAACTATCTTCAAGATAGTACGCAACAACAGTCAACAACCGTAGTCCCGTTGAAATCGCCGGTTCTCATTAGATCATCGAAGTTAAACAATGTGGAACGTGAATGGCAACTTGGATGGGTGACCGTCTGGTAAAAAACCGGAAAGTGACCCACCCGGGTGTTTTTCACGTGTTGTTGGCAAAAGGTGGTTCGGAACCCACCATAAACAATAGGTCCCGCTGAAAAGGCGATACTGAGAATGGAAAGAGGGGGAAGAAGATTGGTAAATGAATTTGAAACCCTGAGGGGACCAAATATCATGTTACTAGTACGCAACAACAGATGAATTTCTATTGCATTGACCCTCCGACGACGGTGCCTGGGTCTTTTTCGACCCAATGTATAAAAATCGTCTTTCAAGTACTCCGTTTCTGGCGATTAAATTAAATGAACAACTGTTATATTCGAAACAATAGAAAGACCAACAATATAATATCAGAAGGAGGTCCAAAAATATTTTTAAAAGAGTTGATAAATGATGCAGTAAATACTCCTGAACATCATCAACCAAAGTTGCAAGTTGTTTGAGGGTTAATAGTCTGATCATGTGTATGCTTCGTCCCTGAAGAGTTAATAATGCTTATATAATGTACTTTGTAACAAGCAGATTATGAATAAACTACTACGACAATTAATGCGAGATAATAATAGTAGCAATAGCTTCGTGAGCTAATTGTTCGCAGCCAATTCTTGTACTTCATTCAGTAACCATACCAAACGAGTACCAAAGAAGATAGCATAATATATGTGTACGTGTCAAGAGAGTAACTATATCGACGGTTGCATACTATTATAAATTATTGTTATTTATTCTTATTTATTATGAATATTCTTACTGTCTTTACTCGTAATAAATATTTGCAAAATTCTGTTGAATTTAAATTATGCATGTGTTTTATTTCTTGGAACCAGCCTTTATAGTAGCTTTGCTTCATACTTCTAACTTGCGATCAGCTTTATCAAATTATCGTTAATGCGTAGTGATCATGTTCCGATCGAATTTCGATTTTGCAGTTTTCATTCACTATAAACCTCGACTTAGAAGAAACTGGTATAATAATGACTTTAAAAGCTAAAAAAGAAACAACAATGAAACACAACTGAGTATCCCCTTGTTTAATTTTACAACAAGCATTGGTAAAATATAATATTTTAAACATTGAGTAGCAAACATTCTATTCCATTTTAAATCTTGCATACAAATTTTTGAATAGGAACATTTTTTAAAAGTATTTCATTTGAATAATACTAAAAGTGATTGATTTTTATTTGGATTTAATACTTTTCTTCATCTCTGTGTCTATGAAAAAGTAACTTAAATGACAAGAACTTATTACATTATACATTTCTTCATGCAAATAGCTGTATTTAAACCAAAGATGTAATAAGCGGGATGCAGAATTGTACATATTCTTATGACAAAGATGAATATGAGTTATCTAATGTCTTTACATTTTCAATCCACATTGAAATTATCTTTTAACAATCGTACTCGACATTTTCATCAACAATTAACTGCCAAGGGCTAAGACAATAAAGACTTCTAAGAACACATAACAATAAGTAAGCGCCAGTGCATTAAGGCACAAGTATAAATTACTTTGATCATATCAATAGGTAATAACATTGTGTAATAATTAACATATTCTCGCACACGTTTTTTCTAGATTGGTTTCAGAAACACACTTCTTTAAAGTGTTTCCCTGTTGCCACCTGAAATCAGATGAAGAGACAATGCTAATAAAAATCAGTTAACGTTATTTCTAGTAGATTAACAGAAAAAGTTATGACAGTTATAGCCATCGTTTATTTATCAGGACAAAAATCAACACGTCAACGAAAATTTTCCGGCTGTATTTATGTGCAATTGTCATTTACGGAACTGTTAAACAATAAACGTTCTCAACGTGAAGACTCAACAAGGTAAGAGGCATCTGTTCGTTCCGCAAAATCCTGACCACGACAACCATTCTAGCTGCGGCCAACGATCATGCTGAAACCATCCCTAACATTCCGGTCGAACGTGAATCTACGCGCAACGCACAGTAATTCGATTGCTCTTGGCAGTAGATAGACAAAATTAATCTTTTTAACTAATATGGTTTTAATTCATTATTATTTGCGGTTTTCATTGTTAAATATCGTTATTTCATTAAAAATGTGAGTAACAAATAGTGATAAAAGATGTATTAATGCTCTCAGCGCACTGTTTGATCAATTTTTACTTAGAAGCAATTCTACAATTTATCCAATTCAAACGTTTCGATCTATGTTCAGATCATATCCAAGAAAATTAATAATTGAAGATGATCTGAACACAAAAATTTGAATTTGATAAATTGCAGAATTGTTTCTAAGTAAGTAAAAATTGATCGAACCAGTGCGCCGAGAGCATTAATACATCTTTTATAAACAAATATACGATCGATAGAAAAGAACATTTACAAATAGTGATATTTGAAATTTGTTTGCGCAGATCTATTCCTTGTGAAGAATTACACAATTTTGCTCCTTAAACTATTGGGATGGCAAAAAAGTAATTTCGGTATTTTATGGTGAAATAAAATCGAACTTTTTTTATTCAAGCAATGAACTTTCATGAATAAGATATTCTCCCTTTTGTTCGATGATCTTTCGACAAAAAGAATAAATAAGAACATATTTGATTGAGTTCATCGCTTGAATAAAGAAATTCGGGTTTTCACCATCAACATTTCTCCAGCTGCAACAGTTTCTCAAAAATAAATTTTTATGATAAAATGTGTCTCTCAGATGCGTTTTTTAAACATTAATTTCGACCCGATTTGCAACGTTTTACAGTTTTCATATACACATTTATGTGGAGCATATACTTTTTCATTGACAAACTTTGACTAAAAATGGACTAATTGAATGCTTAACTCATTTACAAAAATACAAAAAGTTATTGGTAATTTAGAGACATTAAGAGACTAAAACTTATATTATAAGATCCTATATGTATCATACAATTAAGGCTTAAGTAATTTCAATTTTCTATTTGTTTCAAACAAATGTTCCCAGATAGAGAAACGTTTATCTCTATATATAAAAATGATGTCCTGACTTATTCACCTATCAACGCCCAGGCAAAACCTTTGGACCTAGAAAGCTGAAATTTTGCACAGACGTTTCCTTTATGATCTATACAAGGGATAAGAAAGGATATTTCGAAATTCAACCCCTAAGGGGGTGAAAAGGGGTTGCTACATTTGTATGAGGAATATTTTGTTCGCGGTCCGATTTGCTTGAAACTTGGTCTTAATGCTCTTTCATATAATTAATCAAACACCTATTTCAGCATTTTACCAAATTCAACCCCTAAGGGGGTGAAAAGGGGTTGCAACGTTTGTATGAGAAATATTTTATTTGTGGTCTGATTTGCTTGATACTTGGTTTTAATGCTCATTGATACAATCCGAATGGGGTGAATGGGGGTTTGAAAGGTTTTATGGAGAAACAATATCAATTTTCGAGGGCATTAAACAGTTTCCCATGCGAGCGAAGCCGCGGGGAAAAGCTAGTATACTTATATAAATGTATAAAATAACTTTTTGAATTAAAATTTGATAGAATTATTGATTTAATTAAATTACTAATCTAACATTACATTCGTAATCAACGACCCCAAAAACCTTAGTACACGGTATTTTTCTGAAAGATTTTTATTGTTCTTCTATTGTTTTTTATGCTTAACCAGCTTTTGGGTAGTTGTGCACACTGTGATCCGTTGCTCGAAGATAAAAAGCATTGGCGTGCGAAGTTACATCAGGGAAAGAGCAGGGCCAAAGAAAGAGGGAAGAGGGTGAAAGGGAAAAGCCTCGTTAATCCATTGCCCTACGATTTATTTTACGGTTTCAGTGATTAAAACTTTCTTTGTAATTTGTACATTCCTAAAAAAGGAGAAAATTTATATCTATTGTATGCCTACACGTTCTTCAATAACTATAGATTAAAACAACTAAAATTGAATTTCATCTCGGTTTAAAGGAGATTAGTAACATACATATTTATTAGACTCTGTTCAAAATCTTCATCACGAGTCTGACACGATATTGTAAGGCAAGGGGTTAATCGGGGAGAAAATTTGGAAGAAGAGGCATATGTGCGTTTCGTTAAAATGACGAAGCCGAAAGTGCCGCGTCTTTGAGATCAACGTTGACGTTCTTATTGGACCCAATTCTGTAGAATTAAAGTCGTCAGAAGAATAACATGTCCGTAAACACAAAATCATTTAACATTTAATTTAAAATATAACGAATACAATTAATAAAGTTATCCCGTCTAAATCTCTGTCTGAGATCAAACACGTCTTTTCGTTTTCACACGTCGTACCAGAATAATCAAACATCGCATATTACAAAATATGAAGAACACAATCGATAATATTAATGACAAGTATCGAATTGTCGTTACCGTTACTAACGACGCGTAACATTCGGCGGAATTCCCGTCATTCGGAGACAGCATCTCCCTACAATACTAATAGGTAGTAAATCGAAATAGCTACTAGAAAAAGCATAGGCTCGCAAAGTTACATTAGGGTATGTGATAGAGCCTGGTCAAAGAAAGAGGAAAGAAACACAATAATCGGAGAGAAAGATAGAAAGAGAACGAAAAAGAGGAAGAAGAGGCGTAGAAAGGACAGATCGTGACCGTGGGTTACGACGCTTGCTTGTGAAAGAAGTTACATTAATCGGGGAGAAAGATAGAAAAAGGACGAATGTGGAAAAGGAGGAATGCGTGCGTTTCGTTAAACCGACGAATCCAAGAGTGCCGCGTCTTTGAGATCAACGTAGATCTTCTTATTGGACCCAATACAAATAGTAAGTAATTCGAACTGGCCACTACAAAATTAGGAGGTAGTCATAAAATCAGGGTATATAATAGAGCCTGGCTAAAGAGAGAAGAAAGCGGGTGACTGGAAGAGACACGTTAATCGGGGAGAAAGATAGAAATACGACGCATGTGTGAGTTTCGTTACCCTCATACGTTCCTCAGGATGAAAATTCACCCATTTAATATTTTTCACATACTGTCAAAATATTCATCCTTTTATGTCCACGTAGTAAGATGTGTTTCTTTAAAAGTGACGCTATAAATACAACATAATGTGTTGATTAACGTGTAAAGTAATAATGGGTGAATTGTTTATCCTAGTCTCTTTTATGCAACTATTGTTGAGGTCCGTATGAGGGTTAAAACGACGAAGACGAGAGTGCCGTGTCTTTGAGATCGACGTAGATCTTGTAAGGAATAGCCGTATTTATTATAAGCAATCGTTGACAGACGTATTTGTCACGGGCGCGTTCGTTTCGATGTATCTTTTTTTCTAATTCGTTGGCGATCGCAAGTTTACAATTCTGTTATTTTCGATTTTCTACAACCGGAGTCGGTGGTATCGGAATCCCTGCATCCATCAACCGCCTAACCAATTCGTTCTTCGTCCCGGTAGTGGACAAGCTATTTACTTTCAGGATTTCTTTAAGCTCGGACACCATAACCATATTTGCGAAATAATTCCTACACGAGATATCACAACTGAAACCACATCACTGCACAAAAGATCGTAACATAAACTGAATACTCTACATAAACTGAACCGAAAACGATGGCAATCCCACTTTTGATTTTTGTAAGGAATAGCCGTATTTATTATAAGCAATCGTTGACAGACGTATTTGTCACAGGCGCGTTCGTTTCGATCTATCTTTTTTTTTCTAATTCGTTGGCGATCGTTATTTTACTATTCTGTTGTAATTTCGATTTTCTACTTCTATAAATTTCATTATATATATATATATATATAGGGTTGTCTGCTAATACGTATGCATACATACATTCCACCGTATAATCTTTTTACTGGACCCAATACAAATAGTAATTCGAACTGGCCCCTAGAAAATTAGAATGTAGTCGGACCGTGTGAAAGTCGAAGGTAAAGCTTCCAAAAAAGCTTCTCGTACCAGTTCGGAATAGCTAAATCCTGATTTGGAACCACTGTGCGTCGGGATTGAGTTGCGTCCGATGCCCGAAGATAAAAAGCATTGGCGCGCGAAGTTTAGCATATCCGGGGATGAGACAGAGCCAGAGCTGGGGAAAATAGTATTTTAAATAGTAAATAATAAATAATCCTATTTATTTTAAAGTATGTGTACAATTTTGAAAATAAAATATTTTATTTGATGCAATAATTGTTTGAAAATGAAAGTAATTTATTTGAGGCAGTAATTTTTGAAAATAGTATTTTACTTTAAGAATATTGAGAACATTTGGACTTTGTCTTTATTTTCAATTTCAATTTTAAATATTATTGCTGAAAATAATGGTTCGCATTCAATAAATTTATGAGTAGAAACAGTTTCCTGGTGATAAGATACACTGTATGTTTATCAACAAACCCCAGTAGGCACAAAAAATACAATTTTCTATTTTGTGTTTCAGATTATTAAAACAGAAATATTTTATTTTGTGGTTCCGATTGTTAAAATAGAAATATTTTATTTTCGAAATTGTATATCTTATTTAAAATACTATTTTCTTTAAGCAAAATAAAGTTGAAAATATTAAATAGTATTTGAAATATTTGTTTCGCCAAATAATGCCCACCTCTGGATAGAGCCGGGCCAAAGAAAGAGGGCGAACGTGGAAGAGGAGGCGGTAGAGCAGGACAGATCGTGACCGTGGGTATGATGCATTTGTGGGTTTCGTTAAACCGACGAGGCCGAGAGTGCCGCGTCTTTGAGATCAACGTAGATCTTCTTATTGGACCCAATACAAATAGTTAGTGATTCGAACTGGCCACTAGAAAATTAGAATGTGGTCGGAACGTGTGTAAGTCTGTATTCAAATATACTGAAAGCCCGTCAGCCGAAGGTAAAGCTTCTCGTACCGCTACGGAACAGCTAAATCCTGATTTGGAACCACCGTGCGTCGGGATTGAGATGCGTCCGATGCCCGAAGATAAAAAGCATTGGCGCGCGAAGTTACATCAGGGTATGGGATAGAGCCGGGCCAAAGAAAGAGGGAAGAGGGTGACAGGGAAGAGCCGCATTCGCCGTGGAGAAAGATAGAAAGAGGGAGAAAGAGGAAGAGAAGAGGCGTAGGAGAGCGCACGTCGTTGATCGTGGACACGGCGCATGTGCGCGTTTCGTTAAAACGACGAAGCCGAGAGTGCCGTGTCGAGACGATTTTAGACCGGAGCAGGGCCTCCTGCCGTCAGATTTCGTGGCGCAGGGTGTGCTGTGCCACGGGTCAGGAGTAGAAGAGGTCGCCGGAAGAGGAAGATCGCCGGTCAAGAGGAAGAGGCACCGGGGATAACGCGGTGTGCTGCAGAAACCAACGTGACACACGCAGCTCTGGATTACGCTCCCTCCCCTGAAGAACAAACGAGCCCGCACCAATCTGCACGAATCTGCACGGTCCCGGGGAGAGTAATGTCCATGCGTGGAGAAGTCGGTCTTCGTATCATCTGACGAGATGACCTTAACAGGTAAGCGCGCTCTCTCTCTCTCTCTCTCTCTCTCTCTCTCGCTCCCTCTCTTTCTCTCTCATTCTTTCTGCCTTGGAACGCGATCGAACGCCGGTCACCGGCCACTTTGTACCGAGATCATGCAAACGGTGCACCGATCATCATGATCGCGAAACACGCACACGCACCTGAAGCGCGGAAGATCGGCACGCAAACGCACAGATATTTAGACGCGATGGATTCAAGCAAAGCTAGCCTCTTTTATTACTAGATTGCGAATTTTCATGCGAAATAAACATTTTTCGAATCCACCGCGAGAGACACGATTTCTCATGTTCGGGGCCGCCGTTACGGATACATGACGTCCAACGATCTTGCAAAAGCTGGCCTCTCTTACTACTAGACTGCGGATTTTTATGCGAAATAAACGCTTTTTAAGACGATCGCGAGAAACACGAATTAACATGTTCGCGACCACCGACAATGTGGCTGAGATATTTGTGAACACCCTTTAAAAACAAATAAGTTTCTGAATATGGAAGCAAACTCAAGGTTGAGGCTTCAGTTTGTGGCTCGTTAAATAATTTCTTTTGAAAATTGATATTGATCGGAAGACAGTTTACTTGAAAAGGAGCCGTTCACAGGCTGAATCGATTAACTGTTCGAGGTTTTTGAACTTTCTCTAAATAAATGTGTTTAATAATTCTTGTTTACCTTTGTGTTTGTTATTCTTCTATCTCTTGTAGAGCTCTTTTTTAGTAATATATAAAGCAAGAACAATTGAATTGAATATTTATTTGTCACGTGTATGTATGCAACAACACAATAAACGTAAACCACATTCAGTGCAAAAACGGTGTACGTAATAAAATGTGATTACTGAACATTCAGAATAAAGTAGTTCATTCCAATTTCAAAAATTACTTCTAAATCAAGCATCTCTATCAGAACAAAATATTAATTCGATCAATTGACTTACACAACTTTTCCGTTAACTCTATGAGGCACACGATTTTAAAGAAAATAAAAACCCAAGTTGCACAGACTTTTTTTAATATCAATATAACTTCATCCTTCAACTTTTCGAGGCGGGTTAAAATATATCCCATCATGCATAAAAAGCTAAACTAAAGGTGAGACAGTTTTTAATCCAACTAACACTTTTAGGGTTAAACCGCACTTTAATATTTGTACGATCTGAAAGAGTTTAAGCAGCAAACTTTAAAATTAATGTTTACCACAACCTTTTAAGTAAATCGAATGAGGATCCACAATGTGTAAGAATGTAACAAAAATAATTGGTATGATCAACTTTGTTTATATTTCGTTTTATATTTTTGCAGTATTAAAGAAGTTATTTTGATATTTATGTGTTTGCTGTGGCACTTAACGTATTAATAATTCCACTTGCCTAATTGAGAATAGCGTAATAGCACTCTTAATTTTATTAAATCTATTAAACCAATATTATTATATATTATAATAAATAAATATTAAATCAATCGTCAATCAACAAGTCATCCCAAAAAACGTGAGCTAATAATTTCGTTATGTAATTATTAATGCAAAAGGAAGCTTGGAAATCTTCTTTTGAAAAATCATCCCAAAACTTCCTTTTTGTAAAGTATTAATTAAATTCATCCAATATCTTCGCAGTTAAAGTCTGCAGTCTACCTATTACACTGAAGCTTTTAGAACCACGAGATGTGTCGACTAATCCATTCAAACATGAGAAAAATGTGAACGTCTCTATTTCGCGAGAATTTCCAAATACTTTCGTCGCGAAACGAGTGAAATCTTTGCGATAGTTTCATTAAAACTAGGTTTACGGAGCTCCAAAAATAACTATTTCACATTATGTTATAAACATAACAAGCACGCGTCTATCCAAATTTTTGGCCATTTTTCCAATAGTATATACCCCAAGAAATAAATTTGATCAATAATTCCTCAGAGAAGCATCTTTACAATCTTGATAATTGCAAATTGAGGATATTAGAAGTCCCGTAAACGTAGTGTTAATAATAAAATGAAAAAAGGTATTTTCAAGCAAGAACGATTGCGAGATGATTATTAGACAGCGGATATTATACATTTATGACAAAAATGGGCAGATGTAATTTACAATAGTAAGAACATTAGAAGAATTTAAAAATACTGTTACATTATTTTCAATCTGGGAAACTTATCAAGAAAGAAAATGAATTTTCATTTCTGTTTGTTGCAATTTAGTTAAAAAATTACTATTTTCTTTGAAGATCCTCTGTCTAATGATTATAAACACAGTTTTGAAGTCGGAGGACCGATGGAAACTGATTCGTTAATCAGTTCATCCACCATGTTCAGTTTTTAATGTATTTATTTATCGGAATGCCGGCGAACGACATACGCGTGCGCGTGCGCGTGCGGAATTCCGATCGCGCCGATTCACGGTGGTCCCAAATCAGTATTTAGCAGCTCAGTGTCAATATAAGTAACTTCTTTCGAAGTTTAAGCGTCATTAGGTACAGTCAATCCAAAAATTGTTTCAACACTAAATATCCAATTTGAGAAAAACCTTCGATATTTAAACCGAGATAATTTCCTTAAAACAATTCGTACAACAACAAACCTGGTCTCATTTTAAAGCTCGAGACTTCTACTTTCAGATACCAATCATTAATTTTCTTATATAAGATAATGTTATTATTTATTTAAGATAGTTTTCCTTTGAATATGTTAATAATTAAAGCGTTTTCAAAAACCTTTAAAAAAAGATTTCATAAGTGAATCAACGATAGGTGCGAAAATTAATTTCCCAACCCCCTGCAACGACGTAAAGAAACTTCATGCATAATCTTTTGGAGCTGTTTTATTAAACTTTGAATGAAAGGTGCACTGTCAAATTGATGGTAAATCGCACAAGAATTTTTAAGATGTTGCAAAGGGAAGTCTTCAATCAACAAATCTATGGTGAATTCAGCCAAGAACGAACTTTTTTAGTCTTTCTACACAGGTTTCAATTTATAGCGTTTTTAGGACAAATCAATGAACAAATGTTCTCCAAATAGAGTGGCTTCACACTTTAACTCCTTGCTGTATCATTTTCTTTACAGTTACTGTAAGTAGTGATTAAAATGTCTCTGTCCCCAACAATGTCATAGAAAAGAAAAGAAAATTTTTATTTCTTGTACGACTACATTCATTTTAATGATTAAATGTTGATTACAAACAAATCAAATTTTAGTTCACTTAAAAAGAAAGGCGTAACATTCATATTTGTTAGACTTTGCTTAACACTGAACCTACCGACCATCAAAATAATAAGTGATCCAAAACAAATAAAAAATGTACAAAGTTCTATTGAATTTTATATTGTAGACTTTTTTAAAAATTCCCATAAGCCATACAAATGCATAAAGATTCGCAAGTCTAGCTATCACCTATCGAAAATTCTCTTCTTACGTTTAAGACAACGTTTAAAGCTTAAAAATGTTTTTTTCTAATTGAACAAATAATTCGTTCACTTTATTGTGTCATGTGTATAGTATTTACTTTGATTGCGTGCGACGTTTTATTATTGCAATATTATTTGTCTTGTATCACGTCTCCTTAAATGTTCATAATTGAAGAGTCACTTAGTTGAATGGTTAAATTCTTCTAATATTTTTACTGATCATGTTTCCTTTGCTCATGTTGAAGACTGATTTGATATATTTTATATAAATAAATATGATTAATACGTTAAGAGACATTTGCCTTTAAATTGGTTTCGTTCAAATCGTCTGTTTTCGATGATGAAGACTGATTTGAT